>CAJQZJ010001694.1:11145477-11177681 GCA_907164525.1 Lophiomys imhausi | reverse complement strand
GGGATTGTGATTGAGATGTAACTTGAAGAAATAAAAAATAAATTATTAAAAAATATATACTGATAGGTAAGCAAACCAGTCCATTGAGAATTTTATCAGGAAATTTTCAAGACTATATTTTTAAAAGTACAGTATTAAGATTTAATGGTTTATAAGAAAAAAATACTAAAATGATTAACAAATGAATCATATAATCAGTGGTTAGTAGAAAGGGGATTCAAAAACGCTACATTCAGGCCATGTGTGATAGTGTGCACCTGGAATTCCAGTTCTTTGGAATCCAAAGCAGGAGGAGTGTGGGTATAGGGCCTGCCTGGGATACAAAGTAATACTCTGACTCAACAGACCAGACAAATAATCAAATAAAATAAAATTTTATACTCAAGCTTTATAGATTAGATTAAAATGCCTGTACGGAATTTATTGAACTGTTTTGTGCTTTATTTTTCTTTTCCTAAAACTTGATGGGAGCTCATTAGCAAGAAGTTTTCCTATCAAAGACGCTATTGGAGAGGAACCACAGAGCACATTCTAAATCCAGAAACACAAACATTAAAGCTCACAAATACACAAATAGATTAGTATATGATGGGAATATGTTTTTTCATTCTAGAAGGTAACTTGTTTAATTTTGGAAAATAGAAACAATACTGGTTCCCTAAGTGGAAATTAAGAGCTTTGTTTAACTCATAAATCAAAAGGAGGTTTGCATAAATAATTTCTACCCAATGAAAAGGGGTGGGGGTGGTAGATTTCAAAATAATCTTGTTTTTACTTAAGTATTGATTTTATTATAATTAATAAATAGATTTCTTCTAAAACATTGATGTAAATCTAATGGTATTGAGAAATAGATACAACATATTTGTCAACGTTTTATGTGTTATGGTTTCTTACTATAATAAACATAGAGAGATTGTCCTTCACATGTGGTTCTTATTCTTTTCCTTTTTAAAAAGAGGACACTTCCACATCTGTTATTCTTTTGTGGGTGTCTTTATAATCACAGTTCAGTGATTCAAAGCACCGTTATTAAGTTAGGGAAGGAAAAGGAGCCACATAAGTGCTGTACAATTCACAGGACACACTACAGACACTGAAATTCTCAGCACCCAGCTCACGACTTTATTCTTGTCTTTTCCTTAAAAAAAAATATGTGTATATGCATAGCCATGTGTCATACTTATTAATATTAATGTATGCATTGGTTGGCACATGTGTACATGTGTGTGGGCTTGGGGGATGGGCAGCAGTTGACATCCAGTGTTTTCTTCAAGCTCTGTCCACCATACATTTTGAGCCAGAGTCCCTTACTGAACTTGGGACTCAATAGTTAGCATAAACTGCCTGGCCAATGAATCGCAAGGATCCTCTGGTCTCTTCCTTTTCTTTTCTTTTTTTTTTTTTTAATTTATTTATTTATTGCTTCAGGTTACATCTCCATCATAGTGTCCTCTTTCCAACCCTCCCAGTCCTGCTCTCCGGCCCTCTACCCCCTAACCCTTCCATCCTGGTCTCTTCCTTTTCAGTGCTGGGATTACAGGCACATTTCACCATGCCTTGCTTTTTATATGAGTTCTAGGGGACCAAATTTAGGTCCTTATGCTTACATAACAAGTGTTTATCCATGAGCCATCCTTCCAGTTCTCCTTTTCTTTCTCCAGTAAGAAAGCAAAGAGAAATCAACTGATGGGTACCCATAATAATTACATATACAACATTGCACCAGCTTCAATTTAGTAATTAACAAAATACCATACCCCTCAAACTTTAGGACTTAATTGTCAGTAACTACTTAACATATATCTGATAGAAAACATGATTAATACTCCATTTCAAAATCACTACAATAATGAATTAACACTCAATAAAGTTAACAAACATTTACTATGGACTTGGCCTCTGACATGGTGCACCTACTCTTATTGGTCAAAGAAACACAGCTCTCTTCAACTGATTTATTTGCTTTCAAGTTGCTACTTGAGTTCTTTGCTATAGACAATTGTCCTGCCTTATAAGCAGAAGAAACATTCGCAACATTTCTCATTTTTGTTTTATCTTTGCTAGAACTTAGATTAAGTAATGATTTCATGTAATTACTATTCAAATTGAAGTACAGGCCATAGGATAGCTTCTTTTTTTTAACATCATCAGTTTGAGAGAAAAAAAATGAGAATGGTGTGTTCAAATTTCTCCCATGATTCCATACACTTATTCAAATCCAGCTCTTACACATTTTACCAAAGTTGAGTCCAAGTGTCTGAACATTTAGTGGCAGTAACACTGGCTCTTCATAACGGATATATGAAATTCTTTTATTAGAGATCACAACCTTTTATTTTTTGATAAAAATATGAGGCTTTTTTGATACAAGCATATATAAGGATCCCAAATACTTGCTTTGTCCTATACATCAATAACAAATACAGCTTTGGGAAGACAAAATGGGCAAAGTTAAGCATTTAACCAGAGAGACAAACAAGATTATCAGCTGCACTTTCCATTGACGAAGAAATTTTTCACTTTCATAATGAGATACTGTGAAGACTCAGAGAATTTCTATATGAAGTTCAAGTGAAGAAAATGCATAAAATAGCAGTATATTC
This sequence comes from Lophiomys imhausi, assembly GCA_907164525.1. NCBI lineage: Eukaryota > Metazoa > Chordata > Mammalia > Rodentia > Muridae > Lophiomys > Lophiomys imhausi. The sequence goes on along the minus strand of CAJQZJ010001694.1, from coordinate 11,175,075 downwards.
ACATATTCTATGGATTAACATGGAATAGAATATGTCTGTGTTTCTGCTATGTTAAATGCTAACAAAATGTCACTTATGAACAGTACCAGAATGTACCACCCCCAAGCATGCCACTCTGACACAAGGATTACTTTGAGCTAAGGGTACTTGAAAAACAGCAGGCATGAGCTGGGCATATTACTCTCCTTTCTTCTTGAAAATAAGAGATTAACACTCCCGGGTGAAAGTTGTCCTCCCTCTACCTGAAGACAAGAAAGATTCTTCAATGGATAGTCATAGCTGACAAAATTCAACAGACAGTCTTGTTAAAATAATTCTTATCTTCCTTTAGCCTCTCCACATAATTTAGTTAAGTGTCCAAAATTTCCTGTCTTTGTGCAAACTAATGGGTAAGTTTCACCATTTTTAAAGGCCTTTGCTTCCTTATGAGGGCTTTTGTGCTAATCTAAAACATTTTAAATGTGTATGTATCATTCCCTGATAATCTGTTTTACATCAATTTCATTGTCAGACTGAGATGGGACCATAAGAGAGAAGCAAGGAAGTTCACCTCTCCCACACTTACTACTATGCTTTCTACTACTATTGTATTGAAAAAAGATTTAGAAAATTGGTGTCTGTATGTCTTCTTACACAGTTTATTGGTTAAATATTAACTGAAAACATAGATAGAAGACATTCCTGTGAGGGAAATGAAGATCTTCCAAATGGAAAGTCAGTCACGAACCCACTGCCAACACACACACACACACACACACACACACACACACACACACACTTTGATAGCCTAAAGGAATTTTCCAAGTGTTCCAATACAAAGTCTCCAACCAGTCTCAGCTGAAAGAACAAAGCAAACTATTAGGTTATACTTGCTTCCACCCTGGAAAAGCAACTTTCTCAGAAAAAGGTTCAAGTTGACTCACCGGTCCAAAAGTATTACTATCAAAACTGTGTCCATGATGATCGCCTTCAACCCACATATGACCACGGGGGACTTTGACCAATTGGGTTTTGTATCCAATGGTTCTGAAAACAAAGAGTAAGACCAATGAAATGAGAGTAGGAAGAGGACTTTAAAACTCAGGTACAGATGGGGGCTGGAGAGATGGCTCAGAGGTTAAGAGCACTGGCTGTTCTTCCAAAAGTCCTGAGTTCAATTCCCAGCAACCACATGGTGGCTCACAACCATCTACATTGAGATCTGGTGCCCGGGCATATATGTAGAGCAAATACTGTATACATAATAAATAAATAAATGTTTAAAAAAAAAAAAAACAAAACTCAGGTACAGAATCAGAAAGGACAGAACACCTGTTAGAAAGATGAGAGTGTTTAACCCTGCCAGGGGATTTCTGTAGATATTCAGGCAAGGAAACTAACAGAGAGGAGAGATAGGAATGAAAACTAGATGCAGACTGACTTCAGTCAACCGGGATGAGATTTCTGGAAGTCTAACAACAGGCATTTATTCCCAATGAATTTAAGTTCAGAATACTTTGGAAAAAGTATTCTGTTGCACATGGAAGCATAATTACATTGAAACTTAATTCAGGTTACATGTTCCAAGAAGTTAGGCTCTAGATATAGGCTACCCACACTTCAGGGCCTATGGGTCTGTCCTGATTTCTACATTGAGTGTAGATGCCATTTGAGCTATTCACCACCTCTGGTCCTGGTTGTAAGAGTTTGATATGTCTGGCCCAACATATAATGCAGATAATCAAACCAGGCTGTTAATCACTTGCAATTTTCTGGATGGAAGAACTGGTTTTTCATCTTTCCCATTAGAAAGACAATCCTGTGTGCTCAGATTCCTGGTTTTTCTGGAGATTTGTGGGTGCAAGGACCTTCATGCTAGTCTACCAACAACTGTGAAACTGCACCCAAGCTCCCCTCAAGTAAGATATGGTTCATTCCCTGAACTGTCCATGGAAACCAGGCACAACAAGTGTAGCTATGGGAAAACAAAATGGGCAAGGTTAAATTTTTAAACAGACCAGACAAACAACAAATCAGCTGTACTTTACATTAACCAAGAAACTCTTCACTTTAATAATGCGTTACTGTGAAGATTCATAAATAGGGAATCTCTATATGTACTCAAAGTGGAAAACATCAATAAAATTAGTGTAGTCACATATTCTACAGATAAACATGCAATATACTTCTTTCTTTGTATAAGAAAAAAATTGCTAAAGAAAAGGCACAAACACCAAACATAGTGTTTGCTACTTAATTTAATTCACAATACCCTTAATAAATATTTAAAATTTTATGTTTATTTATTACTTCATGCTACATCTCCATCACAGTACCCTCTTTCCACCCCTCCTAGGCCCGCCCTCCCAACCTCTACCCCCATCCCTTCCAGCCCACTCCTCTGGAGTGGAGTGTCCCTACATATCAGTGCCCCGCCCCAGTTCAGCAGTCATGTGAGGGCCAAGAGCCTCCTCATACACTGGGGGTGGGGGTGGGGGGCTACAAGGCAGCACCACTAGGGCAAAGTGTCTCATTGACAGGTAACAAAGTTATGTGCCTGTTCCCTTTGGTGCATTGGTTGTAGTATAGTTATCCTGTACTATATGGCTAAAATCTGATTATAAGTGAATAGATGCTATGAGCATCCTTTTGAGTCTGGGTTAGATCACTCAGGATGAGCTTCTCTAGTTCCATCCATTTGGCTGCAAATTACATGATTTCATTGTTTCTGATAGCTGAGTAGTATTCCATTGTGTAGATGTACCACAGTTTTTTTTTTAATCTGTTCCTCGGTTGAGGGACATCTGGGTTGTTTCCAGTTTCTAGCTATTACAAATAAGGCTGCTATGAACATAGATGAGGAAACATTCTTGTGGTTTGGTGAGGAATCATTTGGATGCATACCCAGAAGTCTTTGGATGCATGCCCAGAAGTGGCATGGCTGGGTCTTGAGGTAGAGCTATTCCAACTTTTCTAAGATATCACCAGAATGATTTCCATAGTGGCTGTATAAGCTTGCACTCCCACCAGCAATGGAGGAGTGTTCCCCTTTCTCCACAACCTCGTCAGCATGTGCTGTCATTTGAGTTTTTGATCTTAGCCATTCTGACAGATGTGAGACATATCTTAATAAAATGAAGCTCTATTTCTCTTTTTTACACTTGCATTTATGCTAGTGCACAACTCTTTCAATTTACTCATGGAAATTTAGATTCAAAACTGGGGTTTGGAGGGATGGCTCAGTGGTTAAGAGTGCTGACTGCTCTTCAGGTGACAGATGTTCAATTCCCAGCACCCACATAGTAACTCACAGCTGCTTGTAACTTCAGATCCAGAGGATCTGCAACCTCCTCTGACTTCCATGTGCAGCAGGCACACATGCTGCAATATAGGTATACATGAAGACAACACACCCATATAAATAATCAATCAATCAATAAATAAGATTTGGAAACTCTGTAGGAAGGAAAGGAACCTTGATGATCTCTTGGCACCTATAGACTCTGTACAAGCAGAAAACTGGCCAGCACTATATTTTTCTCAAAAAGAAACTTTTGAACAATGCTGAAGAGGAAGTATCAATGAATGATGACATACAGTGGCTATTCATATTCCAAACACAAGAAATAAGTGGGTAGGGACAAGCTCTCTCACATTGTAAATGACAGGGGGAAATGATTCAAAATTTTTGTTTCCACTTCTTTTTCCTTTTTTCTTTTTTTTTTAAATAACTCATTTATTTTTATTTTATATGCCTTGATGTTTTGCCCACATGTGTGAGGGTGTCAGACCTTGAAGTTATAGAGAGTTGTGAGCAGCCACGTAGGTGCTGGGAATTGAACCCTGCTCCTCTAGAAGAGCAGTCAATGCTCTTAAGCCCTGAGCCATCTTTCCAGCCTCCTCATTTCTTTTCTTTATTTTTTTTCTATCTATTTGGGGGATGTTTTAAGAGACTAAAATATTTATGCCTGTTGACTTGATTCTTCTACTTGTACAAATTGATTGCCAGAAATACTACAAATATGGACACATGTTTGTTATAACAGATGCTCAATCCCCACTTTTTATAACCATAACTCACAATATGTATTTTACCAAAATATCTAGTAACAAAGATTTGTTAAATAAATCATGAAACAACCAACTCAATAAAAAACAGAATTAAAGTAAAATTTGATACAAACCCTGCAAGGACAATTCTTGGGGGAGCATATAGCATTATATTTCCTTTATTTCCTGAAGCATCCTGGAAAATATGAACTTAAGCAAGCTTCTCCATAAAGGTTTGCTTAATGAATGAGTGAACAAGCAAACGAAAATCACCCTGAAACCAAGCATTTGGAAACTGAGCTTGGCATACTGTTATTTGTCATGGAATCTCTCTGAGGCTAGTCTGTTAGCAAGCTGTGCATGCACAGAGGAATGCACTGAAAAGGGAAAGTATACATAAATTGGTGCAATAGAAATTGAAACTATTCATTATCTTGGATAGTTTTTAATTTTCAAGATAATGTCAGCGTTGAATTGTTTTGCTTTAGATCAGTAAGTCATCCATGCAAGGAAGCAATTTTGTGGCCATTAGAACCCCACAGTAAGCTAAGGGCTGCTGTTTGCTTTAATTACTATAGGGAAAGAGGCTTTCAGCTTTTTAGAGAAAAGCAAAAACAAATTGAACACATCTTACCCTCACACACTTTGAAATAGAAGTGTTCTTCAATTAAAATCATTTCATTAGTTCTTGACATCACTAGCTGCATAAGCTAGTGTCTAATAACTAACACCCACGTCCAATGACAGTGATGAGAAGGACTTACAGTTAACTGCTGCAAAGGTATCATCCCCTAATACATCCAAACATCTGCTCATCATACTAAGTGAAGCACTTAGGATAAATTCTTAGGAAGAAAATAAATGAAAAATTTCTATTCCTTCAAATAATCATTTAAAAATAATAGAAGTGTGTGGGTGTATGAGAAAACATACTATATGCTACATTAACTACCCACGGTTTCAGGCATTCACTATAGGTCTTGGGGTGTGTTTTCCATGGATTAGTGATGTGCATTATATATGCTCTTAACATTCTCAGCTATTTTACTGAAGCAAAAGAAGTGAAGGATCCTCTGAAGGAAATAGTCTTATAATTGATGTCTGGATGGCCTAGCTTGCATCTTATTGTTCCATCTACCCATCTTAACGTACAGGTTTTTGTTGTTAGGAAAGGAACAAAAATGAGTCTCAAGTCTACGGGACCTTTAGTTGCTTGATAGTGACTACCTATTGGGTAGAGAGGTATTCTCAGGACGCCAAGAGTCGTGGTAAGCTGGGACACAAACATTTTGTCAAGTTTTGGAAAGAAATGGACTTATCACAGTAATTATAATAAAGTCTCTGAACATTAACAATATCAAGAAGATCCATGGGTGTGAAGGTGCTTTGAGATCCAAACTCATTAACTATTAATTCTGTTTTTTTTTAAAGTACAAAATTGTATCAGCAATGAAATAGTAGACCAAACATAATTCTTCTAGAAGCTAGAATGCTATAAAAGTCAGGTTGAATTTTAAGAGCTATAAGAATAAAAGATATTTGTGATAGAAAATTATACCACCATCAAAGTAAGAGTGAAGACAGCGGTCACCTTGTGGTGACCATTTTACATAAGGAACTTAAGCACATGCTTTATCTCATTATTTTGTGCCCATTCATTTTTTTAATAATTTATTTTTTATTTCTTCAAGTTACATCTCAATCACAATCCCCTCCCTACTCCCCCCTCCAGTCCCACCCTCCCACCCTCCTCCCCCTCAACCCCCCATCCTCTTCCCTTTTTTTTTAAGTTTAAGGTATATCTTTTCCCCCCAACAGCTCCCTGTTTCAGTCCAACAAATGGTCCTTTCTCTTATAACAATAAATACAATACAAAACAACAGAAATAAGTAGGCCACAATTATGAGAGTTATGTGGCTTAGCATACATTCCCAATGTCCAGTCCATATGTATTTGGCACCTGACTTTAACCTTCTACTATCTAACCATCTCCATGAGTTTAAAGTTCTATTTCTAACTCAGCTTTCATACTAACTTGCATCACAATTTTAAAAAATCTTCTTAGATCCAGAACACCCTCTTGATTCCTAAACAACTCAAAATTTAACTATGAGACTCTAGCTATCTATTCTTCAACCACCTCAGAGACCTGAGAGGGATAAATATATCTGATTATATAGGAAGTGCAGGGCCCATAGCTTCCAAAACTAAGAAATGACATACCAGTGGCTGCCTGGACAGCTCTCATTTTTTCTCCATACATTACAGCATCAATCTTCAGCCGTTTGGCCCTGTTTCTCTGACAGACATTAATTGTAGAGCAGGAATTATGAAGGACTTGCCTACCCTGTCTTGGCAGAGCTAGGCTGTTGACTTACCTGCTTCCAAGTTTTGCCCTTTTTGGACAGCAGTCTGTCTACAGTTGAAGCAAGGGGCTTTTCTCTTTTCTATGCACATTAACATTTGACGTGGGTTAATGGATTCATTTGCTTTCTATCTATCCCTGTTAAAATATGACCAGAAATTGAGGGAATGGCCAACCAATGATGGGCCCAACCTGAGACCCATCCCAAGGGAGAGAGCTAACCACTATCACTACTAATGACACTCTGCCATGCTTACAGAGAGGAACATAGCATAACTGTCCTCTAAGAATCTCCTTGCCGCAGAGGATCCAAACAGAGGCTGAAACTCATTGTCAAACATTAGGCACAGCATGAGGTATCTGGTGGAAGAATGGGGGAGCAATAGAAAGACCCAGAGGGGGAACAAACTCCACAAGGAGAGCAACACAGCTAACTAACCTAGACCTATGAGGGCTCACAGAGAATAAAGCACCAATCAAAGAGCATGCAAGAATTGGACCTAGGCCCCTACACATATATAACCGATGAGCAGCTTGGTCATCATGTGGGTTCCCTAACAAATGGAGTGATGCCATCTCTAACATAGACTCTGATGTCTGCTTTTGGACCACTCTCCCTGATGGGGCTGCAGTGCATGGCCTCAATGGAAGAGGATGTGCTCAGTCCTGATGCAGCTTGATGTCCTGGAGTGGGAGGGTAGGAAGATGCTTCCCTTTTCTGAGGAGAAGGAGAGAGGGGATTGGAAGGCTGGAGGGTGGAACTCAGAGAAGGGGGAGGGAAGGAGCTACAGTCTAGATATAATATGAATAAATAAACTTAATAAACTTAAAAAAAATGTAACCTATGGAGATGTCTTTCTTATAGAATATTACTAGAGCACAAAATGCTCAACAAATATTTGCTAAATACATGACAAATGAATTTAGAACTGATGAAAAATAATGTTTTAAGAGTATTTATAAATTGTGGAAAGCACACTGATTCTAGCACAGGCTAAAGAAACTTCAACCTTAATTCTCTGATTTGCAAGCAAGCTTGTAAGTTACAACTATCTGCCATCTTTACGACAGGGTGAACCTATTAACATCCACCCTAACTAGGTTCAGATGAAGATTAGCGATGAGCTGTAAACACTGTGAGGGGATTTTATTGTCCAGTTTAATCTGTGGACTAAGCTTATCTTGGTTTGGTTATTTATTTGACACTATCAAGTGCATATGATTTTGAACAACTTGATAAAACTCAAAGAGGCAGTATCTCATTTACAACACTAGGCAAAAGAGGAGAGAAAGAGATCGAGAATGTAAGTATAAGGTTATTGAATAGATAAATGTAGCATATACTAAACACCATATAAATATATGATCTTTGACTTGAGGCTTTTTCGCTGGGTATGGTTCTGATGTACATTTGAAATACAGTAAGTGGTGGTCACTATTGCCAGACTTCTTTCATCCATTATTTTGCTTCCTTTTATAATTCAGGACAGGTTGAGGCTCACTATCTGTTAGTATCAGTCTCTTCAAGTTACCCAGGATATGCCTCAATATTTTTTTCTCACAGTTGTGCTGTGCCTATGACTATTTCTAATTATACCGTGACTCTTTTTCCTTTCTTTTCCCCCTCAGAGTCACATTAGAATTCATATGCTAAGGGATAATTTACCTGTTTGTACATATTCAAATATATGGTCAAAAGAATGATTCATCCATCTGTGGTTTCTGCTACCTGTCTCTTGGATATTGCAATGCTGCTATGTTAATAGATAGTAGCTTACACAGATAATGGTCAAGTTTAGGGGAAATATTCTAAGTAGAGAATTCTGGTAAATATAACATATGGACAGTGTGTATTCTATCTCCTAATCTCTTAGAGTGCATCCAACTTTTAAAATAGTAACCCAAAATAGCTTAAAACTATGATGGTAAATTACTGGGCCACTTACTTTTAGGGCTGCCAAGGAAATACAATACTGCTAATAGAATTTCTCTAGAGAAGGAATTTTAAATAGCTTTTTTGTTCCCAAACTCACATAAAAAACAAAATAATCCTTTAGCTGATTTAGCGGGTAAGTGAGGTGTCATCCCACAAGGTTGTATGTATCTATAGCTCACAAATAATTCTCGTTTTGACAGTCAAAAATGAGTTCTGTATGGTATTTTAACTACCTGTCTAAAAAGAGACATTTTTAGTACTAGCTTTACCAAGACAAGTTACCTAGGCCTTATAAATGGGATGAAGAATGATTACCTACAATTTGATTTGACCTTGAAAACAATGTGTTTAAGTCTCTGGACCTTTTAAGTATCATCAGCTGAATACAAAAGTACTGTCCATGTAATTCATAGAACTATAAGAAGATAAGTGCTTTTTTATTAAGTGTTTCCCTCTGTGTCTTTCTCTCCCGCATATGTGCTCTCTCCCCTTCTCTTAGTAATTTGTATTAATAATTCATGATTCATTAGGGATATCATTTTAAAAGGCATTTTATTGAATTTTCTACATGGACAAAGCAGTGATGACCTGTTAGGCTGACTGTTCCCTGAATTCCAGCCCCCTGAGTTTTTGTTTTCTTAAAGGAGCCTTCTAATCAGAAGCCTCTAAACATCGCATTCTGTTTCAGCTCCTACCTTGAGCCTCACTACCAACTCTGCCTCTACCCTTGTCCATCCATTCCCTCCCAGCCTCAGCATTCCTCAATTAAGGGCTGTCACTTAAAGGTGTGAGGTGAAAGATCCTTTCCTCCTCAAGTTGTTTTCCATCAGTGTTGGACAATAGCAACAGAAAAGCAGACTAATACAGCAAATAGGAACAGGTATGTATTTATATGGAAATATATTTTTATTCTATACTTATAAGGTAAAGAATCTAGGAGTGAAATTTGTATAAGTAAAAAATAATATTTAATTAAAAAAGAATAGTCTTAGTTATAGTACTGACATGCAAAAGGAAATAAGTGGTTGATATAAAATTTTGTTAAGATTTTTCTAACTGATTTAGTGAAAAAATAGAGATAGCTTTGTTTTTTAGCTAACTAAAAACCATATAAGAATGAAAAAGATGCTATCCAGCTATTATCAGTAATCACAATAAGTGAGCTGATATAATTGAAAGAGAAATATCATATTGGAAAAAAATCTAGCTTATAGAATATAAAATTTTCATAACTTGTACAGCCACTATGGAAACCAATATGGCATTTCCTGAGAAAATTGGGAATTGATGTACCTCAAGACCCAGCTTGATCATTTTTAAGCATATACCCAAAGGAGGCTCCATTCTATATAAAGGACACTTGTTCATCTACATTCATAGAAGCTGTATTCATAATATCCAGGAACTGGAAAAAAACCTAGATGTCCCTCAATCAAAGAATAGATAAAGGAAATGTGGTATATATTTATTCATGGGAATATTACTCAATAGTTTTAAAAAATGACATCACGAAATTTGCAGGCAAATGGATGGAACTAGAAAAAAAAAATCATCCTGAGTGAGCTAAGCCAGACCCCAAAAGACAAACATGGTATGTACTCCCTTATAAGTAGATAGTAGCTGTTAAGTAAATGATATTCAAACTACAATCCACAGACGCAAGAAAGCTAAGTAACAAGAAGGGCTCTAGGAGGGGACACATGGATCTCCCTGGGAAGGAGAAATAGAACAGATTTTGTGGGTGGGTTAAGGTCAAATGGGGGTGGGAATAGGAGGAATCGGACTTGGGGGGAGGGATAGAATATAGGCAGAGACAACTGGAATTCAAGGGCATTTGTGGGGGTGTGATATGGAAACCTAGTGCAGTAGTAACTCCCAGGATTCTATAAGGGTCACCCTAATGAAGACTCCTAGTAATGGAGGATATGAAGCCTGAATCATCTATCTTCTGTAACCAGGAAATTTGTAGTGCTAGAATTGGGACACCAACTCAGCCACAAAACCTGTAAGATGTGCTGGGGAAATGGTAGCACAGAACTTGTGGAAAAGGCCAACCAATGACTTCTCTAATTTGAGCTCCATGCCATGGGAGGGAGCCCTTGACAGATACTACCTGCATGACCAGGAACCAGAGTCAAGATAGCCCAGAGACTTCCGGTAGAACCAAATATGTGTATTTTATCATACAAAGGAATTTTAGGAAGGAAAGTGAGCCTAAAAGCCTTTGATGGATCTGGCTTAATTTTGATTCTTAAGATACATGAACAGAAGATTCTAAATATTCCTAAGAATTTTTTCCTATCACAGCATGGCAAGCCATATTACCACTCTGAATACTCATTCTCAACCACAGCCCTAAATTCTGCCCAGTGTCTGCTTTGCCACAAAATGCTGACACTGGAAGACTCACATGCCTGCCTTCCCTTGTCAAATGAATTAAATTAAAAGGGACATACAAATGAATAGATTGTGATTTTAGGTGAATAATATTCCAAGGAAGGTGGACTGCCTAATGCTAAAGGTGATTGCATTTCTTTGAATCACAATTCTAAATACCCCAGAAATGATCTAATAACTCCCCTTTGTACAGATAAAGATGTGGACGTCAGACACTTTAAGTGGTGTCATCTAGCTACTTAATAGCAAGGTACAGACTATAGAAAACACTCCAGATTTTTCTTTCCAATGCAGTTTGCATCATGACTACTCAAGATTCAAGGAAGAGGTCTTAACATCTATTCATTAGAAAAAAAGAGAAATATTATTTTCTTCACAGATGCTAGGCTGTTGCTTGGTAATTGAAGCAAACTCATACGATAAAGTTGCAGAATAAATTTTTCAAATGTAACACAAATGCCCTTAGTGTAGCTAGAAATTATTTTAATAATGAAGAACCTTGATGCATTTTTTCTAAATTTAGATTATAGAAACATGAATAGGACAATTAGAGCATAAACGTGATAATTTTAGTATAGAGGATGTTTTCTCATGTCAATCACACATATAAGAATTATCTGTGGCTGTTCATGAAAATGACTACAAATTATTAGCATCAGCTCCTTTCAGGCCCCACCCAGTCACAGATAAAACCTGTGCTTGGACGTTACTGAACAACCCAGGTGTGGCCGTTTTCTTTGGGGTAGGAGTCAATATTTACTGAATGACTACTATGTGAAATTATACAGACAATGTAAGTGCTGACATAAAAAAAGACGGTGATCCAGTCCTTTTCACTGAGTATAAACCACAGCAAAAAATTAAAGCAAGGGGCTGGAGACAGAGATCAGTGGTTAAAAGCACAGTCAGGTTTGATTCCTCACACCCAGATGACAGCTCTCAACCATCTAGAACTCCAGTTCTAGGCGATGCAGTGTTCTCTTCTGGCTTCTGTGAATACTGCATGAAAGTGGTACACGTACATACATACAGGCAAATCACATACACATAGCAGAAAATAGGTAAATCTTTGAAAAAATTAAAGCAGACAAAAGAAAATGATCAGTGAAATATGCACAAAGTACCATAACAAAACTCAATCCATTGGAGACACTTACAAAATCTATTTACAGAATAAATGAAAACCAAGTAACTGGACAACTGTTTAAAAGACAATATTGTTTTAGGCCATCATAAACAGGAAATGCATTATGGATGCATGAATCAAGATATGAATTAGCTGACTGATGAGAACAGAATAAAAAGTTAGTATGAAATTCAAATTGTATTTGTGAACATTTTTAAAGTAGGAAGTATTTCAAGGAGCAACATCAAAAAATAAAGTGTTTTGTAAATCATTTTTCAATGAAAACACTTATGTAGAAAAAATTAAATAAATTTACATGCTATCTTTAAAGATTATTATTTTTTCTGTTTAATATTCTACATGCTGTTATGTCCAATATTAACTCATCTAGAAGTGTACTGAGTGACATTTTTACATAGGTCAAAGTATTATGATTATAATTTCAGGCACCACATAAGTTGTCAGAATACAGAAAAGATCATATTACATATTCAAAACCACATCTAACTTTTATATATTCAAATTTAATTTCTGCTAAAATGATGACTGCAGCTATGAAATGTCATAGGTGCAAATAACACAACCAGTTTACTTATTGGTCAATTGAACCTAATGGAAAATAGAAACAGTGACTCATCTTATTATGCCATACATGACTTCCTAGAAAGCCAACTTAAAGAAAACAGTAAACTTGTAATGCAGTTTTATTTTTCAAAATAAAGTCAATATTTGTTATAAATTAGATTATTGCATTTGTTCCCCACGTCCTCCCTAGAATTAATTTCCCAGAGGTCTACATATCACTCATTACTTCATTTGTTGATCATTTCAACATGTTAGTTATGAATGTGGGAAAGACACAGCTCAATGCTTTTGTTTTAAGGCCCAATATGTTTAAATATTTGAGGAACACTATTCCATCTTTTGCTCAATCTATGTCATATAACAGTATTGTTTTTTAATATTAAAAGGAATGTATATTGTTTTATTTCTTATAAGTTTAATGATCTTTGGGTTCAATAATTAATTAGAAAAAAAGGAATTCCTCATAATTAAAGATCTTATTGTATAGAGACTCAAAACCTCTTTTCAGGAATCTGACCTTGAATCAGGCAAAGAATGAGTCAGAAAAGAAAAGGGAAATCTCCAAACCAGACAGACCACTACTGAATGCCAGTTCTGGCACCTCCTTCATGGAGGACCAGGAGTCTTAGGGCTTCAGCTTCCTCACTTGTAAAGAAACATTATAAGATGACACAGTATCTGCTCCACATATAAGGAGATAATACACACAACCCTTTCAATAATACTTGTCAAATGATATGGCAATACATGGAAGATATTATTTGCAGAATTATGGAATAAGCCTAGTTATACTTTTATCACCCAAGATACCTAGATAATTACTCTTTTAGTTAAGTAAATTTAACAAATACATATTAAGTGTCCACTAGTATCAAGAAGTGTTAGGTTTTAAAGATGCAAACATAAACATGACAAAAGCATGGTTCAGGTACAATTCATAGATTAAGCAAAAAAATTTAAACAGATAACATCATTGAAAATAGTAAGAATATACTCTCAGAGGTGCCGCTATGGAAAGTAGAGAAATGAACAAGAGATACGCTACTCATTGCTATAGGGATGGTTTAAAAGAAAAGGTAAACATTGTATTCATATTTCTGAAAGCATGAAGCTCCAACGTACTATACAATAGCATAAAATATCAATATCCATGAATCATCAAGGAAAATACATAGAATTTTGCAGTTAATTTAAGAAGTCAGTATTTCACAAAATAATAAAGTAGCTGGAAGCTGCAGTATCAACTAGGATAGAAGAATTCCTTTTTAAAAGATAAGAAAAGTCATTTTGTTTTGGAAAATACAAAGATATACAAGTATTGAAAAGTTAAAAGTATTAGATTAAAAATAGCTATGGGCAAAAACAAATAGAGAAATTTACATTATATGTGTGTATATAATATATATGCATACATACATACATATATATATATAATATGCGTGTGTGTGTGTGTGTGTGTGTGTGTATTCAAAGTTACCAGTAGTCAGGAAGACAGGACTTGCAGCCAATATAGATAATCTGTTATGACAAGTAACTGGCTTTATTGCTATGATCGGCTCAGGGAATATATACCATCTCACATTGCTGGTGGTCATGTATGAAAACCAATAATTTTTTTCGAAAGGATTATCTATGAATTTATTAAAAAGAATCATTTGGCTTACAATTTAGTAATCTTACTCCTGGAATTAAATGCCACAAACATAGTAATATAAGAACACAGCAATGTGAGAGCTGGCTCATGGGTTAAGAGCACATGGTACTCTCTCAGTGGACCTGGGTTCCCAGCTCCTACATCAGGTAACTTATAACCACCCCTAACTCCAACTCCAAGGGATCCATTGCCCTCCTCTGGCTTATGTAGAATCCTTTGCACACACAGACACACACACACACACACACACACACACACACACACACAAAGTTTTTAAAATATATATAAAAATAGGTTATAACAATGTCTTTTGCTCATTTTTGTTTGTATGACATGGATCATAGTGACAAGAAACCTAGGAGCAAAGATAAAAACAACAGAGGGCTGGCAGAAAGTCCTTAGGACGGAGGGTTTGTCTAATAAATACAGTTGGTTAGATTCCCAGCACCATACAGTGAAGAAATAAGAAATGAAACTGCAGTGGAATGATTCAGCAACAATGTGTCCATACCAGGGAGTTCTGTACAGTAGAAATTGCAAACAAAATTTCAAACTAGTGAGACTTTAAAGAAACATTGTGAAAGGATGAAAACAGAAAATACATATCATTTTTCCATTTTGGTTGAAAAGGAATAAAACAAGTTCAAAATATTTAAATGTAGACATAGGAAACATAAGAGTTGCATAAAAAAAAAACCTGGAAATATAGAGAAGGTAACATACATAAGGGAGTGATGTGATACAAAGGCCAAGAGAAAAGAAAAAAATGGCAAAATCAAAAGGAGAAAAAGCAAACATGACTTTTATATTAAACACTATATTACTGTATTTATGACTTCATATACATTATATGGAGATTTACGTAAAGAGAAATCTCACTGACTGATGTGAATATATATATTTACATAAATATAAACATTTTAAAACTAGTATTTTTATAGCTATGTAATAACTTGAAATAAAGTAGAAATTAGTACTGTTTTATAAATTCTATCAGTATAAATGTATAAATGCAATTTCTCCAGTAATTCCTTCATTGTGGTTATCTGTCTTCTTAGATTGTATAAATTAGTAAACACATGTTGAGGGTAATCAGGGAAAAGTGACAAATGAAGTCTGCATTAGTCAGATTCTTTACAAAAACAGAACTTGTGGGTACATAGGCTGGGTGACCTGTGAAAACAGGCCTGGAGCTAGAATGAGGTCAGAGATATGTCCAAACTCTAAAAAATCTCATTCAGAACCCAAAAATCTCAAATATTGAGACCAGCAGGAGTAAGGACTGCTCCTTCCTTGTTCTGTCCCTGTAGCCCTGCAACACCCAATTCTTTAATTCTTGGGTCAATGTAGTCAAATAGCCTAGCACCTGGAAGTGCCTCTTCATGTAAATGAGGTAATCCAGTGCCTGAAGTTCCAACCAATAATGTAAACTCACCCTAGAAATTACTCCCCAATTTCCAAAGTTCATACAGCCTTTGTTCACCCTGGAATAAAGATACATAAGCAGTTTCACTAAATACCGTCTAATATCATCTAAAAGAACTGTAACACTACTACCATCGACCATCAGAAAAGGTTTTTATCCTCTGGCATTCCCGGCTGGATAGGGATCCTGCAAAACCCACCCATTTCTGACTCCACCTTGTCCTTTCTGGCTAGTGTGCCGCAGTGCAGGACACCCCTGAGGAAAGAAGTGGACCACAGAACCACAAGAACTTATAGAATGAATATATATATATATACATATATATTAGAGAATCGAACTAATACAGAATGTATATATAATTAGAATGGCTTACGAGCTGTGCTCCAGTTACCAACACAAAGTCCAAGAGTCCAGTCATTGTTTAGTCTGCAAGGCTGGATGTCTCAGGTGCTCTTCAGTATACTTTAGAGTCCTAAATAAGTAGTCTCTAAAGACAGTGAAGGAATGAACTTGCCAGCAAGAGGGACAGCAAGTAGGCAAAGAATGGGCTTCCTTTTTCCACGTCTTTTACATAGACTGCCAGCAAGAGGTGTGACCCAGATTAAAGATGGGATGTTTCTACCTCAAAAGATCTGGGTTAAAAGTATATCTTCCCACTTTGAATGATTTAATTGAGAAAAAAAATACTCACAGGTATACCTGAACACTTGGGTTTTGGTTAATTCTACATGTAGTCGAGTTACAACCAAGAATAGCCACCACAGAATCAAAGGAATGGCTATTTGTTTCCCCAAACCCAGGTATCTGCAACAACTACTTACTAATTTTTCAAATACCAACTCCAGCAGATACCTCAACACCACTGTTCTTTTTGGGAAATGATGGTGAATGTTTTCATATTAAGCCAAAAGTTTGGCACTTATTTTCAACAAAGGAAAAAATATAAAACCTGAAACCTAAAACAACAAAAATTCATGTTTGCTATATTCCTTGGGATTGCTCCTCACCTATGATTGAAATTAGAAGGATATGTCTGAGAGCAAATAGAAACTGGAGTGATTCTTCAGTCTGTAAGTGCTTACAAGCATTGACCTGAATCCCAGCAACCTTGTAATAAACCCAGTGAAATGGCATGTACCTGTAATCATGTACACACACAGTGTATGTGTGGTGTATGCAGGAAGATACATACCAGTGGCTCTCTGTCTAGCCCATCTAGACAAATCAGCAAGCCCCAGGTCAGTGAGAGAGTCTGTCTCAAAATATTACGTAGAGAATGATTGAAGATGACATCAACATCAACTTCTGTCTGCCCACCACCACCACACACACACACACACATACATGATCAAGATTACTTGTTGATGGGTCATTTCTCACTTGGGTCTTCTTGTCCCACAATTCACAAAGAATCAAAGGTCACACTCCAGCTCCAAAATTAAGACTTGTTCCCAGGGCAGGGATTTAAGCATAACTCTCCCTGGTTCCCTGGACAAAGCTCTTCTCTTCTGGGGGGTATGCTCAGGAAGCTTTTGCACTTGTATTCCTGTGTTAATGATGCAATGTGGGTAAACTCTCCTAGGACTAAACATTGCTCTTCAATCAAGGCTCAAAAAGTGACTTTGACTGACTGTCTTTATCTTTTCTTTTTAGAAGTGAACAGTTATATTTTGTTGATAATGTGTTCTGTTAACATGACTCAATAATTATTGCCTATGATGGCTATAGAACTATCTGGACTTTGTAATTTAAGGTGATGCAGAATTTTGGGAACATGTTTTAATTGTGTTCTTTAATATCTCTTATCAATTCCCATTTCTATGTATGATTGCATTCCAAGGAATGATTGTAATTTGGTTAGGTTTGAATTCCAATCCTTTCTTTCACTTGACCAATATCCAAGAAGAGCAGAAATACTTGATGTGTCAGCAGAGACTTGTTTATTAATCTTCAAGCATCTTTCTAACAAACTATTCCTTAATGAGAATGTACTTCTCATATTAATTCAAATGACAGATAATTATGAGGGACAAAACTTAATGACATCTCAGAAAAATGACCATATTCAATCTTATATTTGACACATTTAGATTATTCTTTATAAAATGGAAATACAAATAAACTTAGGCATTCATTTTATAAGGTATCAAATATAGGAATAGTGTTAATTCAAGCCAAGATTGTTTCATCCAATGTGAATCTACATGTAAAGCCATATTATAGTGTCCAGGTAACAGTGTACCTATGTAAGAATGAGAATACATTGTTAGTCTGCAGACTTTCTTCCTTTTCCAAGGATAATACTATTACATGTTGGTAGGGCTCCTCCCTATGAATTCTCTGAGCCACCAAGCATGAATGGGATTAAAGATCAGAGCATCTGCATGCCAAGTACTTTGCTATAAAACACAAAGTTTCCTTAAAGATTCTAAGTAGATTTTATGCCTTGCATATCTTCAAATATTTCCTACCAATTATCTAAGCCACAAGTAATTGCTGAACAATTTTCCCTACTGTTGAAAAAATGTACTCGAGTATATATGCATATAGGCATAAATAACTATGTGATATTGAGATTGGAATGTAAGAATAGGCATGTGCTTTATTCAAGCTACCAGGGTAAGTAGATTATATGACAAATTGTTGTCATTGAAACAGCTGTGGATTTACTGTTCCTCAGTAAATCCCAGCATCATAGGAAGGCACACATATATCTGTTTATTTTTAGCCTCCTTCCTACCTTCCTTTTTTCTTTTCTTTTTTTTTTTTTTAGGCCAGGGTTTTCATATTGACCCCTATCCTAGCTTGAAACCTACTATAAACCCCATGCTGACCTCAAACTTATGGCTGTTCTCTGGTCTCATTTTCCCTAGTGCTGGGATTATGGCATAAAATTCTTACTCTGATCTACAACACAAGGCTTGAAACTAGCCTTGTCACTGTTGTTACCTAAGAAAGGACATATTCTGGAACAGGTTCCTCCCCACCTTCTATGATTCAGTCCCAATGGTCCTCCATCATTAATGACCAATGGGACACATTTTTACCATCTCCACCATCACCATAGTTTCCCTATGTGCATGCTCCATAATCCCCTGTAAAGCCTGCCATCTTGCCTTGGTCTGTCTCCACTCCCCACTCAGAAGCAGGCATTTTGCACACCTCCATCCCCACAAATCTCTTATGTGAGGTCTGTTGAGTGGTGTGATATTTGTGGCATTCCTTGGCCCCTGATCACCCAGATATTCTTTTATCACAAAACCTTTCCAGACACTACAGACATTTTCAGCCAAATAATACTTATACATGTGTTTCATGTGTGTGTGTGTGCATGTATTTTGTGGGTGTGTGTGCATGTGTGTGTGCGTGTGTGTGTGTGTGTGTGTGTGTGTGTGTGTGTGTGTGTGTGTGTATTAGATTGAGTAATACCCTTGGACTTTGTGAATCAGACTCCATGAGCACTGACACTGCACTTCTCACCACCAAAATGGTCACAAAATATTTTGAAATGTCCCCTTGCTATAGTAACTTCAGGCTACACTGGACTCCTCTCCCTCTGCCACCGTTTCTTTCACTGGTAACATTATAAATATAAATGTCAGCTTAGCCATTCCTTGAAACTTGAATTGCCATTTAAAAAGTTGAAGGTTTGGGGGCTTCATTCTAAATTTCATCTCTAGGCCTCGGTAGAGAAATAGCATTCCAAGGTTCCCAAAAGTAGATGGGAGGGGTTATTTTTCAGTAATTAGGTAATGTGCTTTCTCTCCTGAAAGCTTCTTCTCAGTGCAGACACTGGTAGCTGCAGCCATGGCTTTCACCAAGCATCCCGGTGGAGCCTGGGCCATGTGGCTTGCCTGCTTTCCTATATTAGAAATCAGAAAAATGTAACTTTATTCTTGTTTATCACCTTTTCAGATACTGGCCAAAGGCACACATGCTTCCCTGGAACTCTGTCCTTCTACACTCTATCTGACACTCCTTTTCCAGTGTGGCTGCTTGTTGACCTCCATTATTAATTTTTCTGCTTACCTTTTCCTAAATGATGAGATTTATACCTTGCCTGCCATTTGTTTTTCTCTTAAACTCTAACAAAATTGACCCAGCACTGAAGGATTAAAGACCTTAAAAGCCTCCCTTGGGTGGACTGAGAAATTCTACACAGGAAAGTTGACTTGACAGATAACACCCGTGGAATATTCTGATATGGTCAACATAGCAACCCCATTGGGACCCACCACTGTATGTAAGCAGAGGAACTGAACTATGGATGGGAAGCCATCCCAAAAGTTTGTACCCTATGCAAACTCCCAAGCCTCATGTGCCATGTAGGTAGTCTCCACTCCCTTAAATTATCCTGATTAAAGAACAATTATGATTCCAGAGAGGCTGATGTGTCTTCATTTATTTTCATATCACCTGGATCAGTCTTAGCTAAAGGCAATTCCTTTTGAATCTGTTTCTAAATCCTTTTATTAACATGTCTAAGAAGACCAAAGGGTGCCTCAGTTTCCCCAGGAACACTCTGGCGTGCCAAACCACCCCATTTGGATATATCTGTCTCATAGGACCTGGGTACCAGCTACATCTTCAGTCTCATCTCCATCCCTCCACGCCCTACTGCCCTTTTCACCTTCACTGGCCACCAAAGGCCACTCTAACTCCTGACATGCTCCACAGGGTTTTCTCTCCCTGGAATGCACCTCCAGCAGGATCATCTTCTGGCCTAACTTGTGTTCTGGTTGCCGTTTACATGTCCTTTTCTGCTTCCAATAGCTCTTCCTCTCATACTCTACCCCTTAGCATGCTTTTCTCCACAGCTCCAAATTACTTTTAGTTAGCTTTATGATCTCTTGATTTACTTTATTTCTGTTTCCCTTGTCTAAATATAAATTCTACAAGGGCATATATTTAAACATTTTGTGTAGCACCGTCGTCCTAATTTCTAAAGCTGTGCCTGCTGTTATTTTCTGTGGATACTCAATAAATACATATTGAGGATGACTGAGTATGGGTTCTGGTTGTAGTTCTCTTAAAAATACGATAAGCAATTTGAGCTTGCCATTTCTCTCATTTTATTATAGCACAATATCTCAAATTGAAAAGGATTTTTAAAATCTTCAGATAATACAATCATTTTGTAGATAAGAAATGTGAGACCTGACGAAGCTAAGTAGACTGCCAACAGCGATAGTCTGTCTGTGACAATCAAGCTTTTGAGGATGAAATTGTAAGATACAAATCCTTCTTTGTAGGCATTTTATACATAGCAATGCCACCTTCATTTTAAGGTTTAGAAATTTCTGAGATGGACCTAGGTACTGGTACTGGGTGTAAATACTGCTGTTATCAAATGAAACTAACATAGTGTCTTAACATTTGGGGAGAAAATGTCAGGCAGTGTGATGGTTAGCGCTTTTTGTTACAGACTCTAGAATCACCTGGGAGATGAACTTCAGGGCAGGCCCATGCCAGTGAGGGATTATTTTGACTTCATTAACTAAGTGGGAAGAATCATCTTATATGTGAGAGGTACTGTTTCCTGTGCAAGGAATTCTGGGTTGCATATAAGATGGATAAAGAGAGCTAAGCACATGCATGTATGCAGGCATGGTCCTCTTCCAACTGTGGTCCTGAGGGGGACAGCTGCTTTAAGCTCCTGCTGACATGACTTCCTGCCATGGTCGGCTGTACACTGAACTGGGAACTAAAATAAAACTGTTTTTCTTTATTTTATTTTTAATTAATTAATTTATTATTTATTTATAATTTTATTTTTAATTTTTTTGTATTATTGTATAAAACAAATAATTTAATAAGTAAATTAAAAATCTTATACAGTATATTTTTATCATATTCTTTCTCATCCTGTAACTCCTTCTAGATCCTTCCCCTCATCCTATCTACCCAAATTCATGTTCTTTCTCTCTCTTACAAAAAGATAAAAGCACAAACAACAAACAAGACAAAAGAATAATGACACTAGAAAATATGGGTCCCAGTTTGTGCTGGCTAACTACTTCTGAGCATAGAACCTGTCCTGGAGTGTGGTCGATATACCCAGTATCATTCCATTCAAGAACACTGATTCTCTATCTTCCAGAAGCTATAATTTGTGAATACTTTCTTGATTAGGGTGGGACTTTGTGTCTAGTCCTCCTTCTCTGAAGCTCTCTAAAATATATACATAGATAAAAAAGGCATTTAAATGGAGTCATAACATAATGGGGAAGAAAATATCCCAACAAGGCATCCTAAGCTACCAAATGAAACCCTAATACCAGGAATGGGTCATATCTTTTTGAGTATTGGTCAAAGGAGTCCCACAAAACCCCTTGTTACTTTTGTTAGAGTATTTTATCACATTCCATAGGAGGAGAAACTAGGACCAGAAGTACTATAGCAGAAAATGTGGGCATGTGATATACATAAATGTTTATAAATGTGCATGTGCAACCTACATAGTTTGCATGTATTTACTCTGATTCCATAGATTGCCTTTTTACTGTGATTATTTCCTTTATTATGAAGAAACTATTTAGTCTGATGAGCTGCACATGTATATTTTTGGCTTTAAAGATTGAAATTTAAATATCATGTCCATATCACTAGCAAAACCAGTGACATAAGACTTCCCTCTTACTTCCTCTTAGTTTTCTTTTCTTCTAGGAGTTTCAAGATTGCAAGTCAGAAGATTTTAAAATCCTTTCAGTTGATTATTAAGCACAGTACAAGATAAGGGTCTGAAATCATTCTTTCATTATTGGTATGTACATACCCCATTTTTCCTAGGACCATGTACTGAAGAAACTGGTCTTTCCTGACTGTCTAGTCTGAGCAATCTTCTCTAAGGTCAGGTTGTTTTGTTTTGTTTTTCCTTTTCTTTTCTTAAGGTGTAATTTCCATTTTTTCCCCAGATGATTTTTTTCTGTCCTTATGAAGCCATCTCTTTACATGAACTTTGGTGGAGGGTATAGGTCAGCACCTGAAGGTCTAAATCATGATGAGAAGGTTCAGTCCTTCTAGTCTTCCCAAGATCAATTCCTGACTACCTGGCTATGAATCACACAGCTCACGCAGTAATGCAACTAGAAACAAGGCTTGGGAAACACGTAAGTGTTGAAGACACTTGTTTCAGAGATGGCCCTAATGCTGTTGGCATCTACAATGTTCTGCATGATGAACTTCTTAATGGCCTTGTTCTTGGTCATTCACAAGACACGGTTCATACAGCGAAGTAACTGAACATGACTGAAACCTTTTTGGTTTGATAATTGTATCTTTTTGTTTTGGTCACCTTGGAGCCAAGACCCAAAAAAGTCAAAGGACAGTTGTATGCATGGATTTGTCTCCAGGGTGTTTTATTTTCAGTTCAGTGCCTATATGTCTATTATTATATCCACACTATACTTCCTTTATTATTATTACAGTTTGATTCTTACTAGGTATAAACCAAGTTACCATCTGTTAGCAGTGTGCTATATGCCCGTCACGAATGGTGAATATTCATCTCTAAACCTCCAGCACATCTGCAGTTGAACCACTATTGGTCACAAAAGGCAAGTCCAAGAGAGGCCTGTGTTCCCTCTGAAGAACCAGAAACACATAATTACCACAATATCCAATTCTTCTCATTGGATACCCATCTCATTCTAACAAAAGCAGTTCCATTTCACTCCTATCAAAAACTATTCCACTTAGATAATAAATGCTTATAATTATATTCTCTCTGTGATTGCAAAATATCATGTTGATTAGATGAAACAGACTTGCCATGGAAACCTCTCTGTTCACTAAAACCCTATGTTGCCAATTACTGCCTCACTCTACTGTGTTATTCATTTAGAGATATGCCTTGTAGTCATGTGTCTATACCAACAGTCTTTCTCTGCTACAAATAATCAGTCTGACTTTAGTGCATAAAAAGGTAACAAGTTTTTGGACCTGTCAGTTCTCAAATTAAACATGACTCCATTTTGATATGTGTTCCATCCACATTATGTTATCAATATATGCATCACTGTCAAACCTGTGATTACCTTAGAGACTAACAGATTAAGACATCAAGATTAGAAAAGTTTAATGTTGTCATTATAATTACAATAAGATTGATTCATACCGTCCTAGTAAAAAAGGATGAATATATTTGTCCATTTTAAACTCTAATAAGCTTTTTATGGGTGGTTGTTTCTAATAAGTATTTGTGGGAGCATGTAAAGAGTCTTGAGGTGCCTTTGTTGATATTGAAACAAAAGGATAAACATAAATCAGAAAGGAAAGAGGATTAGGATGTTTCAAGTGGAAGGAAAGCATATTCAAAGTCAAACAAATAGAAAAGAAATTATCTTATTTAATACAATTCAGACTGATAATTGTCTGGGTTTTTAAGTTGGCAAAGGATTACACAAAAGTACATTCACATAATGCATCATAATATATTATAAAATGTGCAATGCAGAACTCATTTCCAATCTCTAAGAAGACATTTTCTTTGGTTATAAAATCGCTGAGCTAAAGTCCTAGCAAGTCTTTATTTTACAAAGCACATCTGTATATTCTGGTTACAAACCCTACTTTTAATTTCTTTATACTGGAGCAATATTTGAACATATTTGGACCAAAATCTGGATACAGAACCTCTCCATATTTTTATGCATTTTTTTCTCAGGCTTTTTCAGTTGTCTTATTCCATTTGACAGCCATTTAAGAAAGCAAACTCATTCTAATTTAGTCTTTCTAAATATTTGATTTGTTTTTCCCCTTAATTGGATTTCACCAAGGTGTGTAATGTATAATTAAATTAGATGTTATGATAAAGGCACAGCGAGTATAAACATGTCGGAAATAATCACAACTGATTTTTTGAAGCATGAATTTTAACTATTAAGAACCAAAGTATTACGAGGGAGTGGCCTCTTAGCTGTGAGCATTCCAGGTCATAAACTTCAAACAAATGTCTTACAGAAGAAGCAAACTTAAGTTACATGAAAGTAGCTCATGTGAAAGATCCAGCTCAAATCATGTCTTTAATTCGGTGTGGAGGAATAAAACACAAGGTGGCCATATTCAACCTTCATGGAAACTAAGCTGAGAATGAAAGAAGAATTGAAAGTGCATGTTGAACTAGGTTACCCCATTAGGGAGCTTCATGAAATTTCCCTAAGAGTGGAGCTTCAGAAAATGAAATGGCTCCATCCATTTGCATGCAAATGTCTTGATGTCATGTTTTTTGTTTTTTGTTTTGTGTGTGTGTGTGTGTGTGTGTGTGTGTGTGTGTAAAAGCTGAGTAATACTGAAAATGTGTTATCCATTCTTCAGTTGAGGGACATCAAGGTTGTTTCCAGTCTCTGGTTATTATGAATAGAGTATAAATGAACACAGTTGGGCAAGTGTCCCTGTTGTAGGATAAAGCATCCTTTGGGTATATGTCCAAGAGTGTTGTAGCTGGATCTTGAGGTAGATCGATTCACAATTTTATGAGAAACTTCCATATTGATTTCCATACTGGCTGTACAAAATTGCACTCCCACCAGCAATGGAGGAATGTTCCTCTTGGACCACATCCTTGCCAGTCTGAGCTGTCACTTGTATCCTTGATTGTAGCCATTCTGACAGGTGTAAGATGGAATCTCATAGTGGTTTTGATTTGCATTTCCCTGCTTGCTAAGCACGTTGTACATTTCTTTAAGTGTTCTACAGCCATTTCAGATTCATCTAATGAGAATTCTCTGTTTAGGTCTGAACCCCATTTTAATGAACCCCATTTGTTAATGTCTAGTTTCTTTAATTTTTTTGTACATTTTGGATATTGGCCCTCTGTCAGATGTGGAGTTGGTAAAAATCTCTTTCCATACTGAGGGCTGCCCATTTGTCCTATTGACGGTGTCCTTTGCCTTAAAAAAGCTTTTCGGGTTTGTAAACTCCCATTTATTAATTGTTGATCTTAGTACCAGTGCTATTAGTGTTCTGTTCAGGAAGTTGTCTCCTGTGCCAATGTGATCAAGGGTATTCCCTGCTTTCTATTAGTTTAGAGGTTTAGTGTGTAGGGTTGAGGTCTTTGATACACTTGGACTCGAGTTTTGTTCAGCATGATAAATATGGATCTGTCTGCATCCGTCTATATGCAGACATGCAATTAAGGAAGGCAACCCAGACCCAGAAAGACAAACATGGTATGTCCTCATATGTAGATATTACTGTTAAGTAAAGGATAATCATACTACAATTCACATATCCAAGGATGTCAGATAAAGATAAGTGGTTTAGGGTGGATGCATGGATCTCCCTGGGAAGAGAAAATATAGAATACATTTTTGTAGGTGAACTAGAGGCCAGTGGATTGAAAACAGAGTGGGCAGGTGGGGCAGGGAGGGACCAAGGGAGAGACACTGGAATAGGTAGGCATTTAGTAGGTAATATCAAAACCTAGTATAGTAGAAACCTCCTGAAACCTATGAGGTTGACCCTAGTGAGAACTCCTAGTAATGGAGAATAAGTAGCCTGACCTAGCCCTCTTCTGTAACCAGACAAGGCTCAGAGGGACAGGGACACCAACTCAACCACAAAATCTTTGACCCACAACCTGTCCTGCCTGCTGGGGGCAATGGTGGTCAGAGCTTGTGGGAATTGTCACCCAATGACAGGTCTAACTTGAAGGCCATGCTAAAAGAGGGAGCCCATGCCCAGCATTGCCTACATGGCCAGCATCTGGAGGCTGGATATCTCAGAGACTTAGGGTAGAACAAAATATAACTGGAAACAAAGTCAATGAAATGATTCCTAATGACATTCATTTATATTCGTAGATTGTTGCCTAGCCCAATCATCATCAGAGAGGCTTCATTTGGCACTTGCTTGGAGCAGATACAGAGACCCACAGTCAAACATCAGTGGAATTAAGGATATGGGAGGAATGATTGTGGGAACTAGAGGACTGAAGATGCCAGGAGAACAGAGCCCTCAGCATCAACTAAGCAGTGTTCTTCATAGGGGCTCACAGAGACTGAAGTAGTAAGCCAAGTAGCCTGGGTCTGTGCTGGCCCCTGTGCATATATGCTATGGTTGTTTAGCTTGGAGTTTTGTTGTATCCTTAATAATGGTAATGTCTGCCTCTGTCTCCTTTGCCTGCTCATGGGACCCTTTTCTTCCTACTGGGTTGCCTTGCTCAATCTTTGTATGAGGGGTTATATCTTGCTATGATGTGTCCAATGGATATCACCACGAGGCCTGCTCTTTCTGAAGGAAAATGAAGCAGTAGTGGATCTGGGGAACAGGCAGAGGTGCTAAGAGAAGGGGAGGGAGAGGAGACTGAAGTCTCAATGTATATGAAAGAAGAATAGATTTTTTTTAAATTGTAAGCTGGAGTGAGGCTGCCTAGCATGCCATCTGTATTGGTTACCTATGCATTTCAGTACCCCAAGAACCTGACAGAAATTCCTCTTAAGGCAGGTTTTAGTGAGATTTCAGCCTATCTTGGTAGAGAAGGCAGTAGGGGGGAGGTAGCTCTTCTACAGTGGGGAAGCTCTAAGACAGCGGGAGAGGTCCTCTCACATGACACTGGACAAGAGGACAGGGACCAAGGCCTGGGGATCTGATACCTAAAAAAGTCATTAGTGTTGATATGGATCAACTCAGACAGAGTAAGGATAGATCGGGTAGGTGGTAGAACTGACAGCATATGGAGTTTGATTTGCTGGGCTCAGGAGTAAGAGGGAGGAGCTAAAGAATTTTTCTCATGGATCATTTCATCTGTGTGGCTGCCCCTCAGGTACCACATAGCTTTTGGACTGCAGGTAAACTCGGGAAAGCAGTGAGAAAGCGAAAGCTCGCATTTATAAGAAATTCAAAATATCAACTATTAAAGGAGAAAAAAAACATCTTTATTTTCAGTATCCCTGTATGCAGCAACCTCGATGTCCAGAATTAACTGACCCCTTTCTTGTTAGGCCATCAAACTTCTCTTTCTCCTTCAAACTTATTTATAGTTTGGTATCACTAGACCATGCAAGTGTTCTTTGAAGATCCAAGCATGAGAAACCACATGGAATAATTCTTTGAACATCTTTTCTTTACTATGAACTTGCCTGATAACCGATTTAGTGTTCACTCTACTGAGAAAACTCTACAACAAAGTCAACTAGTAAAATCATTATGTGCCTGCTATTGAAATGTGAAAGACTTTGAGGCTATTTCGGAATTTCTGTGTATAATTTTTCTGGAACTGGGTATACACTGATACTAAAAATGTACTTAAAGTTTCAGAAACCACATAATGTGAGAAAGGTAGTAAGCTGCTTAGAATAGCTAAATTCCCTGAGAAAATGAGAAAATTAAGTTTTAGAATAAAGCAGTGAGTGAATCCAAAGGTATGCTTCAGTTCACTGAGGAGAATAAACATTCATTGAGTTCCCCATAGGTGTCATATACCGAGGACACAAATTGAGAGAAAATAGGTCAGTCCTCTTTTTTTTTTTTCCTTTATTTTTTATTCCTTCAAGTTACATCTCAATCGCAGTCCCCTCCCTATTCCCCCTCCAGTCCCACCCTCCCACCCTCAACCCCCCATCCTCTTACCTTTTTTTTTTCTTTTAAATTTAAGGTATATCTTATATCACCCTACAGTTTCCCCTTTCAGTCCAACAAATGGCTCTTTCTCTTATATTAATAAATACAATACAAAACAACAGAGGTAATAAGGCCACAGTTATGAGGGTGATATGGCTTAGCATACATTCCCAATGTCCACTCCATATGTATTTGGCACCTGACTTTAACATTCCACTATCTAACCATCTCCATGAGTTTAAAGTTCTATATCTGACTCAACATTCATACTAACTTGCAACACAATTTTAAAAGTATCTTCTTAGACCTATAACATTTTTTGACTCCTAAACCACTCAAAATTTAATTATGAGACTCTAGCTATCTGTTCTTCAACAACCTCAGAGACCTGAGAGGGATAAATATATCTGATTTTATAGGAAGTACAGGGCCTGCAGCTTCCCACACTAAGAAATGACATACCAGTGGCTGCCTGGAGAGTTCCCATTTTCTCTCCATACATTACAGCATCAGTCTTCAGCAATTTGACCCTGTTTCTCTGACAGACATTGATTGTAGAACAGGAGTTATGAAGGACTTACCTACCCTGTCTTGGCAGAGCTGGGCTGTCGACTTACCTGCTTCCACGTTTTGTCCTTTGTGGACAGCAATCTGTCTACAGTTGGAGCAAGGGGCTTTTCCTACCAAGAGATAGGCTTGCGACTAATTCAATCATCTCCC
The DNA here is from genome assembly GCA_907164525.1 of Lophiomys imhausi. NCBI lineage: Eukaryota > Metazoa > Chordata > Mammalia > Rodentia > Muridae > Lophiomys > Lophiomys imhausi. The sequence continues at coordinate 11,146,276 of CAJQZJ010001694.1, read as the reverse complement.
ACTGGAGATTCTTCAATGCTCATCTTCTATTTGGAGGAGAATAGGGGGTGCTGTCAGGAGTTGATATGTCTTGATACAAAAAAATCTAAAGTTACGAAAACATCTTTGAATGCCATATTCTGCATATCTCTTGAGGTTTTTGAAGAGGCCCTATCTATCTCTTATATTAGGGTAAGCAGATGTTGCTTGTCTCTTAGCAGGTTTATTTCTGATTAGCTTAGCAAGTAACTATAATAGGCTGTCATAGTACCTAACAGAATGACCGGCTTGCAAAACCATTAGTTTGCATTTCTTAATTATCCTAAACAATTTATGACAATTAGTAGTAAAAGGCCGAATATCCCATTTCATTTTTTTTTCTTTACCTCCTAACCCTTCCATCCCATTTCTCTGGGGTGGGCTATCCTTATATAACAGTCCCTCATCTCAGTTGAGAAGTCGTATGAGGGCCAAGAGCCTCCTCATTCATTGGGGGTCTACGAAGCAGTACCATCAGTGAAAAGTGTCTCATTGCCCAGGAGAGAAAACCACTAAACAAACAAACCAATAAGCAGACAATAGATAAAAAAGACTAAAAAATAGAAAAAAATATAACTAATATATAAAAAATAAATAAAAATTGAAAATAAGAAGTCTATGTCCAAGTTCCCTTTGGTGTGTTAGTTGTAGTATTGATACCTTCTACTATATAGCTAAAATCCTACTATAAGTGAATAGATGCCATATGTGTCCTTCTGAGTCTGGGTTAGCTCACTCAGGATGAGCTTTTCTAGTTCCATCCATTTGGCTGCAAATTGCA
>CAJQZJ010001694.1:11058293-11139029 GCA_907164525.1 Lophiomys imhausi | reverse complement strand
TTCTTCTTCTTCTTCTTCTTCTTCTTCTTCTTCTTCTTCTTCTTCTTCTTCTTCTTCTTTGACATGAGGGCCTACCATGTAACCCAAGCTAGGCTGCCTTTTGTAATGTTCTCACTAGTACCTCACGAGTGTAGAGATTATAGGCATGCACCACCACATATGACTCACAAATTATTTAAATAAGGAGAATATGATGCAGTCATGGAGTGTGATAAAAATTGAGAGTGAAGGAGTAATTCAGCAACATTGGAAGCATAAGCCAAAGTCCAATGTCCAGGGGAGACCCCGGGCATGTAAGCACATGAAAAGTGGTCGGAGTGGCAACAAGGACTGAGAGTTGAAAGCAATAAGCAAGAGGGAAGTACCAGGGGCTAACGTGGTCCCACAATTTTATTTATTAAGCTGATGCTGCTTGAAGAAGTTCAGTCAAGATAGATGAACTAATTCTTTCATTGGACACAAGAGATACACATTCACTGTACCCAGACATTCAGTTAGTAACAGCCCTAAAGGAAGTTCCTTATGAGAAAAGGCTGTGTGCCTGGTACAGAGAAATGAAGCTACATGATATTTCCCAAAAGTAACCTGAGAAACCTCCAAATGCATGGGAGCTAAAGAGCAGTGCACTCAAAGCCCCTTGGTTCCATTCTCCAGGAGACAGAAGATTATGTAAGGCCAGTTTTTCTAGGAGGAAACATCAACTCCTGAGTGGTTTTGGTGAACAGTGATGCAGTTAGGGGAGCAAGATATTCAGTAACATGAAATACCATAGTGAAGGGCTTGATTTTTCACTCTTGATAACTGAGATTAACTGGGAGTTGGGATACAGCAAAGTAACTCAATGAGAATTATACTCAACAACATTATTTAAATGGTGGTCTAAATGATTATCCACTCAGTCAACAAAAACTCATTTGATTCCTACAATGCCCCACAAACACAGTATCTAATGGGAAGAATGTGAGGGAATGTTATTATTGCATTCATTCAAGTATGATGATAGCTAGACACACACACACGAAAAAGATGGGGGGAGAGAGAGAGAGAGATTTAAAATGTTGCCACAGATTGATCATGGAGTTAAAAGAGAGGCATCAAAGCTGACCACAGTTTAAAGTCTTCAAGGAGCTGACTATTGGTGCCAAGGAGAAATTAAGCCATATTTATGAAAAAGATGACACATCTTTGAAATTCTGAGTTTGAATTCAAAAGTGAATTCGTCAAGCAGATGTAGATCACTGACAGAGTTCATTAAAGGAGACTTGATAACTTTCTTCTCACTCAATATTTTTAGTTGACAATGCATAGTTTTGAAACTTTGATCATTGGAACACATAATATTAGGCCTACTCATTGAGAAAGAATGTTTGTGGAGAAAACGTTGTATTCATAATCTCTCTTCATGTTCATGTTAATGACATTTATCATAAAAGGTGCTTTGTGGGAAAATATGAAATATATAAAAAACCAAAAATATTCAGGAGTGAACCATCTTAATTTATTCTTAAATATTTAAAGTATTTGCTTGTTTATTAATATAGATAATCATATAGATATATATTCTATCTGTACATAGATACAAAAAGGTATATTTGGATATATACACAGTATGTATGTAGAATTTTTCCCTATACAGCTATTGATTAACTTTTTCACAATCCTACAGTAGAAGTCAGCTAAAAAAGTTTTAAGACACTCTCTAAGCAAACCATTAATAATTCCACATATAAATTTAAAGGTAAGTTTGATTACTATAATCCTGATTAAGACAATCCATAGGAATAGATGTTTATTAACAATTAGAAATTAAAATTGGGCTATGTAGACAACCAAGTACAAGTAAATCAGTCAGGAATGGCATGCTTTACTGAAGCCATTTACCCTAAGCTGTCTTGCATGGCAAAGAATTTAAATCTGAAAGAAGTTATAAAATGCACAAATTCAAATTCAGTTGTGAACATGGAATTAAAAATACATTACAGAATGTAAATCAAAAAGCATTAATTTATGTTAAAATTGCCTTTCCCTCCCAGGGTTTTTAAGCACTTAGTAAACTTTATTTAGCAGTCACGCGTTAATTTCAATTATGTGAAAATTATTCAGACTTCAAGGACATAGAAGGAGAACAAAGACTAAATGACCCATCCCTGTTTAAACAGTAGAGCATATAATTTGCAAATACAGGAATTCAATATCGTATGTATTAATATCGAGGGTTCTAATAGAGCTAGTCAAAGTGTTTGAAAGGGGAGTTTTCAGAAATCCTACAGAGGTCAGGCACCAAACTGATACCACCAAACAACTGCAAAGGATTTTATTTATGTATCCGAAGAGCAATATTCCTATTCTCTCTTTCTGACATACAAATAGACTTTTTTTTTTTCTTAGCCTTTCTAGTATTTATCAAGTCAGAAAAAAAATATAGGTATGTACTATCTAGCCTCTCACTTTCTATTTAATAATTCCTGGAAAATGTCTGTACTCATCAGGCATTTGATAGGATAGTAAATATGTATCAAAAAATTTTCCTCCATGGAAATCACAGAAAATGTGTTACAAAATTTCTTTTCTTGGAACATAAAAGGAGTTCCCGACAAGATGATTTTCTATAGGACATACACTACTAAAAATATGGGTCATCACCCACCTTCCAAAAGCAGCCACCTACCCTTCACTGACACATTCCTTCTGGAACACAATGAAAATTCAAAAGAAAACCAACAAACAAACCAAAGACAAAAATTCCTCAGCACACTGAAATTAAAAGAAGGCTGAATCATGGATCTCTCTCCTACTGTTTGTCAAAAGGCAATTTGTCTATACCCACATGAACCTTAAAGCCTAGCAAATCAAGGATGCTATCCAACATAAACCACTACAAAACTACTTCACAGTGTGTGAATTGAAAATGATCCCTGCAGCAGCATTATTTGTGACAACAAAAAGCATTTCAACATGTGTTCAGCAGTAAGTAAATGACTTCGAGATTATAATATATTCAAAATGCTGAAAAGAGGTTGCAAATGATGAGTTATACTTATGAATACAAACTGCTTGAGATGATTCTCAGGCTGAAGATAAGCCAAAGAAAATCTAAAGCCATGTATTTTAACTAATTATATAAGTATATATGTGTTTCAATGAGCAGAGAATTTTCAGAAGAAAAAAATTATAGCTTGCTTGGCAGTGGTAGCATACATCTTTAATCCCAGCACACAAGAGGCAGAGGCAGAGGCAGGCAGATTTCTGTGAGTACCAGGCCAGCCTGGTCTACAAAGAGAGTTTCAGGACAGCCAGAGCTAAACAGAAATGCTGTCTCAAAAAGAACAAGAAAATTAAAGAAGTTCTCCAGCACTGTTTAAGTTAGGTGTGCTGAAGCATACACGGAATTTTGGAATTTAGGAAAGAAAAGGTACAATAGTCAGAAAGACATCCTCAGTTACATAGACAGTTCCAGGCTAGCCAGGGATACATGAGACCTATCTAATAAATAATAATGAATAAACAAACAAGAAGAATGTAAAACAGTCACTGAACTAGTGCTGAGGATCAGAAAGAAATGACAAAAAACATGCATTATATAACATATATATATATATATATCAGTTATTTTTATCAATTACAAATTAAGTAATTATGGAGACCTAATGCACAACATAGTGATTATGGTCACTTGTTTAATAAGAAGTTAGAAGTGTAGCCCAGTAGTAGAGCATGTGTTTTTGTTAAAAGCAAAATGTGTTACAAAATTAGATTTTAAGTGTCAAACCTTCCCCACTTACAGTAACTGCAAAGGGCAATGGATGCTGATTAGTCTGCTTGTGGTAATCATCATCCAGGGGTGTACATTTAGTAATAGTTTGAATGCATACATTTCTATTTGTCAATTAAACATTTTTTCAGTGAGATGAAAAGCTATGCTACAAAAGAGTAGGGAGGGGAGAAAAATACAGCTCTGGATAGGATGTAGGAATGCTTTAAGGATGGAAATTTAATTGGTGGCTATATTATTTCTGAAAACCACACTGTCTCCAAAAACATCTCATCAGAATACCTAAAGAGAGAATTAGAACTAGTAAGGAATTTCCTAGCTGATAGGGGTTAATTGTTTAACCCCAGTCAACACTTTAAGTTTACAATCCAAAAATAATAATAATAATAATAATAATAATAATGTGTATTAAAATTTCCAATGCCATATCTGAATGGCTGTAGTATTCTGCTACACTGAAGGTGCTGTGGAGTTTCCACTGGCTAATTTATAGAAGAAATATCAAAAGTAGAATCAAAAATTATCTCTTGCTATATGATTTAGTCATACTCAAATTGTGGGACTCTGTCAGGAGATTGACAGATGAACTTTACTTTTGGTGACATAAGTTGTCTCTCTTTAAATGCCTGTAGTGGGACTAAGAAATTCCCAGTCTTAGAAATGATGAGTCTTTGAAGAAGGATCATATGGCATTCAACAAAAAAGTTAACATTTCTCTACTCTTTCTGTTCCAAAAGATATATAGAAAATGCATCTGGTGCATCTATATCTTCCAAGTCTTTTGTGGTATGACAGAATGGATAAGCCATTCTACTCTTAAATAAAGGAAATGGGACATCACAGGGACTGAAATTTACAACAGACTTGCCATTTACCCCTGATGATAGCAAGTAATCAAAAAGTCTGTTTTTAAATGGGATTAAGCTAAAACCCCTGGCCTGATCTCCTTCCTCTAGACCTCAAACTATATGTACAGAGGACTGTAGGAAAGCCAGATTACTGTATGAGTAACAAAGCATGCCCACTTTGTTACTACTATTATATTAATAATTTCATATTTAATTGACCACCACTGAAATTTACTATATGTGAGGTTTTCATAAAGCAAAAGTGTCAATCAATGCTTTTGCATTTAAAAATATAATCATATAATTCTGAAAAAATAAATTTCCCTTTGGTTCAATTATCATAAAATAGATCACACAAAATATTTATACCAAGTTAAAAAGTGGTCCACCAAAAGATAGGCAATACTTTAAACCCAGAACCTATGAAACTGATGTGACTCAGGAAGAGGGTGTTTATAGAAATAACCAAAGCTGATTGCCTTGGATTGTGTGGGGTGACCCTAATTCTAGTGCCAAGTGCCAATTTGGCAAGAGATTCAAGGATGAGAGGGCAATAAGGGAAGAGGAGAAAGGTAGGGAAAGGTGGAGAGGTAGAATGACAAGTGTTTCCCCAGGCTCTTAACACAGAAGGCTACCTACTCTGCAAGAGACAAGGGAAGGAGCCTGAGAAGAGGCACAGACCTTTTAGCACATGGAGATTTCAGACTTCTGGCCTGCAGAACTAGAGGGAACACATTTCTGTTATTTCAAAGTGCCAAAGTTGCTTAATTTATTATGACAACCCTAAGGGAAGAGGGCCCTTCCTTTCATTCAAAGGCTTTAACTGTGACAGCAACCATACTCATCAAATACTATCTGCATGCTTGAGAGAGTGTTACAATGTTTCAGTCTTCTGCTTTTCAACCTTTCTAATGATCCGGTGAAAAAGACTTTATTGCGAACTCACATCACTAATGAAGAAACTGAAAACTATGATACAATCGTCAATCCTTCTGAATCTACTCTAGTATTCTCCATGAAAGACAGAGAAAAGAATGGAAAAAAGAAACAAATAAATCTTTCCTTGCTTATATGTTCATCTAAGTCTATGGAAGGAGATAGGCTCAGTGAGAAGCAGGCAAGGAGGATGATGTCTTCTATTGTATAAAAATCTCCCCAATTTCTAAACCATGCTAAAATATTGTCTGCTCAAAAACAGATTTGAAATATAAAGCATAAGGTGCATTTTCAAGAAGTTTAAAGCTCCCCTAAAACAATAAATTAATGAAAATTTATGGCAGAAGCAATAATTTTGAATATAAATCTAAAATTATATTAGACTTAGAAAACATGTCAAGAAATTATTAAGTAAATCCTAACGAGTGCTACAAAATGCCCTGACTACTTTCTGCTCCCCTCAGACATGTTCCTGACAGAAGACCAGAGGCCACAAAAGAAACCAAAGCATCTGGAGTCAGCACATTTTTTAGCAGTATGATTACTTTTAAGCAAAACTATTTTTTTGCTTGTTTTTAGTTTTTATGAGATGGGGTTTCTCTGTATAACAGGCCTGGCTGTCCTAGAACTCGTTCTGTAGACCAGGCTGTCCTCAAATACACAGAGATCCACCCACCTCTGCCTCCAAAGTGCTGGGATTAAAGGAGCGTCACAACGTCTGGCTTTTTTTTTAATTTATTTATTGCTCCAGGTTACATCTCCATCATAATGTCCTCTTTCCCCCTTCTCAGCCCCGCCCTCCCACCCTCTACCCCTATCCCTTCCATCCCACTCCTTCGGAGTGGAGTGTCCCCACATAACAGTCCTTGCCCCAATTCAGCAGTCATATGTGGGCCAAGAGCCTATAGTGTTTAAAAAGACAAACTGATTACTGATAATTTTTGATTTGTCTTGTGGTAAGTTACTAAAATGAGCAGGAAGTCACAAAAGCTATCTAATGTATAGAATTGTAGTTAATATACATCTAAGTAATGCAATCCTTAAAAATTGTCTGTATTTGACATCATCACTAGAGTTGGAAAACACGGAATCCGCAAATACACTCCACTGGAGGCCTTGGTCACTGAGATACTACTTGTACTCCGGAACATTTATATTCCCTTCTGGAGAGCAGTGGGGGCACGGTTTCAAGTATCCTAAAGGTAGCAAAGGACCACATGGAAGTACATTTCTCATGGCTTTTCTTCACTTGTAATCTGGAATGGAGTTTCACGCTCGAACTCTATGCTGCCTAATTAGGAGACACTATGGAATGTGCTTGAATTTGCAACGGGTAACCATGACCCATCAGGTACCTGGGAAGGACAGGACCACTGGTTTACTTTTGGAGATTAAAACCACATATACCTTTGTCTTAGAAAGGTTACTTAAAAGTTGAACACTTAATATTTGAAGGGTTGATTTTTCCCCCCCTTCTTTCAGTGTCCTCTTTAACATGTTCGATATTACAAGGTAAGTATGAGGCCTGGGATAAGTGTGCGTGTCTTGATGCTGGGAATTGGTCTTAAGGGCTCTATATTTTTAAATAGCATTTTTATATTTGATAATCTTTTTTCAGCTTCTGGATCTCACTACACTTAAAAGTTTACAAAAGCAGAGATCATTATGGGATGTGCTCTACTCAGTGAAGTAGTTCTTATACTATTGTGTTTTCCTTAACTATCTCATGTGAACATTTAAAAACAAAGTATTATGAGATAATTTTAGGTTTACCAAGGAGTTATAAAAATAATAAAGTTCCTATATACTTTTCCTACTGTTTTCCCTAATGTTTACAACTTATAAGACTTTACCATGATTATCAAAACTATGAAATTAACATTGGCTTAGCTTCATTAACTAAACTACAGACTGCATTCATATTTTATCAGTTTCTCATGGAATGTTCCTTTTTTTCTTCTGAGCTTGACTATACTTTAAAATGATAAGCTAGGTAACCAGTTCTTTGAGAAAGCAAATTTGATGGAAATTAGAACTGTCGATTTCTTAAATAAGATGATTGTGAATATGTTCAGAACATTGCGGAATTTTTTTTAAATTCTTGAAAATTTAAAGAATAGTCAATAATTTTTACTCTGAATTTTGAAATCTCCATGTGAGACTGTCTTAGTTTAATGCTGTTTTAGTCTCTACATACATGAGCTCCATGTGAATTCTGACATGCAGTCTTGTAGATGCACAAAAACATGAGTTTCATAAGTCCCTTGTCTACAGTTCATTGGTACTCAGAACTGGAGGTGCTTTTCTTTACCTTGGTGATGGGAAACTAAGGCAGCAGCATTGCCAAGCCTTGTGAAAGAGACCTGGATTCTCCTACAGCTCAGTATCAAAGTCAGGTGTTAAGTCACTCAAGAGTCCCTGAGATGCCTTTAGTACCAAACAGCCATCAGACGTGAAACCCTTCTACTTCTACTCACTCTCTTTTGAAGGCTTTCTTTGAAAATTACACGTAAGAATGCTAGAAAACCCAACTGGGGTTGGGAGTGGGGTCACAGTGTACGAGCTGACGCGTCCTTGCTTATTTTGTCCTCTGCTTTATTTGCACTGGGAATACAGGGTAGGATCACATCATATATTCATCTATTCAGGAATGTGAAATCTTGGATCTTACAATAACAAATGTGCTTAACTACCCACGGCATACCACAAGGAACACTATTTTGACATATATGTGAAAACTGGAAGCATAGATTTCTCTGGCACAAGGCAAATACTTCATCTCTCTTAGAAGCTGACAGTAGAGCATTCCAATGTAACCATCCAGGGGAGTGCTTTTAACATTGCCCCAGGTCCTTGGCATTAGTGAGAAATTATCTTTTCCTGTTGTGGCATGTCTAGTGTCAATGTACTCACTGAGAAGCACTTATGTGGCTGTAAGGATTTTTAGCTTTACTGTAGATTTGGTCCATTAGCTACAAAAAAAAAAAAAAAGCTACAGTCTCTTTCAGTTAAATAAGAATACACTTCAGTCTATTAATGTTTTCCATCACATCCACACAGCATTTGGGGTCTGGACAGTGGGAAAAAAGATGATTGCATTTTCTTTAAAATATAAGCATTTATATGACTGTAGAAATAATTTTAATTCTATTAAAGAGGTTGGTATAAAACCTAGAGCTGAAGAGAGAATGCAAAGAGTAAATCTTGTCAATTGTAAGCAAGTATGCTACCCAGGCTTAAATTTAATTCTACCTTAAATTTAATTCTATGGCTTCTGTAGGTTCTTGCATATGAAAATTCTAAAATGCTTGCCAACTGTCTGACATATTCAGTTTGAAGCACTTTGGTAGTCTAAGTAGTTGATCAAACTACTACATAAACCTAGTAGAACCACGTATAAATGATATAACATCCCAATTAATTTTAACCTTGATATATATACTTAGAGGTAATATTGTAGAACAATTGTTTTTGCTTTGCTTTGTTTTTGTAATATCTAAACTTTGTATAACTACTTCCCCGTGATCATAGTTTAAAATTTAAATTATAGAAAAACAAATGGTCAATACATAAATACATAAAATGCTGGGTTTTTTGTTCCTTTGTTTGTTTAATAAACATACGGGATTGATTAACTTGGGCATACCATGAAAACAAGAAAGACTATTTCAATGCTCTGGTCCTATTTTACATAAGACTCAGATTATGAAAAATTCTTCCATCATGCCCTTTAAGAAAATGAGACATCCCTGTGCTTAAGAAGTCTAGCAGGAATAAGCTGTTGGGTTTCTGGCTCAGTTCTGAGTAAACCATTTTTCTGACAATCAAGGTGACTGTCAAGACCTTTATTTTATCTCTAACAAGATAAAGGTTAGAAACTAGAGGGATCTGATTGATTTTCTGATTTGTCCTACTGCATGGCACAGTCAACAATTAGATTAGTTGTTTCAAAGGATTTTACCATTACAAATTTCTACCATAAAGAGACATGCTGGGGGCAGTTGCTATGGTGACCATGGCCATGGTTAGGTCCCCAAGCATTTAACAATCTGTCACATCCTTTACTTCCCATCAGTAACTATCTCTTTAATTTTGGTCTTTGAAATGACCAAAAAGGACATAAACAATATATTATTTATAAATCATGGACTGATTTTTAGCGATAAAGAAATAGTATATATGTGCTGAAGAGTTTTATCTCAACTTGCCATAGGCTAGAATCATCTGAAAGGAGGGAACCTCAATTGAGAAAATGCCTCAATGAGACTGGGCTGTAGTCAAGCCTGTAGGGCATTTTCTTAGTTAGTGACTGATGGGGGAGGGCCCAGCCCATTGTGGGTGGTGCCATGCCTGTGCTGGTCCTGTGTTCTGTAAGAAACCAGGCTGAGAAAGACATGGGAAGCAAGCCAGTAAACAGCACCACTGCGTGGCCTCTGCCTCAGTGCCTACCTTAGGTTCCTGCCCTGTTTGAGTTCCTGTCCTGACATCCTTCAATGATGAACAGTTATACAGAAGTGATAGCCAAATAAACTTTTTCTCTGCATTTGCTTTGTGTTTTATCACAGCAATAGTAATCTTAAACAATATTTAGCTATTAATTTTATTCCCAAGAATAATACATGGAGCTTGAGAGATGGTTCAGTGGATAAGAACATTGTCTGCTTTTGCAGAGGATGTGGGTTCAGTTCCCAACACCCAAATGGTGGCTCACTGGTGTTTGTAACTCAAGTTCCAGGGAACTCCACAGCCTTTTTTTAGCCTTCATGGGCACTGCACACACATGACCCCCTTACTTACATGCAGGCAAAACACTTAAATACATAAAAAATAAAAATTTTTAAAGAATAAATAGTTCTTGGAATTTTAGAGACAATGTTGCTTGTCATAAAAATGAGGAAACATCACATTTTCTGTTAAAAAACAACAAATTCACTTTGTATACAAACTCAAAATAAATCTGTATTTGGTGGCATTGATATATAAAAAAGGCAGCGAATGCTTAAAAGAAAAAAAAAGCTATTTCATAAAAGAATAAAAACCAAACTGTTGAATATAGCACATTCTCCCTGAGAATGTCCCGTTTCTACCACATACTCATTTTACATTTAAGGGAGACTATTACTTTCTTACTATGACATTATAAAATAACTTACTAACTCTACTGTATTTCAGCATTCCTTGTAAAAGAAAAATATAAGATGAACTTTATAAATATTTTATATAAATGCCAGTCACAATCATGATTGGTTAGCACCTAAATATACTGTCCACATATTATTAATTTGATATAAATTGTGACTAAAAAAATCCAGTATCTAAAGGCTGGATATGGTGGTGCATGTCTCTAACCTCAACACTTAGAAGGCAGAGACCAGAATGATTTCTGTGACTCCAAAGCCAACCAGGGCTACACTATAGGATGACACTCAATCTAAAAAAAAAAAAAAAAAAATCTGATTTCCACAATTAGAACATTATTTCCTACTTTCTATGTCTTTTTGTGATGCTAGGTTAGAAGCATTTTTTGAAACTTGAGAGAAAGTGTCATAGTACAATAACTTTATCATTTGCTATCATAAACTGGCCATACTTTTAGTGTTAACAACTGAGTCTCAGACTCCACACTTGCTCAGGAGCAGTCCCCAAGTCTGTACATATGAATAAAGTTATTTCCCCTTCAATACTTTTAAGAAATAATCAACTCCCCTCATCATTAAGTTACACGTTTATCTAATTGAACCACATGTGAAACAAAAGAACAGATACCACAGTTATACAGATGTCTGCCTTCCACTTTGTATTCCACAGGCAGACATTGCTATATCTGAATCGCCAGCGTTCATCTGCAGAAAACTGGTGTTCAGCTAATAAAAACTAAGATATCTCTGTTTCTCTCTCCCCAGCGTTGCTTCACCTTTCTTTTAAGCAAACTCTGGGAAAGATTTCTGATGAAAATGTGTTTCCAGGTGAAGGTAAAATCACATGAGCAGAGATCAGGTTTTATTTATTTTATTATCCCATAAGCAAGTCTTTGGAGGATCCAATTCAGCAGGCCCTTTGCCAAAGGAATTTTAGAAATGACATACAGGTCCTCCCCAGGTATCCCAGTGTCCTCAGGTCTTCAGCGATTTTATCCATGCTTCTATCAGTGCAGAGAGGTTTTACCTTAAATAGTTAATATTGTAATAATCTAAATAAACAGTCGATAATAATTTCTTCTCTTAGAAAACAGGATTCTCATGTTAGAGGAGAATATGTAAATGCCCATTGAATTTCACTTTTCATGTCCTATAATTATGACTCTCAGTGCAACTGGATGCAGTTGATTAATTTGGATGATTTTTTCTCTCCACACCTCCTCTGCCTCTTGTATATATAATTCAAGAAAATATAACAGATATGCTCTAACAAAAGCTAACAAAAACCTATTGCACATTTTTAATAGTGTCTAATTATTTGTGGCTACACATGCTCATAAAGGGGAAAGGGGAGAATGAAGAAGAAACGTGATCTTTCAAAATTTATATTGCTGGGAGGGGGGAGATCAAATCAGTCCAAGATTTGTGGAATAAAAGCTTGTAAGAAAGAGAGCTAGCCAAATGGTTCAGTGGGTGAAGGCGTTTACATTTAATCCTGACAACCTGACCTTGGGGCTCTACAGGGTAGAAGAGAATGGGTTTTTGCCAGCTGTTCTATGATTTCCTCATGTACACCATGGCAGACATGCACCCACCACAAACAAATAATTTAAGATGTAATTCAAAAAAAAATAAAGAAATAAAGACATGAGAACAAAAGAGAAACAACACAAGACAAACTTAATTTTCATATGGAGGGCTGTGACACACTCAGTGGTTGCAGCACTGGCCCAGCATTCGTGAGACCCTGGATTCAATCCTTGGCACAGTAGACAAGCAACAGAAGGTGTTTTCTGAGCAAAGATATCCAAACACATAAATGAGTTACACTTTTGATAGATTATGTGAACAGAAAATAAAAAGCTCTAAGTATTTTGGTAAGTTACCTTCAACTGTAAAAGTGTGGCTTCCCACGGGGACATTAAACACCTAGACATAAAGAAGGGAGTAAATAACAGCTAACTTTAAAGATGAGGGCTGGAGAGGAGGCTCAATATAGAATATGCAGCTAGCATGACCAAAGGCACAGTTTCAATGCTCACCACAAACAAGCAATAAACATCCCCTTCAAAGGTCTCCCTCCACACTCATCCTCACATATCTTTACTATGCTACATATTTTCAGATACATATTGGATCCATTTTGCATGTATTTCATTAACATTATGTGTGAGGGGAAAATGATAAAAGCAATTTGGAAGAGCATTCAAAAGTTCTTTGCAATCCCTAGTTATATTAGGTAGTAGTTGGAAAATAATACAAAAATCAAGTATGGATACTTAAATAAAAGAACATTAAAAAGCTACTGAACCTGGCTTTCTATTAAGTATTTCTCATAATTATCCTTTACTCATTCATTTCACAGTCTGCATCATGCATTACTTAATTGCAAAGGAAAAGAGTAGCCTGCTCATGCACAAACTAATTGCCAAATACATGTGACTGAGTAACCTTATTCTCAAGACACAGAAGAAAGAAAAAGTTATTTTAGACAATACAAAAGCAAAAATAGGGTATAATCAACAAAAATAATTGCTAATCACTTAGAATAACATGAGTTTAGAAAAGATAGTACAGAAACTAATTTAAATAACTCCCACATTTGGTCTTATTCAGTTAATTCCCATTTCAAATCTTTTAAAAAGCTACCACACAAGATTTAAAAACTGACAAAAATATTAATGGTAAAAAGCCAATTTCCATAATAATTTTACATGCAAAGATGGGAGTCACAGAGAAGCTGTGTATATTTTCTACATGCTCATTCTGATACTGAAAATGGAAAATAACCATTTTCAAGTTAATGTGTTTCACAACTCCATTTATATAATGTTTTGTGTTTATTTGTGTCTAGAAGTGGTAACCTTGTAGAGAAGAACACATTTTATTTCATGAAAGGACTAGACACTAACATAGTTCAGAACCCTGAGATCTGCCTTTAAATAGCCACACAAATTATTATCATTCATGGTTTTTGTCAAATAATGTACACTCCATCTCTTTGAGGCTTCAAGCTTGTATATCTTTATCATGAAATACTCACGAGACTCAGATGAATACTATGTATAGCACATTAGTTTTTTCTAGTCCTTAAGATTTTCCCTAGAGTTCTCCTAAGTCTGTATTCTTGAAATAAAGCCTTCAGCAATTTGTGAAGTCATTTTCTTCCTAAACTGTAGTTTGGTGCTAACACCTAGAAATGCTGTAATAAACATCTTTGTAAATTTTATCATTACGTTTTTTGTAGAGATGTCCATGAGCCAATCGTCTTTTACATTATATGCAGTGTCTTTTTATGAGAACCATGAAAACAAACTTTACTTGTTATCCTCAAGAAAAGACATTTAAGACTATTGTAAACATCTTCAGTGGTTGATAGTTCTAAAATGTGTCTGTAAATTCCTTGATACTTTTTCAGTCTATCCTCACTCTCTGGAATATGGTCTTACTTTATTAACTCAATTCTAGTGAGCAGTAAGTGAGAAAAATAATGCACGATGTTGGAACCCGCACCATAAAGGCAACAAAAACTTGTATTCTTTTTTGACTTCCAGTCTGTCTCCTTCTCTTCCCCTTCATGTGTCCTCATTTTCTCTCTCTCACTGTACCTTGGATTCCACAGCTAACACATATGCAATGTCCACCTGCCTGAACATGTATGCCCAGAGATGCAGTAGGATAGTCAGATGACTTGTTACTATTGTGTGAAAGATACAATAATGCCCTGCCCATGTCTGTGAATGTATTGAGTTACATTCTGAGTAAATTTACTAATTAATTGACCTTAAAAAAAGAGAGATAGAGGTTATCTAGGGTGTCCAATATAACCAGTGAATACTTTTTAGAAGGGAAGACTGATCCACAATAAGAAGAGACAGATATATGAGTACAGAAGAAAGAAAAGGGAGATGTAACAACACTAGAGTTGTTACAAGACAGAGAAAAGAAACCAAGGGATGCAGGTGCCTTCTATACACAGAAAGGGCCAGAAAACAGATTGTCTCCAGCTCTTAGAGAAATGCCTGGGTTTTGTGTGATACTATCTGACCTAGAGAACATTCAGAGAATAAACTGTGTTGCTTAATATATTAAGTTCATTGATATAGTGTCAATAGAAAATCTCGTACTCCATTTTAAGTCTCTGAGTTTATGAAGGCTTTCAATGTGTTCTTCTATAATTGCAACAATGAGCTGGTCTAATTCTCAGCTGGGCTTATGGGACAATCACAGCAAATCAGTGTCCCTCCTGTGGCCACTCTCAGGTTCTCTGAACTCCACCTTAGTCACCCCATTTTCTTGGTATGTCTCTTTCTATATTGTGTGTATTTTTATATACACTCCAAATTCTTTTTTTTATAAATACTTTATTTTTTTTTCTTCAAGTTACATCTCAGTCACAAACCCCTCCCTATTCCCCCTTCCTATCCCGCCCTTCCACCCTCTTCCCCCCAGAAGTTTCCCCTTTCAGTCCAACAGATGGTTCCTTCTCTTATTACAGTAAGTATTATACAAAACAACAGATATAAATATGCCACATTTATGAGAGTTAAATGGCCCAGTATACCTTCCCAATGTCCAGTTTATACATATTTGGCCCCTGACTTTAACATTCTACTATCTAACCATCTCCATGTGTTTAAAGGTCTATATGTGACTCAACTTTCATACTAACTTGCAACACACTTTTAAGAGTATCTTCTTAGATCTATAACACCCTCTTGATTCCTAAACAACTCAAAATTTAGCTATGTGACTCTAGCTGTCTATTCTTCAACCACCTCAGAGACCTGAGAGGGATAAATATATTTGCTTATATAGGAAGTGCAGGACCTGAAGCTTCCAAAACTAAGAAAGGACATACCAATGACTGCCTGGACAGTTCCCATTTTCTCTCCATACATTCCTGCATCAGTCTTCAGCCTTTGGGTCCTGTTTCTCTGACAGACATTTGTTGTAGAGCAGGGATTATGAAGGACTTACCTACCCTGTCTTGGCAGAGTTAGGCTGTCGACTTCCCTGCTACCAAGTTTTGTCCTTTTTGGACAGCAGTCTGTCTGCAGTTGGTGCAAGGGGTTTTTTCATGCCAAGAGATAGGCTTGCCACTAATTCAACCATCTTACAGTGGAGGTTCTTCGATGCTTATCTTCTACTTGGAGTAGAATAGGGGGTGCTGTCAGGCACTGATATGTCTCGATATCAAAAAAAAAGAAAGAAAATCTTAATTTAAGATAACATCTTTGAATGCCATATTCTGCAGATCTCTTGGGGTTTTTGAAGATGCCCTATCCATCTCTTGTATTTAGATAAGCAAATGTTGCTTGTCTCTTAGCAACTTGATTACTGGGTAGTTTAGAGAATATCTGTGATAGACTGTCATAGTAGCTAACAAAGTGACATGTTTGCATGACTAGGAGTTTACACTCCAAATTCTTTTAGGCCAGAAGCACCTAAATAAATTTGGAGAAAATAATATATAGTTATGAATTGCCTTATGACTATTCATTAATGAGAGATTAGACACAGAGCATATTAGATATATCAAGATGTATAGTAGATTATACCATCTAGGCTTGTTGTAGTGTACAGTCTTACGATGTGTGTTCAACAACAAACTCAACTAATGGTGCCTTTCTCAGAATTCAGATCTATTAAGCAATATTTGATTGCTTAATATGCCATGAAGGACCAGAAATAATGTAGAAACAATCAAGAATTCTACTGAAAACAAAACAAACCTGTAATGTAGATCTATAAATAAAGAGGACACGAATTAGACAGAAACAAAATTCATTTAATATTTTCTTAAAGTCATGAATAATGTATCTCTTCTGCAATTTAAGTGCACAAGTATAATAAATTGCATGTGAGTGTGCACATTCAAGCATGTGTATATGTATTAGTGCACACAATTTCTCTTTCAATTTTGTACTATGTTCACTAGAGCTAACAAATAGAGGACCAAATAAGGGAACAAATGAAAACTAGCAATGGACAAGAAAACACAAAGAAACAGGGAGAATGGCGTTTTGGTGTCATTTTTAGTGAGGATTTCTCAAATGATGTTGGATTTTAACATTCTAGTCATTAGCAAACATACTGTCTGTCCCTCAGCAATTGTTTTCTAAACCTGGTGAAGCCTGTCTTCCTCAGGTGTTGTCAGGATCTAGATCCAAGACTTCCCCCTAGAGACAGCTCAGCTTCTCCAATTTCTGATACAGAAGCGATCATTGTGGTACAGAGAGGCAATTGCCTGACACCTGGAAACCTGCCTGAAGCTTCAGGCTACTTCCGAACTTGCATGAAACTCTAGCTGCTACTCAGTTGCAGCCATCTCTATGTGAACTATGTCTTTGTAGCCAAGTTCCTGCCTCAGTTCCCTAGTGAGCCCAGAAACTAGCCCTAAACCTCCAACTAACTTGTGAGATGCACAGTCTTTCAACTGTTCACATCAATTTCTCCCATGTAATAAATGCCACTGGCTGTGTACTTTTTTTCTCCCAGCATATCTGTTAAAAAAGCAAAGCCACAATGTACAATGATCTGGTCACAGTATTTTTGTTACTCTCCTATTAGCCACAGCCTTCTGCTCCCTTTTTACATGACAGACTGTTATTTCAGACATCTTATAAGGAGAAAAAAACTCAGCTCTAGTTAGCTTGTTATCATTTTGTTTGGGGATGGGGCAAAGGATTATCTTAAAATAGGGACAGAAGTGAAGGTCTTCTATTTGTGAATAACAAGCTATAGCTAGAAGGAATGAAACTGGGGTGTGTGTACACAGTCCCACCTGCTTAGAGTGCCTTGACACAGTGAACGTATTTGTCTGTTGGGGATGAACATAAAAGTGGAAAAACATCTTAGAAACTCCTTAAACACTTCCTGTTCCTCCAGAATGGTTTCCACTTAGTGTTTATGGAATTTAATAGTCACTGAACCTGCTTTCACGATCATAATCAACAAAATCTATAAACCCGAGCGGCTGATTAAAACTACTATTGATGTCTCCTACTAGAAAAAGTAAAGATTTTAGCCTATAATCTTGGCTACCATTAAGAGCTCCTGATCATCCTTGAGATAATGACCCATGGGCACAGAAATGCTTTGTATGAATCCCGTCTGACCTCGGTAGAAGGCATCGTAGTTTGTAAAGTACTTGGGCATTAATCATAGAGAGGGAAGCCTTCTGCTCTAGCTCTTTCCATACAAGTACAGAGTATTATTTGCAGATAATGTGCTTCACTGAGCCTGCACTGAATTGTTCACGCAAGAGCTGTAAATCAAGATTGACTTTTTGAACTTCACTTTGCATAATTCAACACGCTACTCAACATCTTCTGCCTAAGCAGGCTCAAGGCTTGTAAGACTGTGCAAAGCTAAATAACTACCCATGAATGTCTCAAATGATGAAATAACTAGAGGGGTTTGCATTAACAAATCGGGAATGAGTCACTTACTGTCTGATTCTTCTCTGATCAAGAAGTGACAGGGAAGGTGCCATTAACAAAGAGAAATGTCATGAAATGATTGAAATGTGAATTTCTTCTAGTTCTCAGTGATGAGATGATGACCATAGAAGGAGGGGTGTGAAAATAACTGCTGTTAAATACTAATCCATCAAAAGTCAGACTTATCAGCCTCTCAGTAGGAGAGTTGGTCTTAACTCAGAAGTAATCAGCTCTACAGTTATGGGCTTTGTGTCCCAAATCATTTCCATCATATTGAAGGTGACCCACACATACAAAATGGCTCAAAATGGTGCAGCAGTAAAATCCATCACTTCACTGGAACTCTCCTTTTCCTTTGTGGGATGATTTTTTTTTTTTTGGGGGAGGAGGAAGGGAAGGAGGTGACCACTTCCTCCATCAGCAGAGTCTTCCTTATCTCCAGGTTCTTCTACTTAATCTACCAAGTCATCTTCTCTCCTCCCCCACGTAGATGGTTACCGGCAGCAGTAAAATTTTTTTACCACCTTTTCCCCAACTTGAACAGCTCCAAGGACCAGACATCCTATACCTGAAACTCACTGTCTGTGTCACTCATACCGCAATGAAAACAATCAGGCAGGAAGAAGAGAGAGAAAGAAAATCTCATTGAGTTCTTACTGAACAACAGATAACTAGTATGCAAATTTGTCACAACAGCCATGTAGGTAAAATATGGCAGTATTCCCATAGTACTGCAATCAGTTAAGCAGGGCATACATAAGAATTAGCCCAGAGTTATAAGAATTGTCACTGTTAAGCCCTGAAAATATGAAAATGTGATATTGAAACATTTAATCACCACACTAATTTACATTCCTAGCCAACTTTAAAAATCACAAAACGAGATGAAATTATCATCACAAATAATGTTTCCCTGAATATGCCCACTACTTCTGACTTTTACAATCTTTCAGCTCCTCCTTCTGCTGTGATTCCCTAGCTGTAGGAAGTGGGAATATGATATACATGCCCCATTTAGAGATGAGCATTATGCAGTCTCTTGTTCTCTGTATGTTGAGCCATTGTAGGTCTGTATATTAATATATTAATAGAATTAAGATTAATATAATTAAATTTATTAATTAATTAATATAATTAATATTAATATAATAATATGATTAGTATATTAATAACCATAAGTATGAATTAGTGGAAATATGCACTGTAATATTTGCTGGAATGACTCATAGTAGCCATGAGTGTATGCACAAGACATGTACAAGCTTAAGACAGCCAAAAATCCGAGCATGGACAAGGACAGTACCATGAACCTCCATGCCTAGCTGAGGAGCTATTGGCAGTTGTTGGCTACTGGGGAAGACAGTCAGTTTTCTTCATGGATGCAGTGCCTGAAGGGTCACCCATGCTCCAATAGAGGCTCCTATTCCTCATGTATGTATAGGCAGCCCTGTGTGGTGAACTAAGTGGGTCTTTTTAAAAAGAGATAGTACACAAAGTTGAGAGGGAAATGATGGAGGAAAGAGGGATGGAATTGAAAGGATAGATTGAATATTATCAAAATACAGTAGATTCATGCATCAATTTTTCAATAAAAATAACAAATAAAAGAACTTCACCTCACTGTAATCATATGGAGACATTCATACTATGCTTCAAGATAAGCTTAGTTTTGAAGTTTTCCACGCACCTTAATTATCTACTAAGATTACTTGTGTTGTTTCAGATGAATGTTTTATAGCTTCAATTATGCTCTAAGCTCATGAACAGCGACAAGCTTTGTTTATACAAATTTAAAATATCTTTAGTACTAAATGCAGTGCTATTCACAAATGTTATTAAAGCAAAATTGTGAAATCACTTACACATGTATGAGCTTAAGACAACCTCTTACAACCTTCATAAGACTTTCAAATCAATCAAACAATCAAATGTAAAACAGTTTTTCCAAGGAGTAGGGAGAGGAAAGGTCATCACAGCATTCCAGGCAAAGGCCGAGGTGGGGTATGAAGTACTTAGGGAGAACACAAACAGATAAATGTGGGATTAAAAGCAATTTGTCATAGAATTAAAAAGATATCCTCAATACCCAAGAAAGGAAGAGATGCTACCGAAAGTAACAAAAGCAGTATTTAATGGTACTTCATTCTCACTGATGTAACCACCACCAATCCTGTACTCCTCTCTACACCTACTATGCTTCATCTCTAAATATTCCCACTATGCACTTAGTTCTTCAGACATGTAATTCCCTCCTTTTCCCTCAACCCCTATATTTGATCCATGGCAAGTTTTTTTTTTTTTCACCTATTCTTCAAAATATATCTCCACTCCATCTGCTGTAGTTCCTTTCCACATCTGCTCTATAACTTGCCCTGAGTTGCCATCATCACCCTGATTATTCTAGCTGCTCTGCATCCTGCTTCCATTCTGGTTCCTGCCCATTATGAGTGATACATTCCATCCTCAACAACATTTCACATATTAATCACATAACATCACTTGCTTGCTGCAACTCTTCTAGTATCTTATGTGAAGTAAAATATAAGGTCTGTGTGTGAAAGAGATGTTACTACATCTCTCATATACATGAGAGAGAGAAAGAGACAGAGAGAGAGAGAGAAAATTTGCACAGGTGTACATTTTTGTGTGGGTACACAGGCACTTGTTTGTCTGTATGTAAGGAGGACAGAGTATTATTCCTTGGGTCCTGTCCACCTTTTAATTTCATTTAATTTAATTTTTGAGACAGAGTTTCAAACTGGCCTGGAACTCACCAAGTAGGCTAGAGTTGTGGCCTAGTAAGTCATAGAAATCCTCTTGCTTTTATCTCCCCAGTGCTAGAATTATGTGGTCCACTTGTTTTTTTGGCATTGGTTCTGGGTATTGAACACAAACCTTGTAGGCTGGGCTGTCTCTCTAGTCTCTAAGCTCAGATTTTGCTCTTTATCTTTACATGATCTGACCCTATCTTCCTTCCACCTCATAGCCTTCTTTCTCCTCCTCCTACATACCAACTTCATTTGTACCATACAATCCTGTTTCCTTGAACTTAAATACAAAGGTACAATATAGTTCTGGGATAACATCTTTCTATTATCCAGATCTAAGCTCCTTTCCTGGCTACCTACACCTACATGCAATGTCATCCCACAGAAGAGACAATTACTGCATCTTCTATATTCTGCATGGAATGGACCACTCTCGTTTCTTTGTTGCTGTTGTAGGGTCTGTCTTTATGTCTCCTATCTTCCCATCAGCTTATATCACAATTGCACACTGGCTCATAAGAGATGAGCTATTATAAGTTTATTCGCATTGCCAGCTTCATAGTAAAGAATAACTATTTCTAAAGGAAATAAATAAACAACCAATTAATTAACTATAGAAGAACTTTCATGTGCCTAAGCTTTTTCTGAACTTGCTGCTTAAGAACTTCCCTTCTAGAGGATGGTGGGGCTGAGGGGGAGGAGGGTGGAAGGGTGGGACTGGAGGGGGTAGTAGGGAGGGGATTGTGATTGAGATGTAACTTGAAGAAATAAAAAATAAATTATTAAAAAAAAAGAACTTCCCTTCTGAGAATGTTGAATAGCTTTTTTTTTCTGTTTATTTATTACTTCAGGTTACATCTCCATCACAGTGCCCTCTTCACACCCCTCCCAGTTCTGCCCTCACACCCTCTACCCCCCTATCACTTCCAACCCACTCCTCCCGAGTGGAATGTCCCTGCATATGAGTCCCCTGCCCCAGTTCAGCAGTCATATGAGGGCCAAGAGCCTCCTCATACACTGGGGGCCTACAAGGCAGCACCACTAGGGAAAAGTGTCTCATTGACAGGGAGAAAAAGTCTATGTTCCTGTTCCCTTTGGTGCATTGGCTATAGTAAATATATCCTTTACTATATGGCTAAAATCTGACTATAAGTGAATAGATGCCATGTTCATCCTTCTGAGTCTGGATTAGCTCACTCAGGAGGAGCTTCTCTAATTCCATCCATTTGGCGGCAAATTGCATGATTTCATTTTTTTCTGATGGGTGAGTAGTATTCCATTGTGTAGATGTACCACAGTTTTTTGTTTTTTGTTTTTTGTTTTTTTTTGTGCATTCCTTGGCTGAGGAACATCTGGGTTGTTTCCAGTTTCTAGCTATCACAAATAAGGCTGCTATGAACATAGAAAAGGAAACGTCCCTGTGGTTTGGTGAGGAATCATTTGGATGTATACCAAGAAGTGGTATGGCTGGGTCTTGAGGTAGGGCTATTCCAAGTTTTCTAAGATATCGCCAGACTTATTTCCATAGTGGTTGTACAAGCTTGTACTCCCACCAGAAATGGAGGAGTGTTCCCCTTTCTCCACAACCTCACCAGCATGTGCTATCATCAAACTTAGGGCTGATATTAACAACTTAGTAACAAAAAGAACGATACAAAGAATCAATGAAACCAAGAATTGGTTCTTTAATAGCTTTATATGTTCAGATGATATTTGAGAAAATGTTTGATATTTTTACCTTACCAGAAAAGGGAAGACAAGCCACCTATATTGTCCTCATGCATATAGTTTTAAACCTGTGGTCCTCAGTATGGGACTGTAACCTAAGAATTAAAATGTGAAGGTGAAAAAGATAATTGAAAGATTGGTGTAAAAGAGCCCATGTTGCAGACTACAAGGAACAGGAACATAGACTTTGTTACTTGTTAATGGGATACTTTGCCCTAATGGAGCTTCCACATGGGCCCCAGTGCAAGAGGAAGTCCTTAGCTCTCATATGGCTGCTGAACTGAGGGGGGGGTGATATGTAGGGCACCCCACACTGGAGGAGTAGGATAGGTAGGAGAGGGGGGAGAGGAGGGGAGGGTGGGCCTGGGAGGGGTGGAGAGAGGGGACTGTGATGGAGATGTAAATTGAAGTAATAAATAAACATTTAAAAAGTCCATGTTGTCTTCCTAGAGAATGCAGTAGGGCTTTCTAGCATAATGGATGATTATGCATACCCTCAGTAAGAAAGAAAACCTGCAAAAATGCTATTTCACAATATTACTTCAATGAAGAGCTCTCACTCCAGTTTTGCCACAGGGTTGTTCAGATTGCTGTTACACTGCTTGCTGGAAACATAATCACAAATAAGAAGTGTGTGGAAATGGCAGGTACATTAGCTTTACTGTGTACAGTTAAGGGTTCAACACCAATGAAAGCACCACTCCTTCATTTCCACAGTGCTCTGTACCGGGTAAGACCTGGAAGAAGAGCAGGGGCCGAGCTCCAGGGAACTTAAACAGTATGACCACAAGCTCATGAACTGGAGGGTGAGGTGGCACTGATTAAACACTGGGTTCATGAGCTCAAACCCTATGGAGCAGAGACAAGAATCTGGCAGGAGTCCAGGCAGACAGCCCAAGAGAAGGATGGTTAAGACTGTGAGGGTTGACTTTTCAGAGCTTCTGTCTCCATTAAAGAAACCATCCCTACCTTCCATCTATTCTCCTCTCTACTTCCTGTTACGTATCAGAATACCACAGGCATGCAGTTAAAGATCTGACTGAATTAGACTCACATAAGCACTTGAACAGAGAAACATGAACCTTGTATTAAAAGCATGTATGTTAAAAATTATGAAGACCTGAAAAAAGAAAAAAAGATATCAAATTTCTGCTTTTCATCTTTTACACTATGATTTCAGGCTGGCTCAGGAGACATCAATCTTCCCTGAAATTTTAGCCCATAATAAGGTCCCTGGGGCCTTACTTTTAAAAAGTTTTGACCATAGAAACTCATTCTCAATTAATGGAAACTATAATTTTTCCCCCATTAGATTTCTTTTCCTAACGAATACTGGAAACAAACATAAAAAGGCAAGACAGTGAAAGGATCACAACCTGTGATATATGAACAGATTATGTAAGGTTTTCTGCAGCTAAGAAGGCAAGAACAGGTATATCCTGGACTCATGGGCCCCCAGACTGCCCCATTAAGGACTGAAGAGACTTATAGACTAGAGGACTTCAGCTGAAAGCATTTAGATGTTTTAAGACAGAGGCAGAGCATTTTAAACTCTAAGAGGGATTCATGGCTCAAAAATATAAAGGCAAAGAATCTCAGATGAATGTCTACACTCATTCTATGACACACACTCTGTAATTGTTGATAGCGCACCATTTTCCTGCTACATGACGGTGATACTCTGTGGTTTAGCCTCATAGAACCCATGCTAAGAACAGGGTGGGAAGGAGTTTTCTTTCAGACTGCTACAACATGTGAAGGCTAGCTCGGCTTGGCTCACACCACTAAGTTCTCAGTTGTGTAAATGGAATCCTATTTTGTACTCTACATTGTCTTGCAGAAGAGATTTTAGTATTTTCCAGGGACTTTGTTCCCTGCTGGACACACACACATACTCATCCCCCCCTCACCCCTCAAGAATCTTGTCTTAGTTTCAATCGTGCCACAAGGATGCACACAGAACTCCCGCTGGTTACTGCAGTAAATCCACATATGACAAAGGACTGCATTTAAAACACTGGAACACCCTCAACCGAGGAATGGATAAAAAAAAAAAAATTGTGGTACATCTACACAATGGAATACTACTCAGCCATCAGAAACAACGAAATCATGCAATTTGCAGCCAAATGGATGGAACTAGAGAAGCTCATCCTGAGTGAGCTAACCCAGACTCAGAAGGATACACATGACATCTATTCACTTATAGTTGGATTTTAGCCATATAGTACAGGATAACTATACTACAGCCAATGCACCAAAGGAAACATGAACATAGACTTTTTTCCTGTCAAGAAGATACTTTGCCCTAGTGGTGCTGCCTTGTAGGCCCCCAGTGTATGAGGGGGCTCTTGGCCCTCATATGACTGCTGAACTGGGGCGGGGACTGTTATGTAGGGACACCCCACTCCAGAGGAGTGGGACGGAAGGGATAGGGGGTACAGTGTGGAAAGAGGGTACTATGATGGAGATGTAACCTGAAGTAATAAATAAACATTTAGGAAAAAACTGGAACACCAAAGAGTGATATGGAGTGGCCCCTTGTCATCTGAATGGAACCCTTTAGTCTGCTCCCTGCACCCGCCCATGTCCTCTGGGATCCATTCAACTCATGCTGCCCTTTCCAGGGTTCACAGTCCCCTCCTAGCAAAGATGTCAGTTCTCATTCTTGCTTTATAACCTACCAATTCCATGATACCCATACCTTTCCAAGGTACACAGCCAAGCCCTTATGAGAGCCTTATCACCATCTTTCCAAAGTGGTCAGGTGCACGCCATTACTGTGTGACTGAACACACATGTATGAAATATAACCTGTGTACAGTATTAGGACAGCTGCCAGAACTGGGGAAGAGTGTCAAATGACGACCCCGGATGTCTCTGTTGCAGAACTCAGTCTAGCGAAGGAAGGAGGAATTCAAAAATAATAGCTGTGCAGGTAGAGAAGACAGAGCCAGGGTGAGGGGGGGAGGGGCATGTTCTGTCACAGTGGATTCTGAAACAGACTGTACAGGAGCACATTTCATTCCTGAAAATATCTTTCAAACACCCTTCTCTAGATGAAAATAAAAACCCCTACAAAATCCAAATTAATTCATCTATGGCAGTTACTACTTATAGGTTTGAATGTAGTAATTACAGAAGGAATTTTTGATTAAAAATGAAATTGACTTCTTTTTTCTAATGGTTATCTAAAAAGGAAAAATATTCTTAAATATAGCATGCAGTTATTACTCAGAGATGAGTTGAAAACAGCAAGGTACAATGAAATCTGAATATGAGATAATTTTATATGCAAATTGCTTTTCTAGAATCTACCATGGTCTAAGTACTTCACAAACTCAAACTTGTGATAGTATGGATTTTGCAAGTGACAGATCTCCAGACCGCTAATGCATGGATTTGTAATGACAGGCATGGGTTCCTTTATTTGCTTCTGAAAAGCTTACTCTTCATAGACAAACCCTGTAAGCATAAAGCTGTGAGGTTATAGAGGAAAGTCTAAAGCAATGGTTTCCAATAAGCAGTGCACACGAGAGTCGCCTGGAGAGTCTTGAAATGCTGGGGATCATATGCAGCCTTTCTGATGTAACGGGGACATCTTTAGAAGATGTCCCAGCTAACCCTCTACACATTACACATTCATGAGCCCCATTCTTGGGTATTTGAAATTTAGTTGATTTAAAATGACTCCTGGGGTCAGTGAGATAGCTCAGTCTGTAAAGGCATTTGCTGCCAAGCCCAGCAGTCTAAGCCATTGGGCCCATGAAGAGGACAGCAGCTTCTTGTGACTTGTTCGTGACCTCTACACAAGATCGGGGCATGTGTGTTTGTCCTGAGCCTTGCACAAATGAGTAAATAAATATTTTGTTTTGTTTTTAAATCAAAGCGACTTCCAAGAAAATGTGTTTTTTAAAGTATCTCAAGAATTTCCATGTTTGGCCAGAACTTAAAAATTGCTAATCTCTTGCAAAGTAAAAGCACATGCTTGTTTGGTTTCATAATCATAAAGTACAGGAGTTCAAAACATAATGTAATTTCTGTGTTGTGGGGCAAAGACTGTCCAGTGACTCGAAAATATGATTCCCAGGGCCACTTGCAAAGTGCTTGCTGGCCACACTATAAAATAGTGAATGAACCATCCTTTGAACTTGCATTCTCAGAAAGGTAAGCCAAATGACTTCTGCTTTGTCTCCATATAAGGGAAAATGACAACTATGTTTCCCCTAGAAAGTATATCTGTGACGAAGTGGACATTTCTTCTTACCTGAGAGAAGACTGTTCCCTATCTATCAGCATTAGGCCCGTAACCTCAATCCCCTCCAATACAAGTCAACTGAACTGAACTCTGAAGTCCTATCATCGAGTTAAATGGGTACTAAAATACAGAAATGTAAACATAAAAGTAGAATGATGATCAGAGACTACCTAAGTGTCAGGAGAAAGAAAAATCCTAAGATTTTCGGTTGGAAACTATCTGCCTTGAGACAAAAGTGAAAGAATTTTGGAAGTCTTCAGAATGAACATGCTTATAAGAGGTCTTTAAGTCATGACCACAGTGGCTGCTGACAAGTGCCGTAAGAAGACAGCTAGCCCCAATGAAGTACTTAGGGGACATCCTCACTGTTCCTGGTCCTCCAGAGGGAGAGAGGAAACTACTGCTGTGGGGTTATTTTCAACATAATTAATGATAACACAGTCTTTAAAAGGAAATAACCTAGAGAAGCAATACCCTTTGGGGTTCAAAGCATCAGAGGAGTGCTTTGTGCCTGTCTCCTCTCCAGCATGAGTAAACCACTGCATTTCTCCTAAGAACCCACAGAACAACATCTCATTTTCAGGAGTATTCTGTTGATGACAGATCTTGCCTACACAGCCTATCAGTTGAAGCACTGCAAAACAACATGCCATAGCATTAATGCTGCTCAGCATAACTTCTTTCTAAATCTTCAATTGTTTGCAGCTATTGTGACTGGGAAAACTACTGATGAGCTCAGATGTGCTCTTATTCTCCAGTGGATTTTTGAAGGAATCCTACTGTGATCCTTTCCCTTACTGTGCACACAAAAGACGACTTTTCAGAGATGGTTAAGTCAGGTTTGAAATTCTTCTAATTCCATTACTGTATTTAAGTATGCACTCAGCACAGCGTACTTACTGCCTCATAATTCTACCCAGAGAACAAAAGCCTCCATTTGTTGCTGAATGAGAGACAAAAGGTTTGAAATCGGGAGTAATTTAAATAAGTCACAATTTGGTGTTATTTACTGCATTCATTCCCAGCAGGCCCAATTTAAACACCTTTATGCTTTCCACGTTTTTTTCTTGTATGCTTTTCCTACTGAGAAGGTGAAACCTAATGCTTAATAGTGTTCCTTCAGAATCCACACACAAGAGGCACAAAGGAAAATAATGAATTCAATTCAAAGACTGGAATGCAGCTACAAGCTTCTCTGGTTCTGACAGTGACACAACAAATTCTAATTCATTAGGCTTGTGGCTCTTCCTCGTTCACGGAATTATGGGTTCACTGCTGAGCTCAATTTCTGTTCAGATAAAATAGCTGTGCTTCAGTCAATTAAAAAAAATCAAGATTTGGTTTAAAAGACTTAAAGCTAACTTTTTAAATGCTACAAATGAATATTAAATCTGTTTTGTTAGCCTTGATTTAGTATAGAATCTGCTGTTAATCTTCCTTTCCTTTTAACTTATCTGATTGTTGGGGACTGCATTTGTGGCTTAGCTAACAGATTTGAAAGTATAACCACTATTTTCATCTACAAATTGTATTTCATTCAAGGTGGGACTGAGAGGGGGACTGGGAGAATGATTGAGATGTAACTTGAAGAAATAAACAAATGGAAAAAAAGAGTTAAGATTCTTTCAGTAAACATTAACATAATGTGGCAAGATTTTATAATTTTCCAACTGACTAGCAATCCTTGACAACCAAAAGCTAACCTTAAATTGTAGAATAACTCAGTAGAAAACATGAAATAGCACTGTCAAGATTTACAACAAATATACTGGAAGGGCTTTTAAAAATTAATATTAAGCTGCTACGCTTGGCTTGATTAGCATTCTTCTTCATTTACAAAGCATATCTGTCAGATTTTCATGAACTTGGTCTCCAGTCATCTTTTCTAAAAACCTGCTTAATTAAGTTTAACAGCTGTGTACATTTCAGAAACAAAGATTTTTCCCCCTTGAAATACTTAATCTTTTCTTAAATATGATCCTTCTGAATATATATTTTAAAAGCAATGGACAAAGAAAAATCTAACAAAGAAACACCAGCAGCTTCAAACATCTATGCTGTGTATTCAGTGGGTAGACAGTTTATTGATTCCCAAGCCACCAGGAAATACAAGGCTCATATGGGGCATGAGCAGGTCTTTGTTCTTCAAAAACATCCCATAGACAAAAAATTAATAAACAGAAACTAATAGACAGAAGGCTATAGAATATGATAAAATACAATAGCAATGTTTCTGGATACTAACATATAGCTGTCACCCAAGGATTGAGACAAATATGGTAATGACTTCCAGTAGGATCAGCATCTGTAAAGTCAGTGGTACCCCTCCGTCACTACCCATCAAACATATATTGACTGAACAATGATATGTTTCTGTGGATAAAAAAAAAATGAAATCAATCATGGCTACAATTGAAAGCAGATGAATATGAAAAATACTCCAAACAATATACCCTGGAGATTAAAAATAAATATAGGATCTGCAGCTAACCCACTCAACTTCACAGGATCCCAATTCTAAGAATCTCTCCTTCAGGGTCTTTTCTTCAGCTGTGTCAACTTGACCATGGCAAAGGGAAACAGCACTCCTTAGGGTCTTCTAACTTCTCTGACATAGACTAGCTTCTCTTTCTTTAGCATTTCTAAAGCTTTTCCCACTTGTAGGCCCTTTTCATCCACCCCTGGGTATACAGGGGTATAAAAGAGGCATACATTTCAAACATGTATTGATAACAAATCATAAGGAAATTTATTTTAAAACAATTCTTTGGTATACATGTATGTTCTACCACTTATTATAGGTGAGGGCAAAATAATAAAAGCATTGTGCTTTTTTTTTAACACATTATTCCTACATAAAGAATTAAACCTCAACTGAGAACTTGACACTCCAGGATGCTGAGCCACCTCAGTGTTTTCAGGGTGGATCAGTATTTTGGTTTTATAACCATCAATGCTGTGAACACAGCTTCACATACATACATAGTACAAAGTAGAAGTAGTATTACTTTAGGTTATTTCTGAAATTGCCAGAAATTTTCCTAATCTCAAGAAAAACTTCACTTATTGATTTTCTTTTTATGAAACTTAAGTCAACAACTAAGTCAATATTGAGTGAAAAAAAAAAAAGCCTACCAAGTAGAGAGGGAACATAATGGTCTTCCTCATTTAGACCCCATCCTATTCTCAAAAGTTCCTTAAAAGCTCTGCCCACTCCTTGCTCATGTGTCCTTATTCTTCTTAGGTAGGAGACAAGCATAGCTGTGGGTGGGGGTGTGGCTCTGGCAGCCCATGCCCCCTAGCTAAGCCTACGAATGACTAAGGAATGGTCCTCCCCGCGACTCAAAGGACCCACAACCACACAGTAGAATGGAATGGAAGGTGAGTCGTTGGAGACGGCATTCTTCAGTGTTGCCCAGCGCGGCGGCATGGGCAGTGTACTGTGCGCACGTTGTATGTTCAGAACAAGGCCGCGATAAAGTTGAATGAAACACAGCATGGTGAGCACTGACAGATCATCTCAGGTTCATCGTGTGTTTGCTTGTGACTTAATTTCTGGTGTTGTGTGTTCAGAAACCTCTTATAATTAAACACTTGCAACCTCCACATTCAGTTACCCATGTGAGCCTCAATGAAGTTGAGAAGCAAGGGGTTCCTGTGCTGTGTGTGGAGGCTCATTTGATATCTGTTGAGTGTTCACAATTATGAAGGAGCAAAACCAATTCCTTTTCAAGAGAACTTTAATGGAAAACTATAGCACATCGATTGTTCAATGTTTACCTTCCATCTTAGGGGGAAGTTTGCACACGCTCACCAAGCTGACAGCAAGCTCAACCATGTGACTTGTTTAGAGCAGAAACATATGACTAGAAATAATACATGTCACACTAAAAGGTATTAAGATACATCCCATAGTTAGATCATGCCATCTCCCTGGAGACAGTTAAACCCTGACAGCTGAGGCCCTGAGGAAAGAAACAGAGTCCAAGTAACTCATGGTGTATACAAAATGCAGTGGGAAACAAGCCCCCATGAACTGCAAGCCACCAGCACTGGCTCTTCTCTATCTTAGAGAAAGTGAGCCTAGACTGGCTGACATGGGCCTTTTCAACAATATACGGGCATATCCATTTTCCCTTTGTTACACAGGGACAATCCCTGCAGCGAGATGCTGGGGGAGAAGGGAAACATGGCAGAGACTGCTCTCCATCACTGTCTCCTTAACCTTCACCAATGGGAAGAACTAATGCTCAGCAAATTAGAGAGTTTACATTTTTAAAGATAAGGACTTGGGACTGATACTAATTGGACTAAGCTGAAATATTTCCAAAATAAGTAGAGTCGTTTCACAGAGTGATATTCAGGATTAAAGTTTTATAAATATTGCACAGAGCTTTCTACAGTCATTAAATTTGACAAATATGCTAAATTTCTCACCATGTTAGATTTCTTAGGCAGGATAATATTTGGCTCAAAAAATGTGTTGCACCCCACATCCAGGGGCGCTCACAAGTAGCGAGAGGTTTGTATAGCCAGCTCTGATCCAATTACATGCATTGCATACTGTATGTTCAAAAAAAATGACTCTGGAAACAGAGTAGACAAGAGTTATTTTAGTAAGAATGATACAGGATCTTGTTAGGAAGGGATGAAAAAGAATCTGCTACCCACAGGCTAAACTATGGGCATAAATAGAAAGTGTAAAAGTATATTTTAAGATTTATTTTTAACTGTGATGTGTTTGTGTGCGTGTGTGTGTGTGTGTGTGTGTGTGTGTGTGTGTGTGTGTGCTGGGAGAGAGGCATCCAGTTCTGCTGGGGCAGGAGTTTCATGCGGTTGACAGTGAGTGTTGGGAATCACTCAGATCTTCTGCAAGAGCCATGTAAGCTTTGCAACATTGAGTCATCTCTCTCACCCATGAAATATGAATAACTTTAAACAACAGAGCTGTAGTCACAATGAATGTGTGCCATCAAATGATAAGAGTCAACAAACATACTACATAAAAAGTAACAAGAAAACACTGAATACAGTTTTTAAGAATGAACAAAATGTTTATGGAATAAACAGTTCTCAAAAAATGGTTAATAAATATATACATAACTTACTTTTATTAGAAATGGAAATATTTCCAATTAAATGACCAGAAACCCCCACCCTTTTTTTTTTTCCTGAGACAGAGTTTCTCTGGCTGTAAGAGAACTCGGTCTGTAGACTAAGCTGGTTTCGAACTCACAGAGTTTCACTTGACCCTGCCTCCCAAGTGCTGGGATTAAAGGTATAGGTTAATACCACCTGGCCTAAAAAATTTTTTAATATATGTGAAATGAAAAACTGTTTGTTTTTAGTGGTAAGTGCTATGACAGAGCAGTCACAGCATGAACTGGGTGCTCAGAACTGAAATCTAACTGAAAAGGTTTTGAAAAGCAAAGCCTGGGGTGAGGAGATGGCTCTGTGGGTAAGCGCCGTGAATGCCTGAGGACTTGAGTTTCCAGCCACAAAACCAACATAAAGCTAGATATGGAGATACTCCTCTGCCATCCCAACATTCTTCTGATGAGTTGGGGGTTAAAGAGAGAAGGACCCTCTGGAGTTGAAGGACCAGCTAACCTAGAGAACACAGTAAAAAACATGACAGCCTTTCTCAAACAGGACAGACTTTCTCAAACAAGACAGTAGGTGAGACTGACACCCAGATCTGTCCTTAACCCTTCACATATGCACTATGGCACACATGTGCCATTAATACACATGCACACAGACACATAACACAAATATGTATACACACAGACACATACACACACATATCATACACATATACAAGGATTTTAATAAAGCAATAACTGAATTAAGCATAGCTTACATATAGTTATTTAATCTATACACATCAGGGCATACCTCATCTATGCATTTCTTCATATACTTACATACATATGTGTGTGCTTCTGTACAGGAGTGTGAATGCATATATAAGATAATATGAAATTAAAACACACAAAGGAAAGAGTACAGAGTGAAAAACCTTTCCTCACACTTCAGACCTTCCAATGTCCTCTAAAGGCAAAAGTTATTCATTTACTAATATTGCTTTACAAGTCCTGGCTACAAGGAAAGTTGGAGTGAAGTCCTAGAAGAGGGACAGGGGAGGAAGCAATAGTCAGGGTCTGATACATTATGGTAACTAATCTAGAGAAAGTTTACTTATACACAAACATGCACATAGAGAACAATATTTATTTTGTAATTATTCCAGAACATTTTATCTTACTTAACCATTGTCCTTAATTGTACCATCAGCCATTTAGAAGGCTTTCAGTCTTCTGCTATTATAAACCATTGCAGTGTCCAGTTCCCTCACTCACACTTCTTTGAACTCACGTGCCAGTACATCTGCTGGATATATTCCTAGAAATAGAATTGCTGAGTAGGAGCTGGCCAGACAAAACAAACACAAAAAGAGCAAGACAAAAGGGAGGTTGTTTCCTGCAAAATCAGTGGTGCCCAATAAGGCAGGCAGCTGCCAGGAAACCACAAACTACAGGAATGGCTCTGGCACAGTAAGAACATGGCTGACAAGTCATTCATATAAAGAAGGGCTCTATTTGTGTCGTGCTAAAGAATGCTTTGAGGTGGTTGAAGAATAGATAGCTAGAGTCTCATAGTTAAATTTTGAGTTGTTTAGGAATCAAGAGGGTGTTCTGAATCTAAGAAGATGCTTTTAAAATTGTGATGCAAGTTAGTATGAAAGCTGAGTCAGATATAGAACTTTAAACTCATGGAGATGGTTAGATAGTAGAATGTTAAAGTCAGGGGCCAAATACATATGGACTGGACATTGGGAACGTATGCTAAGCCATTTAACTTTCATAATTGTGGCATATTTATTTCTGTTGTTTTGTATAGTATTTACTGTTATAAGAGAAGGAACCATTTGTTGGACTGAAAGGGGGAGCTGTTGGGGGGAAGAGGGTGGAAGGATGGGACAGGAGGGGGGAGTAGGGAAGGGATTGTGACTGAGATATAACTTGAAGAAATAAAAAAATAAAGTATAAAAAAAAGGAAAAAAAATAAGAATGTAGATGCCATAATGAGACCAACATTGAAATGGCCATTCTTGTGGAAGAATAGTTGATAGTTTGGCACAGTTGAGAGGGAAATCAATTAGAACACAGCCACTGCAGTTTGGGAAGAAGACTAACAATCCAGCAGACTGCTTACTCTCCTCAGTTGCCTGTGGACTCTGCGCTTAGGGAGCGAAGTATCTGCCACAGGGAACATCCCACTCCTCCATTCTGAATGCAGAAACATTCTTCTTTGTGCTAATCCTACCTGATGTGTGTACTGATCAGTTTCCCTTTCTCTGCATAATAGTTAACTATCAAAGAACTGAAGAGCTAAGAGGTATAGTTAAGATCATTTAGTCTCCAAATCCTCAAATGCTTTCCATTCTCTAAAACGTTGAGACCATAGCAAATGTAGACATTACAAAATACCCTAAAGCCATCTCCAAAAAACTTATGAGATGATACTGTGATTAAGATCTAGCCATTTCCATTAAGGGAGTAAGAGAACCTGACACACTCCAATTTCCCCACCAGACTTCCCACCCCACACCCAGCACTGGCAGCTTAAGACTAACCAGTGCAGTAGTAGTGGTCAAGCTGGACACAGCTTTGAGACTTGGGATTTAAGATGTTCAGCTTTATCCTGTGGGAAGAAATCACCATTTCCACTGACCATAAACTCAAAAGTGGCTGCAAACTCAGCTCCAATTCATTCAGTGAGAGACAATACCAAAACAGGTTAACAAATCTCAGTGTGTCTAGAAACCTAGAGGGCTTGTTGGACTCTCTGTCCAGAATGGCTCTTTGTTCTGGGAGTAAGAATCACATATTCACATCTCCAACAAGTTCCCAGTGGACACTGATGCTTAGACAGGGGACCCACGGTCTACTAGAACAGTAGCCTCAACCTGAATTTAGCATATACTACAGAATATGTCTGGCCTTCTAAAGTATTTTTTTTTTTTTTTAGTATTTTCTGACTTTACAATATTGAGAAAATGATGGTACAAAACTCATAGGGTATTCTCCCTTCTATGTGTTTGTAAAAGTCACCAGATCAGCATCAACTCACTAATAATTATAAAGCCAATATTGGTAGGTGTAGAATGCATGCTATCTTTTTTCAAAATGTATACACTATAGATCTAAAGCCAGGAAAAGTAAGATTGAATAACTTTAAAAATGTTTAAATTTCCAACTACCTTAAATGATCCTGAGAATTAAAAAAAAACTAGAAATTACAAAGTAGAAATATATTTGTTCTAAATATGACAAGGAGTTAAAATACTTAATGTTAAGACTGAAAAGAAGACATTAAATACCGTCTTCAAAAATGCACAGTTCTATAGCAGGTCTCAGAAAAGGAGATGCAAGCTTAGTAAACATGCACACTATTCATTCTTACTAGTAATGAGAACATTCAACACAAAGAATAAGAGAGTTTGAAGCCTATTAGCAGACTTAAACATAGTACACAGTGACACTTCACACGCTGTGAGTACAAGTTTTACCAGCTTCCTTCTTGATTTCTTTCTACTTTATTGTTAGGAACATTGCAGGCTTTAGTAATAAAGAAAAGCATTATTTTTTGAAAGCCATGAGAGGATACTGAGGCTGAAACATCAATTTAGGGTTCATTTTAATTTCCATCATGTAGCAAGCATTCTCTTGATTTTAATGATAGTTGCATGCCTTCCAATTCACAGTTGAAGCTTAATTTACATAATCCCCCAAAGACAGCCCCAGAATTCCATTAAAGGTCACCTTACTTTCCCATGAATATACCAACTTCCAATCTTCTCATTCTTTCCTCTCATATTGTCGTACCCCATGTTATGGTAAAGC
Organism: Lophiomys imhausi; assembly: GCA_907164525.1. Classification (NCBI taxonomy): domain Eukaryota; kingdom Metazoa; phylum Chordata; class Mammalia; order Rodentia; family Muridae; genus Lophiomys; species Lophiomys imhausi. The sequence continues at coordinate 11,103,227 of CAJQZJ010001694.1, read as the reverse complement.
TTGCTGCTCATTATACTTTCATCTCAAATAGAAAATCTTTCAGTTTTGGCTTTCCACCCCACTAAATTCCATTTCAGTATGTATTACTTGCTCCTCTTCATGTTATAGTAAAAGATTAAATAGTCATTTACTTTTTGATGTGTGTAAAATTGAAATCTAGACCCCAGAACTGCTCTTTGGAAGTCTCAAAGCACCTCGAGGTGAAGCAGTATGGGAGTGAGCATTTATTACCGCCTGCTCCAGCTGCATATTACAATAAGAGTATTGCAGTATGTTCAGAGAATTTATTTGCATAATAAACAAAGTAGAAAAACTCCCTGGTTCCTAGGTGTCCTGCAGCAGAACACAAAGTTAATGGCTTGCTAGTTAGCATACCTCAAATATACAATTTACACCTCTGAAATGAAATATCAACAACTGTTAGTCTCTTAATAATGAAAAAAACATCAATTCTTTCACTCAAATTCTCATTTGAATCACAGCCACCAGGGTGCTCAGTATCAAAATCTTGTATTAGTTTTTTTCTCATGAGAAATATTGAGACACTGATATAGCATCACTCTAGAAGAGAAAACATGGGACACTCTTGGCTTAATGGATATTTTGTAATTAATAGTTCCATGAACAAATCTTTTGATCTTGCAAAACAGAGAGTAGGTGGGTGGGACCAGGAGGGATGGAGGGAGGGGACTGTGATGAAGATTCAACTTGAAGTAATAAATAACCATTAAAAAAATAAAAAAAGAAATGAAAGTCAACAATATAGACTAAAGATCAGCAAACTTTAGCTCATGAACAACATGTAGACCTACGTATGTTTCCAGAAGTGGTGTTTTATAGGAATTTTCTTTTCATATAATCTTTCTTGTTACAGTACCAGAATTCAATATGTTTTCCAGATAGCATGGCTTATAGAGCTGACAACCTAAAATAACCACCACAGTGTAGGAAGTTCCAGGCCAGTCAGGGCAGGGCTATATAATGAGACCATGTAATAGTCTGAAATGTAAAGCAAACCTAAATATCCATCAACAGGTGAGCAGATAAAGAAATGTGGTTTATGTGCAGCCTTAAAGGGGACAAGAATACCACATATGCAAAATCATGGATAAACCTTGAGTATTTCATGCCAGGTACATTATGCTCATTACAGAAACATGAATATTGCATGACTGCACTTACATGAGTTATCTAAAATTGTTAAACTCACAGAAGCAGAGAGTAGGATGGTAGCTACCTGGAGCTGGGGGTGGGGGGGGAATGAGCTGCTAACTGAAGATTATGAAATTTCAGCTACATGAGATGAGTACTCTCTCAGTTAATATTATGATTCTGTTAACTCAACAACTTAAGAGAGGAGATCACACAATAATAGTCTCACCATAATACAATATCAATTTATGTTTAATTTTCAAAACATCACTATGGTTCATAGCATATACAGCAGGTATATAGTAATATGGTAGCACATAAATTATCTCAACAGTAAACAGCAAAATATTTGATATTCTAAGGTGGGCAAAGAAGGCATTCTACTAAGCTTTGGAGAAACCCAGTAGAAAGGTAGTTCACGATAACTGTGTTGACAGTATGTTATCTTATTTGGTCTTCAGATCAGTTCTGATGATGGACAGATAATAAATCAGTCTTACAGATGTCGAGGTCATATGCTTTGTAAAACAAAGAGCCAGAATGGCCTCTTCATGCCCTGACTCCATATGTAACCCTCATATACCTTGCACTGTTATGGCTCACTGAAAAGCACCTATTACCAAAAAATAACACTGTAAATTTTTAAAAGTATTCATAATTAATGCAACCAATATTTTGAATGGGTATCTGCTCCCTAATCTGAATTTTCCCTCTGAACATTTCAGAAGAGGAACAGCAGTCAATGGTAAACTTAAATAAGATTAACAGGAATTTCCCAGGTCAGAGGTACTGTCTGTTCCTTTGCTATTATTCAGGCTGAAATATTTTTATTAAGTCCTGTTTCAAGAAGGTATTGTAAAAGGCAATCTTTTGAGCATCCTACAGTGATAATTACACTAATATGTCTTTTCAAAATATTTGACAGCTTACATTACTGTGAGTTGAGGAAAAATAAAAATCAATATTTAGTTCAAAGGAGTGCACCAAAAGTTAGTATTCGCTGTTTCAAGACAGTATTTCTATTTGACTTGGACTTCACATCTTTGGAAAGACCTACTACTAAGAAAGGCAATTGAATCAACAGTAAAGGAGCCCAGATGTTAACTAGCCATCTCTGGGTGTGATGTGCTTGCTGCTAGGGAGCATCACTCACTACAGAGCCCTTGACATGGTATGTCCATATTGGAGGATGAGGAGTGATACCCCAAAATCAATCTGAGAGAAGGAAAGGGATGTCCAAGAAGAACATCAAAGTCAGAAACTGATCACTATATCTTAGTGTGAATCAATGAGGTGTGAGTGAAGGCCCTACCAGAGAAGATCATCTCAGGCTCTGTGCTGGAGAGCTGTTTTCTAGTTAAGTTAAGCCACTAGATTTCCTCCCTGAAACACCTCAGACACACCATCTCATGGACAGCCTTAAAGCATAAGATGCCTATAAGGCAAAAACATGAGCTTAATGGGAAAAATGTCCAGTATGAGGAGGTTATCCAATATTCATTTCACTTTTGTTTCCCCAAATTTTCTGTGAGTAGTTTATCTATATTGCATACCACTGTGACTCGATAATATATCCGTAAACATCTTATGTCCATTTTGGAGAATGGATCATTATTTAATAAATAAATACAAAATTTGTTATATGAGAAAAACTAGTCTATTATAGCAACACAATAACAAAGATATAGAAATTATAAGTCCTTAAAGAAAATCTCAAATGTGTCTGTAAAATATTAGAGAGAGAAAAGAAGCTATTGTACAACTACCTTCCTCATACTTTCAAGCTCCTTCTATGAGACGTAGATTAGAAAGATAGATAACAGATATATATTTCTAGAGACATGATTAGAGATAAAAGAAAAACAGGAACTTCTCTTTATGTCTCATGTTTCAGCAGTATCTGAACTTTCCATAACAAGCATGCAATACTTTGCAGCTAAGAAGGTAACAGATCTTTCCTTTCCTCCTACTTCCACCAGTTTTGATCAGCTTTGCCCAGTTCCTCAGGCTCACCAGATAACCCACAGTCTGCAGAGGCTTTAGCATATTTCCACCACAACAATTCTCTTGTTATAGTGTATCTCATCTGTTGGCATTGTTGTCTTGTCATAAACTTTGTAAAAGCTTCATAAAGAATTACCTGTGACTTTTAGCAGTTTTAACCCTGAAATTCAACAGCATCTGGAAAACAGTAACTACAAGGCCTTCATTAAAGAACAATTAAATCACAGCTACAGCTACAATCTGGCATACAAAACACATGCCATGTTCTAGGCTTTGAACTAATCATGTCATATAAGTTATTTCATGTGATTTTTCAAGAAGGTTCTATGGAGTATATGCTATGATAATGTCAAGTTTACAGATGAGGAAAATTAGTTTTGTAGAACTAGGTGATTTGTCAAGGTAACATAGTAAGAGGCACTTCTGGAATCTAAATCAAGACAGTTGGGATGGATTGAAATTAAGATTTGGTGTCTAAGGAAGAACTCCGCTTAAGAGAAAGGAGATGCTAGAATACAAAACCTTACAGGGAAACCACTGGCAGGGCAGGTGGAATGCCACTGCAGTAGTAGGCGACACCCTTAGAGCAAAAGGCAACTAAATCTAAGTAGTTCATGAACTTTCACTGAGGGTCACATTCTCTAAGGTCAGTGTTCAAATATCATGTTTGCTATATGCCTCTAACAATCCTTATATTGCTAAATTGACTATAGGAATGATTTTCAGATAAAAATTAAGACCAACAACTACGCATGGTGGTCCACACATTAAATCCCATCATATGGGAGGCAGAGGCAGACAGATGTCTGTGAGTTCAAAGCCAGTGTGGTCTAAAAAGTGAGTCCAGGACAGTCAGGGCTATTACACAGAGAAATCCTGTCTAGAATAAAAACAAACAAAGAAACAAAAAATTAAAACCAACATTGTAACCCTCTTTCTCAATATCTCTCTCTGTCTCTTTCTATCATCTATCTATCTATCTATCTATCTATCTATCTATCTATCTATCTATCTATCTATCTATCTATCTATCTATCTCTTATGATTAGAAAGAAGTGTCGACTTCTAAAACATACAGTTTTTGTTAGCAACTTCATTTTATGCACTGATTTAACAATATCAATATAAATAATCCCCTAGATCTATAATTCCACAAAGGCAAGTGTTATCAACAAACTGGTAATTCCTTAGTAAGGAAGAAAGTAAAGACTTCTACATTGTACTTAATTTAAGTGTTCCAGCCCTTATCTATTAAATAGTATCTCTGCTCAGAGCCTAGTATTAAGTTGGAATCTACAATGCCATTGTGATTGCAGAATAATTCATGGATCAAAATCAACCAGGCTAAAGGACCTTGAAGTTTTCTGAAAACCTGCTCAGGTTACCAATGACTAAGGATGGTGTAAATATCCTCTATTCTTTCCGGAACCACCCATCCAGTCCCATTTAAAAACTATCTATTAGTTTGTATGCTCCAAAATGTTTTATCTCCAGTCTTCATCAGAGTCCTGAACATATATTTCCTTTCATATATTCTTCCTTTCAGGACAGAAGCCATCCCTAATCGTTAATTTGCAAAAAAATACTAAAACCAGTGTATGCTCTTCAAGGCCAGCCTAACAGCCACATCAGGGTTCCATTATTCTGAGCTAGTACACCAAGCAGAACGATGTTTTTTAAAAAGCATCATATAGTTTTACTGAGAAAATTTTGATTCAGTTCTGTTTTTTCCTTCTAATGCTTAACCATTTGCTGGAATACAGCGTGCTCAACAATCAGTGATAGGCCAACATCGATTTCCATATCTTCAACAGTCGGTTTAAAATCAATGGCTTAAAAATGTTTAATTTCCAGTGATTCACTGGATTTTTATTTTGCTAATACCAATTATTTTTTTTAATGAGACTGTTTTGATGTTTTCTAATGTAGTCTTTCGACTTGGAAACCAATTATCATGTAAATGTTTTTCAGTGAAAAAGGCCCATGATTGCCTGCATCCAACTGTTCTGCAATGTCAAGTCAGTTTCAGACAGTCTGGCACTGGATCCTCCAGCAGAAAGGGGGTGAGGTGTGAGCAGAACCCAGTCCCTTTTGTCTTGCTCCTTCCTGAAGCCTAGAAGTTACTCTGCTTCTGGAGGCACTTTTTAGAATTCATTTGAACAAGGAAGGCCAAGAATAAGATAAAGTCAAATTATATGGAGTGGATGATAAAGTAGATCACACTTCCCTCATCAGGCTCATGCTTGCTCTGGTCAATCTTGGCAGTTCTGGATGACGCTGAGGACCCTAATGCACAATTAATGCTAATCTCTTTCCCTCTATCCAGTGCTATGGGTTAGGTGATACATTATATGGTTATCCTGACCATGGGAACTAAGAGGAATCCTTATGCTTACTTTATTGACATTGCTAATTACATGAAAGAACCCCAGATTTGAAAAGTGATGACATGATACAAGGCCCCATTGGTGACTGGCCAGAGAATATCTGTGAAACAGACATGCAGAGCTCATGCTTTATGCATATCCATTGTAGCCAACTTGTGTTAATTTGCTGTAGTTCACGGGGAGTGTTTTTCTTCATATTAAGCATTTCCAAAACAGTGTTTCTGTCTGAGTCATAAAAAATTAATATGAGAAAGCAAATAGCTATGGTGGAACTAATAAGTATCTCTAAATATTACTTTCATTAGCTTCTCACTGTTACTGTCATAGATAAGCATACACAGTGGAGTCAGCATTATGAACATGAAGACTTTCCTAAGAGCCTGAGAGAATCAAAAAGTCACCTTATGATTTTAACCAATGTTGACATTAAGATACAAAATCTATCCTTCATAATCCCTGCTCTACAACAAATGTCTGTCAGAGAAACAGGACCCAAAGCCTGAAGATTGATGCTGGAATGTATGGAGAGAAAATGGGAACTGTCCAGGCAGTTATTGGCATGTTCTTTCTTAGTTTTGGAAGCTGCAGGCTCTGCACTTCCTATATAAGCAAATATATTTATCCCTCTCAGGTCTCTGAGGTGGTTGAAGAATAGACAGATAGAATCTTATAGTTAAATTTTGAACTGTTTAGGAATCAAGAGGGTGTTATAGATCTAAGAAGATACTCTTAAAAGTGTGTTGCAAGATAGTAAGAATGTTGAGTCACATATAGACCTTTAAACTCATGGAGTTGGGTAGATAGTAGAATGTTAAAGTCAGGGGCCAAATAGGTATAAACTGGACATTGGGAAGGTATACTGGGCCAATTTACTCTCATAAATGTGGCATATTTATATCTATTGTTTTGTATAATACTTACTGTTATAAGAGAAGGAACCAGCTGTTGGACTGAAAGGGGAAACCTCTGGAGGGAAGAGGGTGGAAGGGCGGGATAGGAAGGGGGAATAGGGAGGGGTTTGTTACTGAGATGTAACTTGAAGAAAAAAAAATAAAGTATTTAAAAAAAAAAAAGATACAAAATCTAGGCCCCTCAAACTCTCCTCATTTCCAATCTTAGATATTGGCTGAACTCGCTGAACAAATACTTCTAATTCTATATTTTATTTTGTCAATATAAATCATAATCAGTGGATTATAAATAATGTGATGGCTTTTATCTGGGTCACTGGAAATAAATCAAAGTAGTCATCATGCATGCCATAAACAAAGGCCCTTAACTATTCTTGTGAGAAGCTTGACTGAACTTTGTCAAGAGGGAATATTCTGTCTGAGTAGTTTTCAGAGTCACACCATTCCCATTTAATCTTTTTGCACCTGGCAGACAGTAATCCTTTTAAGAATACCTGGCTGGCCCTCTATTAAAATAAAACTGAAGTCCTTGCCTAAACCCACAAAACTCTGCAAACCCCTAAGTACTTATCTGTGATCTCAACCTTCTTCTTCCGTGTGCTGGCTTCTTCCAAGGCCTTCAGCTCTCACCTAATGTGTATCCATATCAAGATCCATATCAAGTTTACACTGGCTATTTCTTTGGTTTACTTACCTTTCCTCCACCTACTATGACTCAATATCTTCTTCCTTTAATTTCTAAATCTTAGAGAAGTTTGCAGTGAATACCTTACTTAAAATCCACCCGACTTTACTCCCACTTCTTACCCATTCTTACCTATGTATGTCCATGCATGAATATGTAGCCTCACTGTCCATTCCCAAAACCAGGAATGCATGCAAATGAAAGCTAAATGTCTCTTTTGTTCACTTATATTCCTCTAGTACCCAGATCAGAGATCATTAAATAATAGAATTAAGGTTCACCAGGGGTGTCCAAGCTTTTAGAATTGCACTATGTTGTCATTTACAAAATGCATGCCTAAGAAACATGCAAATGGGCTATTTCAAATCACACACACAAAAATCATGTTTTGAGTACAGAATTCTGTGTTGAGCTGCATTGCTTCATATGGCCTGCAGGGCAGAGGGTGAATATACCTATACATGGACGGGTTCAATGAGTTATAACCTGATCATCTAACACTGATTTCAATATTTGTATTAATATGTGCAAACTTCTGAATTTAAAGTCCACATTTCTTTGACTTTTAAATAAACATCATCTGCTGTCTCTGACTCTTCTGCCTGCTTGTGGGACCCTTCTGCTCCGGTTGCCTAGGCTACTCTTGATGTTATAGTATGTGCCTGGTCTTATGGAAGCTTGTTATGCCGTGTTTGGTTGTTGTCACTAGGGGGCCTTCTCTTTTCTGAGGGGGTGTGGATCTGGAAGAGATAGAAGGTGGAAGTGGGGGAAGACTGGGAAGAGGGAAGGGAGGAGAAGGAGGGAGGGGAGGAAGGGGAAACTGCAGTCAGGATGTAACATATGAGAAAAGAATAAAATGAAAGCAGTAGTTAAAAATAAATAAGTGCTCTCTGATATATACATATATGTTTTTTTTATTTTCAACATTTATTTATTTCTTCAAGTTACATCTCAATCACAGTCCCCTCCCTCCCCTTCCCAGTCCCACCCTCCTACCCTTCTTCCCCTCTCCTTCTTATCCACTTTTTTTAAAATTTAAGAAGTATCTTTTCCCCCCAAGAGCTCCCCCTTTTAGTTTAATAAAAGGTTCTTTTTCTTGTAACAATAAATACAATACTAAACAATAAAAACAATTAGGCAACAATTATGAAAATTATACGGTATAACATAATTTCCAATGTCCAGTCCATATGTATTTGGCAACTGAAAATAATATTCTACTATCTATCTATCTCCATGAGTTTAAAGTTCTATACCTAACTCAGTTTCCACCTTAACTTGCATTACCAACTTAAAAACATCTTCTTAGACCTAGAACATACTTTTAATTCCTAAACAACTTAAAAGTTAACTGTAAGACTATAACTATCTAGTCTTTAACCATATCAGAGACCCAAGAAGGATAAATATATCTGAATAAACAGGAAGTATAGAGCCACAGCTTCCAAAACTAAGAAATGACAGACACCTGGCTTCCTGGACAGTTCCCAGTTTCTCTCTATAACATTGGAGCATCTATCTTCAGGCTTTTGACCCAGAGAAGTATATTTTGAGGAGTGTTGAAAAATACAAATATATAAAAACTTTCTGTATGATATTTGGTACTAATAAATTTTGTTGTGTGATTTATTTATATTTGTAACATCTTTTAAAATATAAAATGTAAAAAGTTTTCTGGGAAGCAAACTATAACTAAAAACAATAATAACCACAATCCCGTATACTTTTATGGCTGATATATCCATTTTAGCATATTTAGTCTACAAAAGTAAAAGTATCTGTGAGCAAAGATGTCCCTCATAGCACCTTCAACTCAATGAAGTCAAACACTTTCTGTAATTAAAGACAAAACTTTAAAAAGTTAATCTTCCCTAGGGAGCAAAGTCAAAGTTACTACTAAAAGAATACAGATTACAGTTTCATTGAACTGAGGTTTGAAAGCATAATGCTAAACTAAGTGACTGTTAATTGCAACACTCTGTTCAGGGACCCCTCTGAGGACCTGTCACTCCTATGAATGAACCCCTTAGGACAGCTTTGTTTTAACTACAGGGTGCTTTCCAGGTCACTTGGTCTCCCTACCTGTGGAAGCTACACCAGGAAAGGCCACCTACCCCAAAATCAGCTGATCAGTTGGTTGACCAGCAGTCCATCTAATGGGTACAACCTAGATCTGTACTGCAGAGGGCACACTGAGATTTCTGCCACATCACTGAGACATGAGGCACGCCCAAGGAAGGCAGTGGGAAGTCATGGAACAAAAGCCAACTGAGATAGAGAAGAACGACAATAGGCAGACAGAACAATAGCAATGTGGATTCAGGGCACACATGAATGAAACTGGAAGTCGTAGTGTTGTCTCTTGCTATTCTTCAGGGAGCTGATTCTTGGTAACTACACCCCTTCTTTTCCTCATTTTTATCTCCCCAACAGGTACTCTTAGAACCACATTTCAGTACATATAAGCAGAGGAAACTTAAATAACAGAAAACTAAATAGATAGAATACTGGGTTAAACCTTTAACAGTGGGTTTGACCTCTGAAAAGTTCATGGTTCTATGCTGCCCTCTGATTATCTGTAGTTTTGAATTAAAAATAGTACCTAAACTCATGATGTATATACTAAAACCTAAAAGATGTTTTAAAAACTCTCTTTAGAAAATATCAAACTCTTTCCAAGAAAGTAAATGTTGAAACTTCACATTTGGTTTTAGCTTGAATCTTAGGAAATTCAGTAACAGCCAAGGGAAAATAGGACTGGAAAGGCCATGTCCCATATCAAAGCCCTTGTGTGTCACAAGGGAGGGGCCTGTTAGGCTAATGACCCTTTTGGTTTATAGGGAGCATCTTCCTATAATTTTTCAGATACATAATTGCAAGAAAGGGATCCCAAAAATATATAATTGTCTCACTAAAATTTTTCAAGGGTGTTAGAAATCATTGTAGTTGTGTATTTATTTACTAGTTTAAGGACAACCAGGTGCCAAGGTTTCAAAGAAAATAAATGGTTTTTCCCCTTTAAAGAAACAAAGCAGTAAAGAGGGATTATTTTCCTAATTAATTCACAAAAAGATTTCTCAGAAGACTTTACACTGGAATTAAATCTTGACTCTAAGTCCTTCCTCCTTGTGTCTCACTCACTGCTCCATGATTGAGGCCCAGAAAGGGGATAAAGGGTACACGGACCCTGATATCCATTTGCAGGCTTCATCTGCATGGGTTCAACAGAATCCAGGGAGAAGGTGACTCCTCTTCTGACCCTGGCTCATCACCCTGTCTAGGCTCTGTCTGCCTCTGCAGTATAAGCCCAACATAGACCTTACTGAGTGAGGACAGCAACACTTATTGTCACCTCAGAGGTCTGCTGTGGAGTTTATTCTTGCGCAAACTTCTGTGATCTTACATGGCTGACTGTTCAGCTAGTGATTCATGATGAGAAAAGGAAAAGTTCACATTGGATTATAATGAAAAAATTGATTCTTTGACATTTTTAATTTTGTTAGATTATGTCACATGTATAAAATGGTATTTGTTTTGGTGACTCTGTTTTCTAAGAATAGCTTTATGGAGATGCAGTTCATATAACATATAATCTACCCACTTAAAATGTACAGCTCAGTAATTTTTGCATATCCAACTGTACAACTGTGATCATACTACACTTTAGAATATTTCTGTACCCTTAAAACAAGAAAATAGCCCTGTACCCACTGACCATCCCTCCAGTCCCTCTTCCATGCCTGTGGGAACCAGTAACCTGTTTCTGTTTCTGTCTGTACATTTACCTATTGTGGACATTTTGTAGATGGAATCACATAATTTGTAGTCTTTTGTGACTCATTTCATTCACTTAACACAATACTTTCAAGGTTTCTGATTTATTTCTTAATGAGATTACACTCACACTGTTTTCCAGACACTAAAAATGTGTCTGGGTATTTATACCTGGTGAGTGATTGCTTTTTCAAATGTATACCTGTCTGTTTCTGAAGGAAATAAGAATCCTGGAACTACTCTTGAAGAAAGGAAAAGAAAGCCACCCAGTTCTTTGAACATAATGCATTTTCTATAGGAAATAAGAACAGAACACTTTTCTACTAATCCACTTATAACTGACTATGGTCTTCCTTCTATATTTTACTAAAAACAGTGGGGAAAAAAAGACAACACAAGGCTTTGGGAAGGAAAAGTGGTTCAAGGGATAGAGGAAGATCTGGAGGGGATGGAACACAGGTGGATTTGATTAAAACACACAGTATTCATGCAAATATTGAATGTTTTTTAAAAATTAGGTTGAATCCAATAAGCATTAAGCCTTATACCATCAAAATATTTTTAAATAAAAACTACAGAAATTTTTCAGCAGTAAAAGAATAAGAATAGGACATTTTAAATGCTTTTGCAAATGTTTTAATGCCTGGTGTTCAGAGGATAACTGTATTGCTGTGTCTTGTTTTTTTGTTTGTTTTTTTTTTAATTTATTCTATCGCAATATCACAGATCTGGAAAACTGCATCTTATGTGCACAATAGGACAAGAGTAAAACAAAACAAAAAGACAAATCATGTCTTTTGGTTATAAAAAAAGGTAGTTTTGATCTCAGAGAACCCCCAAATAGGTTTTGGAGACTCTAGGGACCCTGAGGCCATCCACTCCCTGCCAGTCTCAGTTCCACTCTAAAAGTGATGGAGGCTCTCTTCATTTGGTTTGTTTTGCTTATGCAATCATTAGCATAGGTATTTTTGGGAGGGAGTTTTGGGTGGAAACAGGATCAGAAAAGTTCTTGAATATAATTTTCAAAGCATCTGTCTGCTACTTTGTGTACACATGGCTATACCTTACTTAAAGCAGGTAATCAAAATGAGATGTATCACACACTAATGGTTTTCTTGCCCATTCTCAAATATTGTTTATATCAGCAAGTGCAATGAATGAGACTTTGGTAGCTGTTGCTCAAACTCATGATTAGTCCAGTGCTGTTTGCAGTTTCAATACTCATTATGAACCCAGAGATGCACATTTCACTTCCTGTCCAACCTTTCCTTATCTCTATTACTACAAAAGAGTCCTATGAGTTTGTGGTTTTGATGCTAAAATAATAAAATGTTCTTGCATTGCATTTTTCTATAATGGATATTGATATCACAATATTAAAATGATTATAAAAATAATTCAGATATCAGCTATGTTTTATAACTTAAGGACAATGGTGTGACCAGTAACCTCATGTACATCTTCCAGCCTGAAACACTTACTGATGGGCACTAAAGCAGAGGCCCAAGGGAAGTATGTCCAAAGTTCTGGATCTCAAGGCATTTTTTACTTTACTTTCAAATAATGATTCAAAACCAAGTTTAAAAAACTAGATTTTAAGTTAAAAACAAGTAGTCTGTGCACCTACCTTATAATATCTCCTTCAAGAGCAATCACTCTTTTAATGATTTTCTGTTCTGGGTTTTTAGGAGACCTAGGATAAAAAAATGAGGTTATACAATCAGTTAGGTTTCCATTATTTTAAGAAAAAATATAAGCTGTTCAACAAAATCAAATATAGTAAAAATCACTACAGGATTCATCACACCCATGGTATGACATCAATCTTACTTGGGTTTCAAGTGACACAAGATACTATTGAGATTATTATTGTTGTTGTTGTTGTTATTATTATTATTTTAATAACCAGAGAATAAAGAAGCCATAGTAAAGTTTGACAGAACTGAAAGACACAGGGAATATGGGCAAACGTGGAACAATCCGACAACCTCAGTATACAGAGGGGGAGGTAGTAGTTCCAGGTCAGCCTGGGCTACGTGAGACCCTGTATAAAGTGAAACAGAAAACAAGGAGACAAACAATTTAGGTATTAGGAAATAAAGATTGTTAAATGTTATTATTGAAGATAAGTATTTATAAGAAAAGAATTTATATGTAAGAAAGTAGACATTTCTTAAAACTGATAAGATTCTGTAAATGTTATCAGCTATGTCATTTTAAATTTAAAGGAGAATCTTCCAGAAAACAATGATGCTAGAAGTATTTGTTAAAGTAGAGAATTCCTTTAAATCGTTTTGCAGTTTGGCGATTTGATGATTATAGAATTCAGAGAGATAAACAGTGCTCATGACAGTAAAAGAAATTGACAGATTTTGATATAGTTAAAAAGATATTTTCTATTTTGATCTCCTTTGTGATGAGAAGTTTTTATTCAAAGAAACTACTTAAATAATTCCTTGCCTCTCCTGGAATATACATCCCAAATGACTATTTCCATCTTTAGTACTAGGATTGATCTGTGAGGTCAAGAGAGTATGGGAAAGAGATGGGTGTATCATGTTTGAGATTTGGTTGTAAAAGAGTCTTTTCCATTCACCTTAGCTTGTGTGTTTCTCCTCTGCAGGAAGCAACTTCTGTCCTGAACAGCCCTACAGAGATAGTCACATGTGCAGGACTCAGTCTGCTCAAGTCGCAGTTCTGAGCTCAGGAGTTTGTCCGTTAGTCCAGTGAAGTCTGGAGAAGTTGTGGCTCTGAGCAACAGCTTGACTGCACTTCTAGAGTAACCGTGGGCCAGTGTGCCCACCTAGGCTGCCCTCAGGAAATGTGCACCCACCGTCAATGTCTGTCAACTTAAGCAGCTAGTTATTGGAGGAATTTGTTCTGCAGCAATGGATGGATAACTCCATCTTAATATGGACAGTGTCCTGCTGATGACATTTTAAAGCTCTGACTTAACAGACATGCATCAAGGAACAGATCATTTTTCATATAAATAACCATTCAATGTGTACTTGAAAATCAACCAGATATAAAATATTTGCATGTCAATTCACATTTTGAATTAAAATGCTTCTTAAAAGGAATACTAAAGTATAAAAACAGAAAAAGAATTAGAAAAATTGAAAGTGTGTCCTGAACTAAAGGAGTTACAACACAATTTATATTTCACAATAAATCTTACAAAGAAAATAAAATTATGTAAATAGCTGCAATTTTACTTTCACACAATTATGAATATTCTTTATTTTGAAGGGAAATTGGATCAAGTTTTTGACTGGCCTCTTTCAACAAATTGAGTAACTATTATTCTATACAGTTTAGTGTTATTTTTTTCTAATAAATTTATTTATTTGTTGCTTCAGGTTACATCTTCATCATATTGGGTTCTTTCCCCCCTTCCCAGCCTTGCCCTCCCACCTTCTACCCCCAACCCTTCCATCCCACTCCTCTGGAGTGGAGTGTCCCTACATAACAGTCCCTCGCCCCAGTTCAGAAGTCATATGAGGGTCAAGAGCCTCCTCATACACTGGGGGCCTACAAGGCAGTACCACCAGTGAAAAGTTTCTCATTGCCAGGGAGAGAAAACTAAAAAACAAACAAACAAAAAATAAAAATAAAAAACAAGCTAGGATCACAACCAAAAACAGTTTAGTATTATTAACAGACATTTCTAAATCCAACTAGAGGGTTTCTGGCACCTTCAAGTTATAGTAACTGGATTCTATGTACAAGGCAATGTAATAAAATTTAGAAAATGGCTTTCCAGCTCTTTCATTTCAGTCTCTCCAGATTTCTTCTTATTCCTGCTGAAGTTTGCCTGGAGCTCTTCCTCCCTCCCCACCTGCATTCCCTGAGGACTCCATCTCTTGATGGTGACTCAGGATCCCCTGACTCTTTTCCAATGTCAGACTTAGCCTCTCCTTCTGCCTATCTATTGCAGTCCTTCCTTTTATCCACGGACTCACTGCCACGGAACCCACAGCCACCACACTTGCCTAGCTTCCAGAGTGGTCAACAGCAACCAAAGAACATCTATCCATCTATTTGAAAAAGACAAGACTAGATAGATACATCAAGAAACAAATACATATTATAATTCCAGATACCATGATCCCTGAACAAAAATAAGAACATGGATAATCAAGACAACATGCCTATTCCAAAAGCCCGCAGCCCCATTGCAATAATCTCTGTGAAAAGCAGTATAGCTGATGTACAAGACAAGGACTTTCAAAGTAACAATTATGACTATGTTCCAGGACCTTAAAAAGGATACAAATAAATGCCTTAATGAAGACTATGAAAAAACAAACAAACAGTTGACTGGAATAATAAAAACATTTCAAAATATAAAAGTAGAATTTAACAAAGAAATAAACCACTAAAGAAAACCCAAGCTGACACTTGAAGAAATGCTAAGCATCCTTAATCACCAGAGAAATGCAACTCAAGACAACTCTAAGATTCCATCTCACACCTGTTAGAATGGCTAAGATCAAAAACTCAAATGACAGCACATGCTGGCGAGGATGTGGAGAAAGGGGAACCCTACTCCATTGCTGGTGGGAGTGCAGGCTTGTGCAACCACTATGGAGGTCAGTCTGGCAATATCTTAGAAAACTTGGAATAGCTCTGCCTCGGGACCCAGCCATACTACTTCTGGGTATACATCCAAATGACTCCTCACCGAATCACAAGGAAGTTGCCTCATCTATGTTCATAGCAGCCTTATTTGTAATAGCTAGAAACTGGAAACAACCCAGACATCCCTCAACCAAAGAATGGATTAAAAAACTATGGTACACCTGTAGAAATGGAAATCAAAAAATATTGCTTTGATTATCTGCAATGCAAATTATGGCATTTTTTCTAATTACAGGGGGAAAAATGTATATTTGATTTACTGGTGAAGACCAGGAAGGGCCTAATACTCAAAGTAGGGAGCTGCACGATTGAAAGTTTTAATGGCTAGATTTTTGCCTTATTAGGAATGTACTTTAGTAAATGATAATTTTTTTGCACCATATGATGTTATCTAAGAAGAAAGGCTCCAATGCAGAAGTAACACCAAACTAATTATAAAATTTCCCACCTAAATTGAGGTAGAGCTAACACTAATGAAGTAATATTTTTAAAAACCCTATTTGTTTAATAAAATGTCATGCTAACAATCTCTAGGCTTCTAAGATGCTTAACAAGTATTCTGAATTTTATATAATTTGTATTTTAAGATCATGATAAAAAATAGAATACATAAAGTTAGCTATCTATATAATTAAAGTCTTATAAACTACTACTTTAAACATACCTATACATTTTAATGTAATATTAAACTCATGAATCTAATCAAATAATTCAAAATGAAACAAGCTATTACTAACATTAATTCTATTACTGCTTAAAATCCATACCTATATTTTAATCATGATGCTGTTGAATGCATTACTTTGATGTAAGTAGAGGTGGTAAAAGAGTTATTACAGATTTGCATTATAAAAGTTATTAAACTTCTCTTTGTCTTAATTTTCTTGGCCACTTGCCTGTCTCCTAGACAATGTGTGAAATAACAAATGAAAGATTGGCCCTTATTTCAGAAATGCAATACATGCTGCCCAATAAATACTCCAATTTGCATTTAAATTTGTAATTGTAATGTTTTTACAATATGCAATATTTTATAGTTTTAATTTCTGGGACCTGAGTTATAAACATTCCATCTTATGCTCATGATTTAATCAAGCATGAGGTATGAATGAGAAAAGTAGCATTGCATTTTTCTTGTAATTTATGGGTTTCAGTGGTTGTTTGGTATGATGTAGTAAAGCTCCAAGCTGAAGAAACAAGGTCTAACATGGCCATGACAGGATGTTCCATGACCTTGTATGGAATTTCACTTTCTATTGTGATAAAAATGTTACCATTTTAACCTGGTGACAGTGTAAATGCAGCTATGTCTTCAGTCACAAAATTCTCTGTAACTGATTTAGGCTCCTTCACTTCACTCTGACTCTCTGACTAGACCACAGGGAAAGCAGTGTTTTATGAAAATTGAGCAATGAGTACATGTCCCATTCTCTTGGCTCCTGACTCTACTTCATCTTGACACAGAAATACTTTCAACTAGGAACTAAGAATACCTATTCTTTGATTTGTGTTGAAATTCTAAAACCATATTTTACTAAGTTGGGTAGATGATATCTTTGTGGTTCCAGATTAACCAAGATTATTACAGATTTAGCCTTTGAATTAGAAATCACATTGGGGCACATGCCTTAAATCCTAGCACTTGAGAGGCAGAGGCATGTGGATCTCTGTGAGTTCAAGACCAGCCTGGTCTATTTAGTGAATGTCAGGAAAGTTAGAGCTATATAGTGAGACCATGTCTTTAAAAAGGTGGGGGGGGGGGAGAGAAGAAAAGAAAAAAGAAAGAAGGGAGGGAGGAAGAAAATAAATAAATCACATTGCCCACAGTCTAGTGTAAATTTGAGCCCTTAAAAATACCATGTAGACCCCCAATGAATGAGGAGGCTCTTGTCCCTCATACGACCTCTGAACTGAGATGAGGGACTGATATATAGGGACACCCCACCCCAGAGAAATGGGATGGAAGGGCTAGGGTGTAAAGAAAAAAAAATGAAATGTGAAGTTTCGGCCTTTTGCTACTAATTGTCATAAACAATTTAGGATAATTAAGAAATGCAAACTAATAGTCATGCAAGCCGGTCATTTTGTTAGGTACTATGACAGCCTATTATAGTTATTTTCTAAGCTAATCAGAAATAAAGCTGCTAAGAGACAAGCAACATCTGCTTATCCTAATATAAGAGATAGATAGGGCCTCTTCAAAAACTTCAAGAGATCTGCAGAATATGGCATTCAAAGATGTTTTCTTAACTTTAGATTTTTTTAATGATTTATTTTTTATTTCTTCAAGTTACATCTCAATCACAATCCCCTCCCTACTCCTCCCTCCAGTCCCACCCTTCCACCCTCCTCCCCCTCAACCCCCCATCCTCTTCCCTTCTTTTTTTTTTTTTTTAGTTTAAGGTATTTCTTTTTTCCCCCCAACAGCTCTCCCTTTCGAAATATATCAACTCCTGACAGCACCCCCTATTCTACCCCAAATAAAAGATGAGCATCAAAGAATCTCCAGTGGGAGATGATTGAATTAGTCGCAAGCCTATCTCTTGGCAGGAAAAACCCCTTGCTCCAACTGCAGACAGAATGCTGTCCAAAAAGGACAAAACCTGGAAGCAGGTAAGTCGACAGCCTGGCTCTGCCAAGACAGGGTAGGCAAGTCCTTCATAACCCCTGCTCTATAATCAATGTCTGTCAGAGAAGTGGGGCCAAACAACTGAAGATCGATGCTGTAATGTATGGAGAGAAAATGGGAACTGTCCACGCAGCCCACTGGTATGTCATTTCTTAGTTTTGGATGCTGCAGGCCCTGTACTTCCTATAAAATCAGATGTATTTATCCCTCTCAGGTCTCTGAGGTGGTTGAAGAATAGATAGCTAGAGGCTCATAATTAAATTTTGAGTTGTTTAGGAATCAAGAGGGTGTTATGGATCTAAGAAGATGTTTTTAAAATTGTGTTGCAAGTTAGTATGAATGTTGAGTTAGATATAGAACTTTAAACTCATGGAGATGGTTAGATAGTAGAAAGTTAAAGTCAGATACCAAATACATATGGACTTGACATTGGGAATGTACGCTAAGCCATATAACCCTCATAACTGTGGCCTAATTACCTCTGTTGTTTTGTATTGTATCTATTATTATAAGAGAAGGAACCATTTGTTGGACTGAAAAGGGGAACTGTTAGGGGAAATAAGATATACCTTAAACTTAAAAAAAAAAGGGAAGAGAATGGGGGGTTGAAGGTGGGAGGGTGGGGCTGGAGGGGGGAGTAGGGAGGGGAATGCGATTGAGATGCAACTTGAAGAAATAAAAATAATTATTAAAAAAAATGGAAAAAATACCATGTGAATTAAAAGTTATTATGATCCATTTATCAGAGTGAGGTTTCACAATCTTTATATTCTTTAAGCATTTTTTTTTTGTTTCTGGTACTTGGGATCCAATCTAGAGTTTTGTAAGCCAGGCATTTGTTCTACCATTGAGCAACACCTCAACTGCAGATTTCTCAATCTTGATTTTCCTTTCCTACTTTTAACCTTACCCATTTCTACAGCTAAGCTGTGTCCGTGTGGACTGTGGCATAGCACACATCTGCAAAGGTACAGCAGGCAGAGAAGAGGCCTTGTGCACTGACTGCCTCATCAGAAAGGAAGAAGCTGACTGTAGGAACAATGCTGAGTGGGCTTTTGTTATCATGGAGGGAAGATCAGACCGGTTCATAAGCCAGAAGCCACATAGCTAAACCTGAATTGTAGGAATGCTTTGGTTTTGCTATAAAACTCTTTAAAATAAACAGTGAGGTAGATAAGCAGACAGAAGACTTTACATAAAAATTCTAATTCCTTCTTCTTCAAAATATAAAGATAGCCCCAAACTCAGAGCCCTTATTACTGCATAAAATATTCACGTGGAGCTCAGAAGTCAACACTGCATATCTGCCAGAGTCCCACAATCTGACCTGCAAATGTTCAGTAGCTACGGTTGAGTTTGGAGGATTTCTATAAATCCTAGCATGACTTCTGAATCTGACATCAGAGAACCACAAAAAAAATATATATAAATGGTTTAGCTTGAGGATGTATTATAGAATGACTTCAAAAAGAAGCTGAATCCAGATCCAAGATGGCGACGACCTGTGCGGACGTATTTTGATTTCGGGGTTAACAGTCACAGGGCAGCGAATGTTTCAGGACGCTGTACAAATGGCTCAACCCCTTCTAAATCTCACTCAACTACCCAGGGTCCCTGGGCAGGACACTCCTTCCCACTCTCAGACACCCAAGGAAGCCGCTGGACCTAGGAATCGGGATCCCCCATCCCCCAACAAGAGATACTCTGGGTAAGTTCCAATTTAATACCCAGCGGGCAGATCAGATCCCACGCAGAGATAGTTCCCACCCTGCTGGGCACCCCCAGGTCTCCCACAGATGATCCAGCTATCTAGCGAAAGATTGAGACCCTTGAAAGTGAGCGCAGCTCGGCTGCAAAGTGCCTTCAGACTGCAGGTCGCAACCCACTGCTGTGACTTCATTGGCCAGTTTCCAAGCCACTTGAGTGGCAAGGCCACTGAGAGTGAAGGGCAGATTTACCCAACACAGGAACAAACCCCGGGCAAACTGCGAGATATTTAAAACTGTCATATATCGGACTTTTGTACTAGTACTGGCCCTTCTGGTAGGGAACCAGAGCTTACTTGTACACAGCTCCAAAACCTGGATTAGTTAGGTCTCCACCTAGGAGGTGGGGCTGAATGACTCACCTTATAGGGGTGGAGTAAGGCAACTCAAATCCTACACCAAAGTGCCCCCTTTGGACCCAAGTCCAGAAGACAGCTAAAAAATTCCACATGGCCAGAGGACCCAGAAAAAAAAAAAAAAACAGAGCGAAATGACTCCAACAAAAGAAAGCAATGCTATTCCACCCAGCCCGAACCACCTCACCACAGCTGAAATACATGAAAATGATGACAATTCTACATTATGGAAAGTAATAGAGTCCCTTCAAGAAGAACTTAAATCTATGAAGGAATTCAAAGAAGCCACAATTTTACAAGTCAAAACAACAAATAACACCATTAAAGAGCTCCAAGCCAAGGTAACTCAGCTTGAACAGGAAAAGGACAGAGCAATGAAAGATTTCCAGGCAAAAACAAGCAAATTAGAGAAGGAAATATACAAAATGAACAATACCATTCAAGACATGAAAATAGAAATGGAAACAATAAAGAAAACACAGTCAGAGTTAAAAGAGGAAATGGAGAATCAAGGGAAGAAAACAGGAACTATGGATGTGAGTATCAACAATAGGATGCAAGAGATGGAAGACAGGATCTCAGGCATGGAAGATTCGATGGAAGAAATCAGTACAAAATCCAAAGAAAATGAGAAAGTTAAAAAAAATCTCTCACCCACAACATCCAAGAAATCAAGGACTCAATGAAAAGATGGAACCTAAGAATTATAGGCATAGAGAAAAGAGAAGACTCCCGACTCCATGGTCCAGGAAATATCTTCAACAAAATTATAGAAGAAAACTTCCCAAACCTAAAGAAAGAGATGCCAATAAAAATCCAAGAGGCTTAAAGAACACCAAACAGATTAGATCAGAAAGGAAACTACTCTCGCCACATAATAATAGAAACTCCAAATGTAGAGAACAAAGAAAGGCTATTAAAAGCTATAAGAGATAAAGGCCAAGTCACATACAATGGCAGACCCATGTGACTTCTCCTCAGAAACTTTAAAAGCTAGAAGGGCCTGGACAGATGTCCTACAAGCCCTGAGAGAACATAGGTGCCCAGCCAGACTACTATACCCAGCAAAACTCTCTATCAACATAGATGGAGAAAACAAGATATTCCATGAAAAAAATCAAATTCAAACAATATCTCCCCACAAACCCAGCCCTACAGAAGATCCTAGAAGGAAAATTCCAACACAGAGAAGATAACTACACCCAAGAAAAAAGAGGAAATAGAAACCTCCACAGCAACTAAACAAAAAGAAACACAAGAAAACCAGCTATACCAAAATAATGGGAAATAACAACACCTGGTGACTAATATCCATCAACATCAATGGACTCAACTCGCCAATAAAAAGACACAGACTTACAGACTGGATCCGTAAACAAGACCCATCTTTTTGCAACATACAAGAAACACATCTCACTATTGAAGATAAACACTATTTCAGAGTAAAGGAGTGGGAAAAGTTTTTCCAAGCAAATGGACCTAGGAAACAAGCTGGAGTAGCCATCCTAATATCAAACAAAATAGACTTCCAATTGAAGTTAATAAAAAAAGACAGAGAAGGGCATTACATACTCATTAAAGGAAATAACCACCAAGAGGACATCTCAATATTGAATATCTAAGCCCCAAATACAAACGCACCTACATTTATAAAAGAAACACTTCTAAAACTTAAATTGCACATTGCTCCAAACACTTTAATAGTGGGAGACTTCAACACCCCACTCACAACTATGGACAGATCATCAAGACAGAAGCCACACAGAGAAATAATGAGTCTAACAGAGATCATGAACCAAATGGACCTAACAGATATCTACAGAACATTTCACCCAAACACAAAATAATACACCTACTTCTCAGCACCTCATGGAACCTTCTCCAAAATCGACAATATAGTTAAGCACAAAGATAGCCTCAACAGATACAAGAGAATTGAAATAACCCCTTGTATCTTATCAGACCACAATGGAATAAAACTGAACTTCAATAGCAAAAGAATCAACAGAAAGTCTACACTCACATGGAAATTGAACAACTCTTTACTAGACGACCACTGGGTCAGGGAAGAAATAAAGAAGGAAATCAAAGACTTCTTAAAATCCAACGACAATGAAGACACATCATACCCAAACCTATGGGATACATTGAAAGCTGTGCTACGAGGAAAGTTCATAGCACTAAGTGCCTTCAAAAAGAAAATTGTGACAGCTCATATTAGCGATTAACAGCTAAACTGGGTGAATTGGCAAAAAAAAAGCAAACACTCCCAAGAGGAGCAGAAGGCAGGAGATCATCAAACTTAGGGCTGAAATCAACAACTTAGAAACAAAAAGAACTATACAAAGAATCAATGAAACCAAGACTTGGTTCTTCGAGAAAATAAACAAAATAGACAGACCCTTAGCCAAATTAACTAAAAGAGAGAGGGAGAAAACCCAAATCAACAATATCAGAAATGAAAAGGGAGAAATAACAACAGACATTGAGGAAATCCAGAGAATATTTGGATCCTACTTTAAAAATTTATACTCCACCAAATTTGAAAACTTAACTGAAATGGACAATTTTCTTGATAGATTCCACCTACCGAAGCTAAATCAAGATCAGATAAACAGATTAAACAGCCCTACAACCCCTAAGGAAATAGAAACAGTCATTAAAAATCTCCCAACCACCAGTTGACCAATGGAAGCGAATTGAAGACCCAGAAATAAACCCACAGACCTAGGGTCACTTAATTTTTGATAAAGAAGCCAAAAACATATAATGGAAAAAGCAAAGCCTCTTCAATAAATGGTGCTGGTCTGATTGGATGTCAACATGTAGAAGAATGCAAATAGATCCATACTTATCACCCTGTATAAAATTTAAGTCTAAGTAGATCAAGGATCTCAACATAAATTCAGACACACTAACATTAATAGAAGAGAAAGTGGGGAAAAGCCTTGAACTCATTGGCACTGGTGGCAACTTCCTAAATAGAACACCAATAGCTCAGGCACTAAAACAAACAATCAATAAATGGGACCTTATAAAATTGAAAAGCTTCTGTAAGGCAAAGGACACTGTCCTTAGAACAAAACGGCAGCCTACAGACTGGGAAAGGATCTTCACCAACCCAACATCTGACAGAGGGCTAATATCCAAAATATATAAAGAACTGAAGAAATTAAACACCAAAAAATCAAATAACCCCATCAATAAATGGGGTACAGAGCTAAACCGAGAATTCACAGAAGAGGAATCCCTAAAGGCTGAGAGGCATTTGAGGAAATGTTCAACATATTTGGTCATCAGGGAAATGCAACTTAAAACAACTCTGAGATTCCATCTCACACCTGTCAGAATGGCTAAGATCAAAAACTCAAATGATAGCACATGCTGGCGAGGATGTGGAGAAAGGGGAACACTCCCCCATTGCTGGTGGGACTGCAAACTTGTGCAACCACTTTGGAAATCAATCTGGAGATATCTTAGAAAATTGGGTATAAATCTACCTCAAGACCCAGCCATACCCCTCTTAGGCATATATCCAAAAGATTCTAAATGAAACCACAAGGACATTGCCTCAACAATGTTCATAGTAGCTTTATTTGTAATAGCCAGAAACTGGAAACAACCCAGATGTCCTTCAACTGAAGAATGGATAAAAAAAACTGGTACATTTACACAATGGAATACTACACAGCTATCAGAAACGAGGAAATCATGCAATTTGAAACCAAATGGATGGAACTAGAAAAGCTCATCCTAAGTGAGCTGTCACAGTCCCAGAAAGATAAACATGGTATGTATATCCTTATAAATGGATATTAACATTACATCAGAGGATAACTATCCTACAACCCACACACCCAAATAGACAGGAACCTAGCATATCTATCCTAGGAAAAATTCTACCCACCAGTGAGTCATGGAATCTGCTGCAGGTTAGTGGAACACCACACCCTAGATGGTGTGCCTTATCAAGCTCCAGTACAAGTGGAAGCTCTTGGCCCTCACATGACCCAAGATCTGAGGGAGTATCATATGTGAGGGCCCACCTCATCTGAGGAGGAGAGTACCAAGTAGAGGAACAAGGAGGGAGGGAGGGAGGGAGGGAAGGAGAGAGGGAGGGAATGAGAGAGGAAGGGAGGGGCCAGGAAGGGAGGAGGGAGGAAACTATGTTCTAGAAGTAAATAATACTTTTTAAAGAAAGAGTTAATAAGCCTAAAAATATAATAAAAATACAATGTAAAATTTTCAAACTATAATTTACCAAAGGTATAATTGCCTTACTGGCATGAAAGGAAAATGGCCTTAATTTCAGATTAGAATGTTACACTGCAGGTGGCCACAGAGATTGCACAAACTTGATAGCAGCTTAAAAGTTCTTTTTTTTTTTTTTTTTTGTAGAGGTATAGGATATTTCCATGGTTTGACATTAAAAAGCAGGTAACAGGTTTAAAACACAGTAAGTAAATTAAAGGTGACAGCTGTTCAACCTGGTTTTACAATCCTCCAAGAGCTGAAAAAACTTAGAGCTAAGGTAAAATAATGCATGGCATTAGCCCATGCCTTTACCTCCAGCAGAGACAGGAGGATCACTATAGAGTTAGTTGTCTTATAAATTCTAGAGTTACAAGAAACAGGGTGGTGATGGTACACACCCTTAGTCCCATCATTGGAGAAGAATACACCCTTAATCCCAACACACTAGAGACAGAAACAGGCAGATCTCAGAGCTCAAGGTCAGCCTGATACAAAACAAGCTCTAAACAGAGAAAAACTTTGATCCAGGGGTGGAGGAGCACATCTTTAATCCCATCAGTTGGGAACCACATGTCTTTGATCCCAAAACTTAGAATGCAGAGACAGGCAAAAAGGATTTGGAAGGATTTAAGTTTAAAAGCTACTTACAAAAGGCAGGCTGCAATTCAAACAAATTGTCCTTTGAGATCTCAAAATATATACACTAAAAGTTTGTTTAGCTCCAAAATATCAAAATAATTTCTTCTTTAATCCGGATTGAAAGGTAATACTTTATATATTGTCAAAAAAACAAATTTGCTCCAGGAAAAATATTACCTGACACCCCCCCCCCAAAAAAAAAAAAGGTAATTGTCCCAGAGTTAGGATTAGGGCAGGGCTCTGTTCTTATCTTTCCAGGAGATTTAAAGTATCCATTCAAGGAATCCAGGGACAACTGGACAATGGAAACCTCAGCAGAAAACAGATCAGACACCAAAGAAGATGAGTGGCCCAGATGATCCAGCCTTGCAGACTTCCTCAATAGCAGTTTCCTCAAAAGTCTACAATCACAACAACTCAAAATCTCTAAGATCTTTCAGCTCCACAGACTACTCCAGTCAGATCTTCAGTAAAGCTCTCAAGATCATCTTCTGCCTATGAACTTCGTAGGACATCTAAATAGCTGAGCACAAAAGGACTGAACATCAAATGATTCTATTAACATTTTAACCATTTTTCCATTCTTATTTGGGCCCCAAACAGGTTTACTACGTCCCAAATCAGCAGGAAGTTATTTTAAGAGAACAACATCCCATCCACAGAAGGTGGGGAGGGTGTCCCACCCCCTTTGGTTATTGGATGGATAATAGAAAATTTTGTTATTTAGGGGAAAAGACTACAAGCTGTTAAATGGTCTTGTTAAATGGGTTTTGGAGGTTAGACCCAGGGACTTCTCTCTTTTTCGTTTCTGTATCCTTCTTTCTCTCCTATGTAGGAGTGAACAGACTTGAGAAAAATGGGACATAGACATAGTATAGGAAAGATCAAGAAAAAATGATAGATTATTAAATATTGCCTTATACCTTTGTATATTGATACAAAATTAATATTATATTTGGCTAAATTGGTATTGAGCTTTGTATATTAATGCAAAACTGAGATTGTATTGGGCTACATCAGTATTGATCTTTGTATACTGATACAAAATTAAGATTATATTTGGCCACATTGGTACTGATCTTTGTATATTGATACAAAATTAAGGGTAACGCTTCTTAAAGGTATTGTTCCTAGTAATGCTTAAAAATGAAATGTAAAGTTTTGGCCTCTTGCTACCAACCATCATAAACTGTTTAGGATATTTAAGAAATGGAAACTAATAGTCTTGCAAACGTGTCATTTTGTTAGTTACTATGACAGTCTATCACAGTTATTTACTAAGCTACTCAGAAATCAAGTTGCTAAGAGACAAGCAATATTTGCTTATCTAAATATAAGAGATAGATTGGGCATCTTCAAAAACCTCAAGAGATCTGCAGAATATGGCATTCAAAGATGTTTTCTTTTAAGATTTTTTTTTATAAATATGCCACATTTATGAGAGTTAAATGGCCCAGTATACCTTCCCAATGTCCAGTTTATACATATTTGGCCCCTGACTTTAACATTTTACTATCTAACCGACTCCATGAGTTTAAAGGTCTATATGTGACTCAACATTCATACTATCTTGCAACACACTTTTAAGAGTATCTTCTTAGATCTATAACACCCTCTTGATTCCAAAACAGTTCAAAATTTAACTATGAGACTCTAGCTGTCTATTCTTCAACCACCTCAGAGACCTGAGAGGGATAAATATATTTGCTTATATAGGAAGTGCAGGGCCTGCAGCTTCCAAAACTAAGAAAGAACATACCAATGACTGCCTGGACAGTTCCCATTTTCTCTCCATACATTCCAGCATCAATCTTCAGCCTTTGGGTCCTGTTTCTCTGACAGACATTTGTTGTAGAGCAGGGATTATGAAGGACTCACCTACCCTGTCTTGGCAGAGTTAGGCTGTCGACTTCCCTGCTACCAAGTTTTGTCCTTTTTGGACAGCAGTCTGTCTGTAGTTGGTGCAAGGGGTTTTTTCATGCCAAGAGAAAGGCTTGCCACTAATTCAACCATCTTACAGTGGAGGTTCTTCGATGCTTATCTTCTACTTGGAGTAGAATAGGGGGTGCTGTCAGGCGCTGATATGCGCTTCCTAATGGTATCATACCTAGAGATACTTAAAAATAAAATGTGAAGCTCTGACCTCTTGATACCAACCATCTAAAACGGTCTAGGATAGTTAAAACAAACTCCTAGTCATGCAAACATATCACTTTGTTAGCTACTATGACAGTCTATCACAGATATTCTCTAAACTACCCAGTAATCAAGTTGCTAAGAGACAAGCAATATTTGCTTTTCTAAATACAAGAGATGGATAGGGCATCTTCAAAAACCCCTAGAGATCTGGAGAATATGGCATTCAACTTAAGATTTTTTTATATCGAGACATGTCAGCTCCTGACAGCAGCCCCTATTCTACTCCAAGTAGAAGATGAGAATCGAAGAATCTCCAGTAGGAGATGATTGAATTCATGGTAAGCCTTTCTCTTGGCAAGAAAAACCCCTTGCTTCAACTGTAGACAGAATACTGTCCAAAAAAGACAAAACTTGGAAGCAGGTAAGTCGACAGCCTAGCTCTGCGAAGACAGGGTAGGTAAGTCCTTCATATTTCCTGCTCTACAATCAATGTCTGTGAGAGAAATGGGGCCAAACAGCTGAAGATTGATGCTGTAATGTATGGAGAGAAAATGGGAACTGTCCAGGCAGCCACTGGTATGTCATTTCTTAGTTTTGGAAGCTGCAGGCCCTGCACTTCCTATATAATCAGATATATTTATCCCTCTCAGGTCTCTGAGGTGGTTGAAGAATAGATAGATAGAGTCTCATAGTTAAATTTTGAGTTGTTTAGAAATCAAGAGGGTGTTCTAGATCTAAGAAGATATTTTTAAAATTGTGAGGCAAGTTTGTATTAAAGCTGAGTTAGATATAGAACTTTAAACTCATGGAGATGGTTAGATAGTAGAATGTTAAAGTCAGGTAGCAAATACATATGGACTGGACATTGGGAATGTATGCTAAGCCATATAACTCACATAATTGTGGCCTGTTTATTTCTGTTGTTTTGTATTGTATTTATAGTTATAAGAAAAAGAACCATTTGTTGGACTGAAAGGGAGAGCTGTGTGGGGGGGGGAAGAAATACCTTGAACTAAAAAGAAAAAAAGGGAAGAGGATGGGGGGTTGAGGGGGAGGAGGGTGGAAGGGTGGGACTGGAGGGGGGAGTAGGGAGGGGATTGTGATTGAGATGTAACTTGAAGAAATAAAAAATAAAGGAAAAAAAAAAGAAGCTGAATCCATAGAGCCTAAGATCATTGTTGTAGAACACATAGACTTATATAGCCTTTTCTTTTTCAATTTCTCCAGCAAAAGTCCTTATCATATTTTGTTGCAATAAAGGACAAAGCAAAATATCTTAAAGGCTGACTTTCTTCACTTTTATTATATAATTAACTAAGGAAACATACAGACTAAATAATAATAGTACACTGAAAAGTCAGTTTGGCTTTACTATTTGTAATACCAAAAATCAAAATTATACTTTTCAGCATCCAGTTTTTATATACTTGCTTCATTCTCAGTTGTATGTAGTTTCTGCGTGCACACACACACACACACACACACACACACACACACACACTGACACATACATTCAAACACGCACATAAAATACAAACACACATATACATATACACCTACACGGACACACACATGTACTGGTAATACTTAACACATTTGTATTAATTGACAAACTTACAACTTTTAGCTCAGAACAGCTTTTGAGCTACCTTGCCCTTGTTAACTTCTCTTTGTTCATTCATACCTGAATGACCTGAACGGTATGAATGAAAGACATTGCAGGCTTTCCCTGTTCTCTGGGTGCATTCATAACCCCACAGGTATAGAACACCTTATTTCAAATGTTCTCATTGCTACTATAGTTGTTCAATCCCTACCAAACACTGGCACCATGACAGCTCAGAAAATGCATCAGTTAAAGGGTTTGTGGCATTTACAAGGGGACATGCATATAGTGACTACAATCCATATTAATATTCCAAACATGTCTTCTATGTTGTTTATGTTTTAGAAGGGGAAGGACTGGCCCTGTGATTAGCATCCCATACAGCAACAGGAGGTTGTCATATGAACAGAAAAGTTTAATGAGAATTGGAAATATAAGCACTGGTGTACATGTGCTCTCATTTTATGAAGTGTAGGTGCCTAGAAGGACTAAATTATCTACTCTGGTCATTTTCACAAATGCCCTACGTGAATCAAGCAGGAGTTAAAACACAATATTTTATGGAATAATGGAGAAATTCCAGTGAGACTTCTAGTGGCAGGAACACTTTTGTGTTTCAGACTTTAATCAAGTAAATATAAAAGCACTGATGAAGCAATATAACTGTGTACTCTGACTTATAAACATTCCTGCTACAATGTAAATTATTTTACTTTTATTAACAGTTAGGAGAAATTTAATAAGCAAATATTGACAACTGTTCTTACTAGTAAGTCAGCCGTTATTACGTAAAATCAATCAATATATTATGACTATTATTTCTTTAATTATAAAGAGTTACAACAGTTTTTATTTGACTGTTTTTGATTATTAAGAATGAATGTCTTCATATCTTACAAATATCTAAGGGATTTAGTATAATAACAGCAATGAGATTATATCCACTGTTATTTATTAACTGAAGCATTTCAAAGCATAGAATAGTATAATGTTAGGTATTAGACACAATTACATCTGTACATTAATATCTAGAATGAGTTGTATGAACATGAATACATATACCACATGCATGATATGTGTTTTATTCTACTCTGCAAAATAAAATTATATTTGAAGACATGTACTTTAAACTTTAATCTATAAAGAAACATCAGCTCAAGAAAATGAAATTCCTTCGTTGACTTATTTGTAAATCTGTTGCTTTATATGCTGAATATGCTTTCAGTAGAGCTTACATGTGAAATGAAGAATTCTCAAAGTAAAAAGAAACTATACTAGAGTGTCTACATGGAGACCTTCTCACCACTGTTGTAGTCCCAAAGCTGGGCATGCACTTTGGAGTGTTCTTTTTTGTCTTCTAGTCAAGCTATCTTTTAGACCTCTATCTGCACTATCTAAATGACTATACCTTTCCAACACAGCATCATTTACAACTATGGGATTAAGTATTTGTTTTTGAAGGAATAAACCATCAGTGTAGCTAATACTTCAATTAAACTATTTGACTTTTAGATTCAGGCAGACTGGAAAATACTGCCACATGTTTTTGTTAAGCTTGAGGCATATTCATGCCATGAGTTGCCTAGAAAAGCAAGGTATTTATGTTTTCAACATCATACCACATCTATATAAAAATGGCATAGAAAAGATTCATCAATTAAAGTGTGAAGCAGATACCAGAATGTAAGAGCTAACTCTGCACTTTTAAGATGATAAACATGCAAGATATGGTGAGAGGTGGGGTGGGGGTGACCTGGAAAATGTTATTGGAGTAAGGGCCAGCAAGTCAATAACATTGCTCAAATGCTATTTTTCTGTGATGGTGACTATACTATAGGGAATGTAAGATGTCAAAGTCAAGGCAGGAAGCATCTGACAAAAAACCAGGAGAGCAAAAGCAAAGTCAGATAGGACCTTTTTTACTCAGGGCCAGCACATTTGACTTTCACCTGCCTCTTCAACTATATTTATTTTCTGACCAGTCATATACCTAAAATAGATCCAGGTTTTTTAGCTTTATGAATGTAAACAAAGAGCTTGTGTATGATTTAACAGAAGTGCTTGAAGAGTCCCTAACTGTGTCTAGCAAGTGCTTGAAAGGGACAGAGACTGTTGTGTTGCTCATGACCATATCAGCAGTGCACTGATCCCAAACAACATCGTCAGAGCTCTTCCAGATAACTCTCTGTAGTCATAGGAAATGAGAAGTGTGTACTGATGAGCCACCCTTTACTATTATGTCCATGACTATGATTAACACATGAAACTTTTCAGGGCTGGGTGTAGAAAGTAAATGTCAGATAGAAATGGAAACATTTCAATGGTTGCCATCCAAGGCTGAGAACCAGACAGGCCAACATGCCTCCACTGATGCCAACAAAGATTGCTGACAGAGAAGCAGGGTCCCTGCCTTGATACTAGCGTGATACAAGTTCAATGGAGCTTAGAAGCTGTGCTGACAAGATGAAGAACCATAAGCAAGCTGTGTTAGTTACTGTCCTATTGATATGACAAAACACCACAACTGTGGTGGTTTGAACAGGTATGCTCCCCATAGATTCATTTGTTTGTTTGTATGCGTGGCTTTGTTGGAGGAAGTGTGTCACTTTAGAAATAGGTTTTGAGGTCTCCTATGCTTAAGCTACACCCAATGTGGCACACAGTCTCCTTCTACTGTTTGCAGATCAAGATGTAGAACTCTCAGTTCCTTCTGTAACATGCCCCCACAGCATGCCTGCCGCATGTTTCCCACCAAGATGATAAAGAACTAAATCTCTGAAACTGTAAGCTAGCCCCAATTAAATATTTTCCTTTTCCTTTATAAGAGTTCCCGTGGTCCTAATGTCTCTTCACAGCAATGAAAACTCTGAGACAGTAACCAAGGTACCATTTAAAAGAAATCCTTTAGTTGAGGGCATGCCTACAGTTTTAGAGGGTTAGTCCACCATCATCATGGTGGGGAGCATGGGCAGCAGGTGAACAGACAGGGTGTGGAAGAAGTAGCTGAGAGCAGGATCTGGTCTGGAATATGCATGGAGGGGGGCACGGGTGCTGGGTCTGGAGTGGGCTTTTGAAACCTCAAACCCCATTTCTAGTGATGCATCTCTCCTTCCCAAACAGTTTTACTAATCGGGAACAAGCATTTAAACATATGAGCCTATGAGGGCCATCCTCATACAAAATATCACATAAGCTTAATAGGACTTGAACTTTTTTTTACCTTTATTCAGAATTAAAAAGAATAAGATTTTGCTTTCAGCAGCAAACTTAAATTCACTTACTGACAAAATAAAACCATAAAATTTTGCATATTTTAACTTTATGATATGATAATTTATATCCATCCAATTTCATTTTTCCAGTGTATACTTATGGATTAATATGTTTTCTAGTGATGTTTATCATGTGTATTATTAATGTTTCAACTATGCTACTGAATTCAAAATTTCCTAAAATTAAATTAGGTATACATATGGGAAGACGTTGGACTGCAAAATCACTGATACTAATCTCTCTAAATATTCACTCCCAGGGAGATTGCTAACTCTGTAGATATTAGAACTTAAGCAAAACATGAGATATTTTTGCTCATTTCCATTCTAAACCTGCTGGACTTACTTATTTTTAAAATATAGTACTATTGTTTTACAGACAAATTCTGTTAGAGTTCAGTAACTACACACAATTTGCTACCTAGAAAATGTCAACTTTATGCCCCCAATATCAAACTGAATAGCATCAGCAGCTGAGAAAAAGATGCATGAGGTTTGGAATTTCACAAAATCAATTGCAACTAGTCACCCCTGAAAACAGCATTATCATTTATTTGCTCAGCTTGAGAGACACATGTATAGCTCTAGTTGCCAAGTTATCAGAAACTTACAGTGTTTTCTTCTGATGCTCTTGCTACAAAAACTGGTTGCTATGATAGTTTACTTATTGATAATTTAAGCTAAATAATTCTAATTGTTTGGTAAATGAGACAAGTAGAGAATGGCAAATTTTTTTAGATGAAGCACTGAAAATAATTTTAAAAGACTAAAGGAATTCTGGGAACAATTTAGGGGAAATTTGGGAGAATAAATTCTAAGAATATAAGTTGCCTCATTCTCTTAAACCAAGAAGAGTCACATGAGTAAGGAGGGGTCTAGTGACCCTGAGCTTTCACTGGAAAAGGAGGAAAAGCTCTGCTGCCTCCCTGGGAAGGCAGAAGAAGCTGTGAGTTGCCAGATTTGGGTTAACATTTAACAAAGCCCTCAGAACCAGAGAAAGTTTGCTCATGAGGTTGTTTTACACTCTCCCACAACTGTGCTTTCTCCTGCAAGGCTAGCTTGGAAAAGTTATTCTTTAACAGAAAACTGAAAGGGTAACCTAAGTCTTAGTTATGGACTATATAGAATGGCAGTTATACTGGAAGAAGAAATGGGCAAATGCTGATGAAAGGGCACACAGTTTCATCAATATAAAAGTTCTGTAAATGTCTTCTTTGGCATAGCAACAACAGTAAATAGTAAAGAATACTTGAAAATTGTTAAAAGATACCTTAAATGCTTTTACAACTAAAACTAGGCATTCGAGGGACTGAATATGCAAATTAGATTGATTTAATCATTTTACTATATGAATGTAAATCATTATATTCTACAGCAGGACCTTGTCTGCTTAGTCAAATTATACTTAAATAGATCCCGGAAAATTCCTAGTTGTTTATATATATATATAACTACAAAAGAAACACCTTTCCCCAAGTTATGACCATACAACTTGCTAGACAATTTTGACAGGTGAGATCTGCCATACTATTTAATCAACTATAGAGTAGACAGTAACAATTATGAAATGTGCTCAGGTAAGTCTTTTATCATGTTTAAAAAAACCAAGAATGTTGAGACTGCAATTCGTCAAAAGACTTTCCTTTCATTCTTTAACATTCCCATACTGAGGTTACTTTTTTTTGTCATTTATAAAATTTTATTCCACATACTTGCTTATCTTCTTAAAGATGAACATACAAGATTGCCGCCACCTTGTTCCTTACAGAAAGCTGTTCTGATACTGGGCTGGAAGACACTGATTAATTTGTAAAGGCTTGCCTGCCTTCCTCAGCACCAGCCTTCTAGCTGTGTACACACACAGAATGGGCTCAAATCTCTGCAGCTACCAGGTCAATACTTTTCTTGCATTTTACATTTTATAGCCTCTGAAACCACTCTGCGGCTCAAACATGACCAACAAGAGTTTCTCTCCAAACAGGAAGAGCAGCAGGAGATTACTAAATTAAAACGGAAGTAAACTTTCTAATCCGTGTGTGGATGGTATTCACAGAGTCCTGATTTCCATATGGCTCTCACAGTTGAAGCTTAATGAGTCCCAGACATAAGGATAAGGAACCATTCTAATGCTCAACTTTGACAATGGGGCAAATCAAGGCAAAAAAGAATTAAAGGAAATAATTTCCAACAGGTTTTACATGTCTGTGGATTAAACATAGGAAGGAGGCTTTAATTTAAATAAAAGAGATCTTCAGAAACATATGTTCACCTCCCACCATTCCTCATCAAAATGGTTAAAACTTAGGAGTTTCAATTTGCCATAACATGGGAGCTTTGCCAAGACACACAAGGACAAACATCAGTGGTTAAGAACAACCTCCAGGATAAAACATATTTGCAGGATTCTAATCTGCAGTGGAGTGAATTTCTGGGCGATTGTGCCATGTTTCAGAATGAATACATGGACAGATGTTTTGATTCATGGAAGATTATCAAACTCCCTTTAAAACCTGAAAATGCAACTTTATTCCCTGAAATGGAGCAGCTGTCTGGAAGAGACATCACGAAATCAAATAAATGTTTCTCACGAACATTCTTTGATTCAGCTTCATTTTAAAACACTGAGCCCCAAAGCCTTCCTGAGGCTGATTGGGTCTCCCCCACCCTTTATCAGTTCTTTCTCATGGCTGCCATCTGTCTGCTTTGCTTCTTCCAGCACAGTATTCATTCCTCCCGGCCGTTCACTGGCATCGAGGGCCCCTCCAGTTCTTTACAGCACAACAGGAGCCAGTGCGTGGTCCAAGGCTTTTCTAATTTCCCAGGGACTTCCTTCAGCTTTACCTTACTGCACATTTCAGATATGGTTCTTTCCCCATCATTATTTGTCAGGTAATATGTAAATTTGATTTTTGTCCTCTATTTTGAACAAAATTATTTTATGATAGGGTGTTTTGAACTATATATAGGTAGAATTTTCTTTTAAATTGCTTTTGCAATTATACTTTCCTAAGACCTGATAATGCCAGGTTATAATGATTCAAACACAATATTTAAACAATTCTATGAGGAAGCAGCAGCTAATTTAAATGTTTCTATGGGAAACAGTACATTCGATTATCATTAACTTTTTAAACTTAGAAATTTACCTACTTTTCTTCATGCTGATCCACTTATACAGCCAATATCTTACTGCAGAATTATTAGTTACAGCTTTTCAACAAGCATATAACATATTTAGTAAAAGAAAAAAACACAAAAATGATTTTCAAAGTTATAACTCTTTAGAACTCACGGGAAGACCAAAAATCAAGTGATCATATTTAAAATTTTATACTGTCTTTCATACCTTTCTAAGTTAAAATATTATTTTAATTAGTTTCCAACAATCCAATTTAATTACTTTCAAGTCAAAGACTCAGATGTTTATGATGAACACTATATCACTGTTGTGATTGTGTGGACTTGACCTCCTGCCTATTAACAAAGAGACTCAATTAATTATTTGCTGTTTTGAATGGCTATTTCATTTCACCTTGGTTAAGTGTCAAAAGGTTCATTTGCTTTATCACCTTAACCTTAGCTTTGGAAAATAGACATAGAATTTCTCTACTGCCAACCAATAAACGACATTGATCCAGAAAGCTACTTTCCAAGACCATAGCTCCTACATGCCTTGTGCTAGAGTCAGCTTAAGTAAGATAGTGGCCTGGTGTCACACCAACTTGTTCAAGATTCTCTTTGTTTTGATTTTTTTAAGCTACTGGTTTGTAAGATACCACTCTATGAGAAAGGACATAGTAGCATCTCGATATGCTGTACTGTCACAGTCACAGCTGAAAAGAGACCACAAAATTCATGGAGTACCTCACATCAAAGTTTCATCAGCTATGATGCAACAACAACTCCACAATTTCCATTTGGTGTGTACTTGCTTCTCTCATTCTCTCTCCTTTCCCATCTATCTATCTATTCTGCTATCCATCTACCTAACTAACTGTGGTCCTTGTCTGTCTAATTAGATTGCAAGATGATAGCAACCAAGTTTTAACCTCCTTATATCCAACTCTAAGGTAACCACATGTATTTAAAAGAACAGCTTAGCACGTCCATCGTTGTTCCTTGTTCCACTCATGTTTAGGAGGTCCTGTGGGTGAGACTTTATGAGAGGATTTTCAGACATTCCTAGGAGACACAATCTCACAGTGAGTTCTATATATACTACAGACAACCAAATACTCAGAGTACAGGAAATAGTCTCCCTAGGGAAGAACACAGCAGTTGCTTATTTGATATTAAATGGTCAGCTCTAAAAACATACATGCAAGAAACATTATATAGACTGAACAAGTTGTATTTCTTTATTTAGAAATTAATATGCATAAAAATATATTTATAGCAGGGAAAAAAGGGCTATGAATTTGAAAAAAGAGCAAAGAGGGTACATGTGAGACTTTGGAGGCCATAAAGGGAAGGATGAAATGATGTAAGTATATTACAATCTCAAAAAAAATAAGAAATAATTTAAAACTTATGTAAAGGAAGAGTAGTAAATAGCACTTGTAAAGGTGGCTAGATCATAACAAATAAAATAAGATACCTATGCCAGCTAAGTGAAATTGTAGGACATCTGTCATTTTGTATCTGGCTTATTTCATTTACTATGTCTTCAAGGCACATTTATGGCATGGCGTGTATCACAATGTCACTCTGCGGTTTCAGTGCTCATGACTAATACTGGTTACTGATTTACAAACCTTGGAGCAATATCCCAATATATTTTCCTAATCTAATAAAAAATAGCTACTGAGATTTTGAAACAAAATTATAACTCCTCTACTCTTTCCAAGAGAATTTATACTGGCATGAAAATAAACGATTCTAGACTTTGTGGATAGTGTGCAGATCAGTGGTTCTGAAACATTAAAGCCCAGGTGGGTAAATCCTGGCAATCTAGAGCCTGTATCATAACAATCACCCAGGTGACTCTGGAGCAGGTGGTCTTAGCCCATGGGGATGAACACAACTGGGAACCATCATGTGTGTATTCTATGAAACACAGCATACTGGCTCCTCATATGTTCAATGGATATGTAAATCACAAGAGACTTTCAAAATGAACCTGGCAATTTTTAAGCCATGTGCAAAACTCCAAGCAAGTGGTAAAACAAACTTTTATACGAGAAAACACAATATTCTACCAATTTCAAATTGAGCTTCAAACTGGAATTGCATGCATAACTAGCATTTGAACACTGTAATTGAAGTAAGAAAAAAGAAAAGCATCCCATCTTCAGGTTTTTAAAAATACTATAAAAAGCCATTCTTGGATGATAAAAATGATAGGGAAACTCTGCTTTAACAGGAGGACTCTGTCTGATAAAGAATATTTTTCTGCCGGGCGGTGGTGGCGCACGCCTTTAATCCCAGCACTTGGGAGGCAGAGGCAGGTGGATCTTTGTGAGTTCGAGGCCAGCCTGGTCTACAAAGTGAGTCCAGGACAGCCAAGGATACACAGAGAAACCCTGTCTCGAAAAAACAAAAAAAAAAAAAAAAAAAAAAAGAATATTTTTCTTATAGTGGTGATTCATCCAACAGATCTTGTTGACTATTTTCCCAGTGCCAAGTCCTTTGTGTCACTAGATTACAATAATCTGTACTATAATCGATAGCACTACTATGTAATATATGGTATACTACTATAATCTATAGTAAGCATGTCTTCTTCAGGGTTCAGCTCCAATGGCCAGTTATATCACTTTGAGCAAGTCATTTACATGTCTTAGCAGCCTTTGTTTTTCATAAGGAAAAACAGATGAGTGCTATGCTAACTACAAATGCTGCTGAAGACATCATAGAAATCACTAAACATTAACTGGTGAGCATCTGCTTTGCAAAGAATAAGATAAGTTAGAACAGAGAGCTCATGGGTTCATTTTGTCCTTAATGTAGGAAAAGCCGCTGTCTCTGAAAGTAAGACTATACAATGAACTTCTCCTACAGCAACCACTTCAAAACATTCTGTAATGTCTATTATACACAGACAGCGACTTTGTCAACATAGTGAGCTCACTCTTCTTTCAGACAAATGACAGATGGTGTCTTGGTTTCCCTTTCACTCTTCCTTGCTGCCCTCTCCCTTTCCCCAGCCCCCTCTCCTGGCAGTCTCTCTTTTGTCTTCTTTCTTCTTATTCTTTCTCTTCTTTCTACTTTTATCCTTAGAATGTTCATCATATGTTATTTATAATAACTAAATAATAATAGCTTAATAAACCTTTTTCAGAACTAGTAATTTGTTAGTATTTTTTTAATATTAGTTCATGAAGTATTAATTGTTGCTAAATTTATTCTTATTAGGCAAGTTAATGGATCTTGTGAAATGTAAAAGTTCAATCAACCAATTTTGTGGGGAAAGTGAGGAGAATCTGTTTTAACCTATTGTATATTTTAATTACTCACAACAACAAAAGAAAACACAGACATTTTGCTTTGTGTTTAAATACATAGGGAATGCAGCAAAGAGTTAATCGGACATCCCTGCAAACAAGGACAGTTGGAAAAGTCCTAGCCTGAAGGTATTCAGAATAAGCTACTAGATAGCATGACAACAATAGACAATACTGTGCTTTTTATTCTCTTTCTGGTTATTTAGTGTTTTTGCTAAAGAACAAGGAACTGTGCCATTTTTGAGCATATTTAAACTTTAGCTGTAAGCATTTTAATTTCCTCTAACAGAGTTAACTGTGGTAATGTTTGAAAAGAGTGAAACAATATTACCTATGTTTGTTTTACAATAACAAATATATACAATAGACAAATTACTATTTTTCCAAAATGTGCAAATCACAGTGGTGGCTCCAGGTCAGGGTCAGGGTCAGGAGTGAGAGCCTATCCATCTGTCAATCAGGAGACCACCCTACCATTTCACACAGAGGCCACTGCTAAACAAAATGTGGTTTCACATTGAAAAAAACAAGTCAGTATAAGCAAGTCCAGGACAGCCAGTTCTCTGTTAACACAGAAAAACCCTGCCTCGAAAAACCAAAAAAAAAAAAAAAAGTCAGTATGGAGAAATGTGTAAGGAAAAACAAAGAGACATTGATGGTAACAAATTTGTCTTTCTTTCAAAATTGCTATATAACTACAAAAATTTTGATATGAGAAACATGATTAAATAAACAAATTCTATTTAAATTTGATCATCATCTATACAAAATGATGAGAAGGAAAATAAACTTAATCCCAGTTTGAATACATTGCTGATTGATACAAAGTCCTTCTAAAATCTAACAAGTGATTGACAGTGTGTTCTTTAGACTCTTAGGTTTCTAAAATCCTTGTATAGTACCTCATAAACTGTATGATGAAAGCGTAAAGGCCAATTTTTAAATAAAAGTAGATTTTATTGAATTACAAACATTTTGTTTTTAAAATCTGTTGCTTAATATAATTTGAACTATATGAATAACTTTAATTGACAGTTCTTATTATAAATTCATACTGATTATTGGTAAGGTACATAAAAGTTATGTTCAGGGTTAAGTACTAACATCTTTAAATGGCATAACTTGTTTTTATATTAGAGATTATCTTCTACTGGCCAGTGTCTGGACCACTGAGATATTCCTGAGCATAAGAGCACTCAGAGTGTAAATAATAGGAGTGCCCACAGGAGCCTCTGCTGGATGTGGTAGCTTGGTCTAGAATGGAGTGCATCACGGTATTTTTCTCTAACCAAACTTTAGTCCAAGGACTTTCTAGCATTCTTATTTTTGACTTATTTCTTTTCCTCCTCCAATCATCCTTGAAACTATTATCCAAAATAACTACTGGTAAGATTTCATTATTTACCTTTTTTTACTCCTTTCTGTCTCTACATATTCTTTCTTTGGGAAACTATATGTAATTTTTTTTTCTTTTATTTATTTATTTATTTATTTATTTTTAATAATTTTTTATTTCTTCAAGTTACATCTCAATCACAATCCCCTCTCTACTCCCCCCTCCAGTCCCACCCTTCCACCCTCCTCCCCCTCAACCCCCCCATCCTCTTCTCTTCTTTTTTTTTTTTAGATTAAGGTATTTCATTTTCCCCCCAACAGCTCTCTCTTTCAGTCCAAAAAATGGTTCTTTTTCTTATAACTATAAATACAATACAAAACAACAGAAATAAATAGGCCACGATTATAAGAGTTATATGGCTTAGCATACATTCCCAATGTCCAGTCCATATGTATTTGGCACCTGACTTTAACATTCTACTATCTAACCATCTCCATGAGTTTAAAGTTCTATATCTAACTCAGCTTTCATACTAACTTGCCTCATACTTTTAAAAATATCTTCTTAGATCTGGAACACCCTCTTGATTCCTAAACAACTCAAAATTTAACTATGAGACTCTAGCTATCTATTCTTCAACCACCTCAGAGACCTGAGAGGGATAAATATATCTGATTTTTTTTTACTGTCTACCTTTTCAATAATTAATAATCTGTCATGACAAGTTTTTCCAGTTCTTACAGCTCAACAGAATAGAAAATTCGAAGTAGGACAAACACAAGTCAAAAGTGAGAAACATACAAACAACTAGTGCTTTCTATCAATCTTGATGGTCATTGAGTTACTAACAAAAATTAGAGCTCTGAAAGAATTGAATTATTGGGCTTGGCAAAGACACTCTTAAAATTATATGGGTAATTAACAGTTCTTGCCTACAGTTAAGTCTATATTTGTCAAAACAAACTGGCTGTTCATGTCTTACACAGCATTTAAGAAAACTTTGCTAAGTTGAAGTAATACTGTGCCTTACACAATAATCAATGACAGCTACACTCTTAGAACAGAACAAAAATTTCAAAGAAAATTTAGATGTTTAGTGGCTATAACTACCTTTCCATTAAAAACACACTAGTATTTTGGATATGACATTGAAATGAAAAGTAGTATTTGAGAGCTGAAGGTAATTTTAATAAATGATGGAAACATCTAAAAATGTATTTATTAGAATGCTGCAACAACTCATTTGCAGGACCAAAGAAAGTATTATTCCTTTAGTCTCCTTAAGTAGGAGACCATTTTTCTACGTCATCCTTGTTTTGCAATAGAAACAAACTCTCTTCTCCTGACCCTGGCTTTCTTCACTGTAGCCTTGTTTGTTTTGGCCCCACGGGAAGACAGTACCCACAAAAGCTACAACCACCATTTTCTCAATTTGGACAGTCAAGAGAACTGAACTGAACATCTAGCCTGATACTAACCTTAGTGCATCCATTCCTCAGAAAAGGAATAAGGACCCCAATACAAAGGGAGAAGAAATTGCTAGGAGGACTTTTGTGCTGAAACTGATATTGGGAGATCTTTCCAAAGATGACCTTTAAAAAAAAAAATTCTAGGGAGGGAGAAGTACACTTTAAAAGCAAATTTATATCTACCAGCATCTGATTTCAGATTCTACTAGAAAATCTAACTGATTTTCCTTGTGAAATTATC
Organism: Lophiomys imhausi; assembly: GCA_907164525.1. Taxonomy (NCBI): domain Eukaryota; kingdom Metazoa; phylum Chordata; class Mammalia; order Rodentia; family Muridae; genus Lophiomys; species Lophiomys imhausi. The sequence continues at coordinate 11,061,520 of CAJQZJ010001694.1, read as the reverse complement.
ACATTTGCAGAAATAATAAAGATATGTTACAGCTGCTGTCCTCTAAAGCTAGACCCTGCTGTGTCATTGAGTCAGAGGCATAAAGTTGAATCAGGTCACATATATATCTCTATGAAGAGGCCAGTGATTCAGTACTTCCTATTCAGAACATCACCATGACCCTAGCTAGCTCACTGACTACTCAAAGTTAAGTAGTTTTAGTTGAGTCCTTATAATATAAGCACTCATATTAGGAGGAAAAAGGTACACAGAACATCAAAATTTGCACCTTTGTCAGTGATCTCAGTAGAGAATCCTGGCACTGAATGGAAATGAACACCTCCAGACTCTCTGATCCCTGAAGGTGGTATGACTGTATCAAAGATGAAGCCGATGGGTAGATGTAATGAAGGGGCTAACACAACAGGTTCCATGAACTTGCTAAAGAGAGAGTAACTGTGATTGTACAAATACACACTGAAAACAAAGATTCAGCCTGTTGTTCAAATGTAGTGCAATAAAATGTGAAATACATATCTGAATGACACAAACATTCTAGGACAACAGACATTTTTTTTCTTATAAGCCATGGTTCACTTAATATTAAACGTCAAAGAGCCAACATCAATCACATCAAGTGCCTTTTAGAGAGTCTTTGCAATTGAAGACTTTTGTAGAAATGACAGTTAAAAATCTTCCTTTTCTCAGCCGGGCGGTGGTGGCGCACGCCTTTAATCCCAGCACTCGGGAGGCAGAGGCAGGAGGATCTCTGTGAGTTCGAGGCCAGCCTGGTCTACAAAGCGAGTCCAGGACAGCCAGAGCTACACAGAGAAACCCTGTCTCGAAAAAACCAAAAAAAAAAAAAAAATCTTCCTTTTCTCATATAATGTTAATCATTTAATTGAAAATAAAATAATAGAACTATTAACAATGAGCTCTTAATTTCCCAAAATATAAAGTTATAGCTTAAAAAACAGTAGCTGTCCCTTAGGTATCCCAATTACAATTTAGGAACATATTTTAAAAATCATCCTTAAGATTGTTGACTATCACAGCTGCCTGCATATGTGACTAAGTCTACAGTCTTACAGTAGCTATTGGTAGTTGCTTCATACTCAAAACAAACTAAAGAACAAGTAAGTCTCAGAAGCAAAACATGGAAATTATCTAAGCCCCAGCTTCAAGTTAGCATCATAGTCTGTTGAACATGTAAACAGAAATCAAATAAAAATTGTTTCTTTTCCTAGAAATGAATTTCAACGTACTCTTTTTTTAATGTATCTGTGTGCATGTGCAAGTGTGTGTATATGTCACTGGGTGTGCATATACAAGCCAGAGGTTGTTCTCGGGCATCTTTTGCTATCAACTTTTACTTGATTGATTGATTGAATTAATCAGGCAGGGCCTATTATGTTGCTCTGACTGGTCAGGGACTCACTGTGTACACCAGGTGGTCCTCTAACACACATATCTGCCTATTTCTCCCTCTCAAGCACTGGGATTAAAGGCATGTGCTACAACACCCAAATTTCTGAGTCTTGTGTGTGTGTGTGTGTGTGTGTGTGTGTGTGTGTGTGAGAGAGAGAGAGAGAGAGAAAGAAAGAGAGAGAGAGAGAGAGAGAGAGAGAGAGAGAAAGAAAGACAGAGAGAGAGAGAGAGAGAGAGAGAGAGAGAGAGAGAGAGAGAAAGTGTCACAAAGAACATAGAGCTCACCATCTCAGCTACAGTGACCAGACAGGAAATTCCTGGGATCTACCTGTTTTTCCCCCACCTTCCATAGTGTTGAGGTTATGGAAATTGACAGCCATACCTAGCTTTTTCTGTGCATACTGGGGATTTGAACTCGGATCCTCATGCTTGCATAGCAAACACATTACTCACTGACTAACTCTGCAGTTTCTAGTGTAGCATTTTTGTAGATCATCTGGAAGACTGTTTCCAGGCTCTAGTTTACTTTAGAGATTGATATCTCCTGCAGTGCACTTAGGAAACCACTATACCTACCTATTCCTGCTCTATCCATTATTCAGGAACTCAATTACCAGAATTTAGAAGTGCAACTCCATCATTAAGTTACATAAACGCTTCTAATATGTACTGTTGCAACTGTTCTTAGTTTTTGCTTTATACTTAAATATTTATTAAATTCTACCTCTTTCTCTGGTACCAAACTGTAGGCTAGCAAAAACTTTTAACATGTGTTGTGATAGGTACTAACCTATTAGCAGAAGAGCAGGCTAAAAACAACTATTCTGGTCTCATTAGTGCATTTTGATTGACTACTAGCTCTTATAAAGACCCTCTGTCTCACCCATCTCCACAGTGCCAAAAGAAGAAAAACAGGGAAAAGACAACTCCTCAGTTACTGGTTACTTAATTACTAAAATTTCAGAATTTGAGCTATAGACTTGCAACTTTCTAATTCAGGAATCAGTATGTAATGAGCTCCAAAAGTTGTGTTTATATGCTATCTCATCTTTGTCAGTTACTTATGGAAGTTTAGAGTTTCAAAATTGATATAATAGTCAAGTAGATATCTCTATATCCCATCTTTTAGGCACTAAGGGTTTATCTGTATTCCAGCCTATGTGACTCCTTCCCAGAGCAGCCATGTTGCTGGATTAAAATTCCTCTAAAATGAGTACCTTGGGCCTTTTGACAATCTGAGTTATGATAGTGAAAAAATTTGATAGACTTAGCTATAGTGTTACTAGGAGTCTTATATTTCAAGTGGATTTAAGGTTTCTAAACTCCTGCCTGACAGGAAACCAGGTTCTGCTGACATCTGTATGTAGCCCTGTGAAATCTGGTTATGACCAATGAACTACAAAATAAAACCTTTTTGTTATATTAGGTTATGGACTCTATAACCATTTACGTTTACAGTGATAGACAACTAGCTCTATAAAGTGCTTGTTGTGCAAACATGAGGGCCCAAGTTTGGATCCCCTGTGTGACATGAAAAGGCAAGCATGGCAGCATGTTTATGCCTCCCATCCCAGCAGTGAGGAAGAAGGGACGAAGTAGGATCCTGAAGGGTTGGTGGTGAGCTAGATTAGCTGAATCAGTGAGTTCCATGCTCAATAAGAGACCTGATCTCAGGTCAATAAGGTGGAGAATTATGGAAGAAGACACCCAGTGTCAACCCTTGCCCCTCACATATGCCTAAACACATGCAAACACATGCACACAAATAATCACACACACACACACACACACACACACACACACACACACACACACACACA
>CAJQZJ010001694.1:11024176-11057889 GCA_907164525.1 Lophiomys imhausi | reverse complement strand
CACACACACACACACACACACACACATGCACACACACAGAAAAGAAAACAAAAAATGGCAGCAGCAACAACAATAACTCTCTCAGGGCCACCAAATCTGCATTTTATTGAATGTCCATAGTCTGAAATTGAGCATCATCAATGAAAGAAACTGGAAATTATACTATTGCTAAAAGATAAGAACTTTCAGAATTCAGGATTTTAAATGAAAACTATAAGAAATTGTCATATAACTAGCCAATATGAGTCACTTATTAATACCACTTTATAAACTTGGATGAAGAACAAGAATAAACTGAAAATATTTTGATTAAAAATAAAAGCAAATTATTACAAGAATAACCAGCTATCATATTATACTTGATGGAAGTCAGAACTTTATAAAAATCTTAAAATATCACCTAAAACAAATTTACCCTTTTTTTTGAGAGAGAGAAAATTGTTCTACCAGAGGACGGGCATTAACAAATACAAGTCATTGCCACAGGGCCCAAACTTCTGTTTTACAAATCAGTGATCACAAATATCCACCGGGAATCACTTTTAATGGCTATTTATTTTATTTAAAATTAATTTTTTAAACTAACACAAAGAAATGAAAATGACAAAGATAAGCTTTCCTGGTTTTACAGCTCCCTTGCATTGCCCTTCATCCTGTTTGGGAGCCCCTTCTTCACCCTGGGGCTCCCTGGGTTTTCAGAGATCAAGTGGATTATCTAATCTCTGGGATAAATGTTGGCCCAGTATGAGTATAGGAGAGATTCCTCCAGGCACTTTTACAAGATTGAAAAACCTTTAAGATAGGAACACATCTATCTCTACCTTGTCAGAGCAGGTTGTGTGGGAAAATAGTCTGTTTACAGGCTTCCTAGATTTCTTGTAAATCCTGCATGAAAGACTGTAACTACTACCCTCAGGTGTGAAACCTGCCCAGCTAACACGGATTTTATAGAGGATGAATGAGAAACAACATAGTACAGAGAAAAGAACACTAGCTTCATAAGTGGAATGGGGAAGAGTCCATTTTTTGTTTTGTTTTTTATTGTTGTTGTTCTTGTTGTCTTGCTTTGAAACACAGTCTCTCTGTGGAACAGTCCTGGCTGTCCTGCAACTTACTATGTAGACCAGGCTGGTCTCAAACTCACAGAGATCCACCTGCCTCTGCCTCCTGAGTACTGGGATTAAAATAGTGTGCTACCACACCAGGCTGGAATATTGAGTTTTTATTCCAGCCCAATTCCATACCTTCTGTGGGCCTCAGCTTCTTAATAAATAATACAACAACATCAATAAACCTCTACGGTTGTGATACCCATGGCCAAGTGAATTGAAATATATTCGTAGTTAGTCAACACATTGAATGCTGCATTCTCCCCTCCAAGAAAACTCTCTAATGGTTGTTAGAAAGCTACATTTTTATCTTTCTCATTCTTCTCTTCTTCGACCACCTATTTTTCCAAAGAAAGATAAAATATATAATGCCATGATTACTAATCACAGTTAATTCTTACTGAACGATAAAATAGATAAATGAAAACAGTAGAGTTAACCCATGTATATGGCTATCCATAACTCTGTATATAGAATTATATATATAGCTATAACTATACACATATAAAACTATTTACAGAAATACTGAGTGGGGAACATGAAAATTTAATATGACATAAATGTTACTTTTCTAAACTACTTCATCACTCTTAATATTTATGCACAGGTATGCAATGGTAACAAGGTAAAATTCAATAAAGAGGCTGAAGAAATTGTCTAATTGAATTAAATAATCTCAACATTTATAGAGCTATCATATGAAGAAATAATCATTAAATTGGCAGAAAAATAAGTGGTTATATTATCCTAAAACTCTTGACAATGGAAAAGATAGAGTTAACACATGTTCACAATATGCTTTATATTACTAGGTAAACCTGGCTTTGAAACCATAACATCTCTACTTGAACCAGAACAGTTGTTTTTTTTAACCACATGCAAAAGATAAAACAAACATTTCCTATTCTCTTTTCTAAGCCAATTATTTCACCTTCATCTAACAATAAACTGTTGGGAGCATTACTCAAACTGTGTTCCATAGAGTATTCATTTTTAGTAATGTTAATTTTTCAGATATTGGCAGTAAAACCTTAAGATGAAGGTTCTATAGAAAATGAAACTTTGGAAACTCTATAGATAGCTAGAAAGCAAAACATGGTTGCATTAGGAGCCTTTCATATTCTCATGTGAATCACACATAGCCAACAGATGTGCATGTTTCCCAGGGTCTCTAGAATAAAAAGTCCTCTTTGTCTAAAACTTAGCATCTCACAGATGGTATGGACAACATTTTGATTTAGATAGGAAGCAATACATTGATTTAAATATATTAATTAAACATTGTTTTATTCCTGTCAGCTCACTGTCCTGACTCTCCCTCTGGTAAAATGAAAATATGTGAAAAATGAGTATCATATCAATTTTGATCATAATAGATTGAGTCCAACTCTGTTTAACAGAGAATGAACATGCTGTAACCACAGCCACTTGTTTCTCAGTATTTAAAGGCACAAGGAGAAAGGGTTCATAGGCCAGTTGCTCAACGAAGCTGCTCAAAATTGGATAATGCCTCCAATAAATTTGGTAGGGTCCACAGAGAAGTATAATTTAACTGTTAAGTGGATAGAATCAATGTTTTCTAACATACAGATTCTACGGGCACAAGAGAGGTCATCTGTTTCCCAGTCAGTGACAAAGGAACATGATAAAGATGGCATCATGAGAGATACTTGGGCAATAGGTAGATAGTTAGCACAGATGACTTCTACTAATATTCCTTTAGGTCATGTGACCACAGAAATTTTAAAAGAGACTGTGAGATGTGACATAACTGGTACATGTGAAGAACAGACAAGGACAGACTTTAGTGATTACAGAGAAAGCTTTGTTTTATTTACATACATACATACATACATATATACATAATACATACACACACATATGACAAGTGGGAGGACACTTAAAGAGAGATCATACTAGTAAGCAAAATTCACAAGGTACAATGATGATACCAATAGACTTGAGGGATTGGAGGGACGGTTTGGTGGTGAGGAGCCTGCTGCTTTTTCAGGGGACTACAGTTAAATTCCCGGCACTCACATCAGATGGCTTACAATTGTCTGTGATTCTAGTTCCAGGGAATCTGAGATCCTTTTTTGGCCTCTATGGGCCCACAAACATACATGCACATACTCTCCTTTCACAGATATAGATATGAATATAAATTAATAATATATTAAAAGAAAGTTTGCTCCATACATATGTCATATTAGAGTATTTAAGATGAACTCAAGGAATATAAGAAGGAGTTGAGTGAAATGCATGGCCACAGGCTCCAGAAATAATCAGAGTCAAAAATTCAAATTTAAATATTCAACTACAATACATTTATACAAACTCTAATAGGCTAGGTTTAAAATCATAGAATTAATTTTGTACCTACTTTTATTGTAACTGTTCTATTGTTAGCACTATTCCTCTAAATTTTCAGATTTGATTGATTTTGTTATATCCTAACTGATAAGTGTGAAGAAGGCCTTATTCCCTCTATGAGGGCAATCTGGAACAAAGGATCTCAGGCACTGAAATCAGATTAACTGGTTGTGATTTTTTTCTCTCTTCAAGTTTTCCTTTGCCTTGCCTCTTTGAAAGCCTTTATGATCTTGTAACTGGGCTTATTGCCAACCTCCTTCCTAACCAGCCTCCCTGAGGCCAGCACTGCTCTCCTCTAAGCTAACTTGGAAAATGCAAGCCTGGGGACATGAGTTTCCCTTAAAAACCTCTTGGTTTTCCGATTTTGTGATATACAGAAAGGTAAATCAACACAGCTGATTCTACTGTCCTGGGACACACTCTTAACAGGGGAAATTGTGTAGTGTTGCTGCATATACCAAGCCCATATTGATAGGGGGAAGCTTTAATTAATATCACATATTAATTTTTGTCTTCCCTTGAAATGGAAAATTTCCTAATTTTCATCCAATAAGGTGAAAACGTCTGTTTCATAATTAAAAGTAAATTCCACAAGTTACACTGGATTAGCATAAATCCTAAGAGCTGTTTACATAGTAGTGGTATTTCAAACGCCATCATTTAGGACGATCAATGCAAAGTGCACAGAAGATTAATAAATGATAATCTCTGTACATATAAGAAAACGGTATAGCCCAGACAAAGCCTCTTGGAGGTCAAGGAAAGCACAGGCCACTTTCAATTTATGATCATCCCAAAACATTAAAAATATTGGAGGTGAAAAGATGGCCAAAAAGAATGTGGCTTGTTCTAATGTTTATACTGAAGAGATTAACATGTTCAATGTATTTTAAAATGCAATGCAATATAAGTGTGTCACTCACAGAACAATCAGAATTCACTGTTGCAACTAATATCTCATGATTTACTAAAACTCTTACAGTGATGTTCAAAAACCTAAGCAAAGTTTACAAGTTTTTTGTTGCTAGTGGTGGTGTGTTTTTTGTTTGTTTGTTTGGTTGGTTTGGTTTGGTTTGTTTGTTTTTTTTTCCAAGACACTATTTCTCTGTGTAATAGCCCTGGCTGTCCTGGACTCACTCTGTAGACCAAGCTGGACTCAAACTCACTCAGATCCAGTTGCTTCTGCCTCCCAAACACTGGGATTAAAGGCACATGCCACCACGCCTGGCCCCTATATATGATTTTTAAATAACCATCTTTTTAAATACTCCTATCATTGCTAGGTTTAGAGTCAAACAGGTAGACCAGTGCAGGAGTAAGCCTTACAGTGATGACATAAAATGGGGTTCATTTTCACTGTTGCATCTTTGTAAATCAAGAATAACATCAAAATCTTCATTTTAAGCCTTTTCTGAATGAGCAATGTAGGCCACAGGGCTACACTAGCCCTCTTATTGATAATTATGGTTCATGTAAATATATACCAACTGAAAAGTCTCCTTCTAATTTTTGACAGACATATTAGACTCTCCTAGTTGCATAGGAAATACATGCTCCAATAACAGTACTATAACTTCTACTGTCACTACAGTGGCTTCCCAGTATCTATGAATCAAAAACCTTGTCATCACCTTTCTGGTTAAGATCTTTTGCTCAGTCAACCCCGTTCTCCACCATTACCCCAAGCTTCCCATCTGTCTATCCCACCTATATACAAATTTAGGCCATGCTATTCTGTTCTTTAAATCGAGGTCAGTGGTCTCTCTCTCTCTCTCTCTCTCTCTCTCTCTCTCTCTCTGGTTTTTCGAGACAAGATTCTTCTGTGTGTATTCCTGGATTTCTTGGACTCACTTTGTAGTCCAGGCTGGCCTCGAACTCACAGAGATACTCCTGCCTCTGCCTCCTGAGTGCTGGGATTAAAGGAGTGCGCCACCAGGCCCGGCACCAGGATCTATTAAAAATTTTTCCACTCATGATTCCTTCTCTCTTGAGAATTTTTCACCCGGTTATATAGGAATATAACATAATAATACAAATCAGCCGGGCAGTGGTGGCGCACACCTTTAATCCCAGCACTTGGGAGGCAGAGGCAGGCGGATCTTTGCGAGTTCGAGGCCAGCCTGGTCTACAAATTGAGTCCAGGACAGCCAGGGCTACACAGAGAAACCCTGTCTCGAAAAACCAAAAAAAATAAATAAATAAAATAATAATAGTACAAATCAAACGCTTGCTGATAATAAATTACTAAGTTATTTATTTTCAAATGGTATATTCTCTGCTCTGAATTTTACTATTTATTAAAAAATGAAATGTGAATATTAATTAGATGAATATATTTATTTGTTTTTATATAAAGAATTAAATCTTGACTGGCTATTTGGTGCTTATCACATTTAATTCAATGTTTATCACACTTAATGAATATTTTTGTTTTACAATTGTCAATGCTGAGAATGAGATACTAGGTATCTCATCAATATCTAGTACAAAATGTCAGAGCATATTTAGGGAGTTTTTTTTTTTTTTTAATTCTGGTAATTTTGTTCTAACTCCAAGCCAAAGTCTTCAGTAATTGTTTAAGAAACTCAAGTCAGCAACTCAAAGGGCAATTTACAAAATCAAACATTCTAACACAATACAATCCAATACACTAGTTTTTTTTTAATAGATGATAAAGAATAATAGGAAAATAGTACAAGCATTTTATTTTTTGGTAATTAAACTATTATGTCATGATGTCTCTGCAAAAACAGGGCTTTTTATTCCTAAAACAGCCACACTGCCATTCATAATACACACTTGCCTTCAGTCTGGGTTGAGGTATTTCAGGCAATGTTACTTGGTGTTTCCTAGCATGATGGCACACACAGTACCAGATCCACATCAGAACTAAGGCTGCAGTGAAGTCATGATCTGCAACGTGGGCAAGTACTGCCAGTAACACTTCAGACTCATTATGTGTTTGACTGTAACCTAATTTTGGTCTTTCCATAGTCAGAGACTTTCTGCTGTTGCCAAACTTCAAACTGCTCTTACATTTAGTTCAAGAAGCTGGGACCTGAACAGTTTCTGCATCCTTAAAAAAATAAAATAAAATAAAAAAACACTCACAGAAATGCAGATTAAAAGAACTCGAGATTTCTTTTCATCTTACCCCAGTCATAATAGCCAAGACTGAAACAAACAAAAAAACAACAACAACAAAAGCAAGTGCCAGCAGATGTTGAAAAAACACAGGAAAAGGGGGACACTTATTTATTGATACTGGGGGTACAAACTGGTATAGGCACTGTGGAAATAAGTGTGGAGGTTCTTTCAAGACTCAACATAGATTGATTCCCAAATCCAGCTCTAACACTCATGCATATATCAAAAAGAATCTACTTCTCGCTGTAGAGATTCATGCTCATCCATGTTCATTGCTACTCTATTCACAATATTCAGAAATCAGAAACAGATTAGATATCTACCAACTGATGAATCAATAATGAAAATGTGGCACATTTATAAAACAGAATAAAAGAACTCAAGAAATTAAATGCCAAGAAACCAAATAATACAATTAAAAAATGGGGAAAAGAGCTAAACAGAGAATTCACAAAGGAGGAATTCCTAATGGCTGAGAGACACTTGAAGAAATGCTCAGCATCCTTAATCATCAGAGAAATGCAACTCAAGACAACTCTAAGATTCCATCTCACACCCGTCAGAATGGCTAAGATTAAAAGCTCAAATGACAGCATATGCTGGCCAGGGTGTGGAGAAAGGGGAACCCTCATCCATTGCTGGTGGGAATGCAGGCTTGTGCAACCACTATGGAGGTCAGTCTGGCAATATCTTAGAAAACTTGGAATAGCTCTGCCTCGGGACCCAGCCATACCACTTCTGGGTATACATCCAAATGACTCCTCACTAAATCACAAGGAACTTTCCTCATCTATGTTCATAGCAGCTTTATTTGTAATAGCTAGAAACTAGAAACAACCCAGATGTCCCTCAACCGAAGAATGGATTAAAACACTGTGGTACATCTGCACAATGGAATACTACTCAGCTCTCAGAAACAACGAAATTATGCAATTTGCAGCCAAATGAATGGAACTAGAGAAGCTCATCCTAAGTGAGCTAACCCAGACTCAGAAGGATGCACATGACATCTATTCACTTTTAGTCGGATTTTAGCTATATAGTACAGGATATCTATACTACAACCAATGCACCAAAGGGAACATGGACATAGACTTTTTTTTTTCTCTCCCTGACATTGAGACACTTTTCCCTGGTGGTACTGCCCTGTAGGCCCCCAGTGTATGAGGAGGCTCTTGGCCCTCATATGGCTGCTGAACTGGGGTGGGGGAATGTTATGTAGGAACACTCCATTCTAGAGGAGTGGGATGGAAGGGTTAGGGGGAAGAGGGTGGGAGGGCAGGACTGGGAAGTGTGGAAAGAGGATACTATGATGAAGATGTAACCTGAAGCAGTAAATAAATAAATTTAAAAGAAAAAGCAGGATAAGGATTGAACACAGGGGGAAAAAAAAGAAAAATGAAAATTTCAGGTAAATGGATAGAGCTAAAAAGCAATCATCCTGAATGATATAATCCAGACTCATAAAGACAAATATTGAATGTCTTCTCTTTTATGTGGATGTTAGTGTTTAATATTTAAATATGTGTGTTTTATTTAGACTATTCATGGAGGTTAGGTAGTTAGTCAAAAAGGAACAAGGAGGAAGATGAGATCTTCAAAGAAAGATCTTCAAAGAAAGTATACTACAACCAATGCACCAAAGGGAATATAGTGTTATAAAATTAGATTGTAGTGTTATAAAGGAGAAGTTAGAAGAACAGCAATAAATGTGGAGGGGAATGGCCAAGCCCAGTGAAGGAGGGAGTGTGTGGAGGTAACTGACACCAGGACCTTTTGTTAAGCCACATGCAAACCGGCTACTGTAAAACCTTCATGAAGCACATGTGTACATAAAAGGAATTTAAAAGGAGTTTCCATGAAATGAGACCAGAAACCTTATGCTATCATGTACAACCCCATTACCAGAAAAGGGTTACAGTGTTTGAGTCATCAGCCAAAAGGTCCCCTAAACAACTGTTGCCAGTGCTCTTGGTTACCATCCACAACTTGACAGTAAAACTCTATTGTTGAGCAAAACCACACACTTATGTTATGGAACACGGAGAAAGAGAGAAATAGAGCTGGTGCTGAACTAGAAGCTTTAACCCACTGATTAGTATACATAGTGCTGGAAGGCACTATACATACTACTGAAGAGGAAAAATGTTAATCTCAACCAGCCATGAACCACGGAAGCTAAACTAATAACCTACTTGCAAGTTATACTGGTAAAATTGTGGGACAAATGTTATGGGAGAAACCAACCACTATATGATTGTATTTAAAACCCAGTCCATGAGTCGGAACCCATACCTGAAACTGTCTTGGTGTATTTAATTATTGGGGAAAAGGTTGCCCTTGGTCTCAGGCCTTATCTCCAGGACAGGTCAGGCCTCCAGCTAAGGCAAGCCTGGCCTACCAGGCTGACATGCCTCCTGCCAGGCCCCACTGGCCACTCAGCTGGCCTAATATAACAGTTCATAGTTATTAGAAAATATATGTTAGCAAAGTCTTGGTTTCACTCTAGGGTCTGCCTTATGCTCAGGATAAATTGGCCTGCAAGCACAAAAACAGACTGCATGTTTTTTGTGTGCTTTTATTTATTTATTTTTGTTTTTGCCTGTGGTTTTATATTTTGAGATAGAAAAAAAAAAAAAAGAACATGAACTTAGGTGAGTAGGTAGGGAGGTTGAAGAATGTGATCAAATTATTTTGCATGAAAAAATTCAAATAAAAAAAAAACTTCCCAAGTTCCTAGCCTTTCTTTCATTCTTTAAAAATCTTGATAGTATGTTCTATATTTTTTACATTTATAGTATATGTGATAATTACTTTTTCCCAAGAGACTGTACATATATTGAACAGAAGGAACATTTTGTATTCCTCTGTATTTGCTCTCTATTCTAGTATAACTTATATAGTAAAGATTTGAGAGATATTTATTAATTATAAATTATAATACCCACAAGCTATGGTGATATATTTATGAAGTAAGAATTTCTATTAGTTTCAGGAACTTGAATACTTAACTATGTACTTTAACAGTTGGTAAATAACATACATACTGATTGAAAGCTACCTGTTTTGGCATAGTTTATAAATATTAAACAAAGAAGAAGATAAAATGATAATATCAATAAGGCAATCAGTGTTTAAAAATAAGACAAATAATAATCATTATAAAGTTCTATTTTCTAAACAGAGTATCTGCCATACTTGAAATTTAAATAAAGATGTGTTTTTTTAATTGAGTTCCTAAATGTCCTATCAAGAGATTCACAATGTAAAACAGATTGATTAGAAAGTTTGCACAAATCATTCAAGCATTAGTTCATGTAGAAAGTTTTTTTTTCAATACATCAACATTCTCAGACAATATCAATATAACCATAATTAAGCATATATTTAAAAATAATACCATAATTGAAGCACTCAAATTGCCAACATCTTATCTTGGGAAGTAAATTCATGTTGCCCTTTTATGTCATTTGTATATGAAGCTAAAATAAGTTAGTTAGACTCAAACTAGTCATTTGGAGGTGAAGAGTCACTTTAGCAAGAATTTGCTACATCAAAAAGGATATATCACATAAAGATAATAATTTACTCATACTGAGTTATTAATCTAATTTTTACATAAAGACAAAAGCAAATAATGTAAACCAATAGTTAACTAGTTGGACAAAACTATTTGTTTATCTTTCATTATTTCAACATATGCCAGTTACCTGTAGCGCACAAATGCTAGATGGAACATGACCTTTCCATGACTGAAATAAAAGAGCAAAGGAAACATCATACTACATCCCTTTGTTACTTGCAATCCCACTAAGCACATTAGGTGAATGTGCAGTTATGGCTCATAAATCTGCCAATCTACTAAAACTGTTCTAAGTTACTACCATATCCAAATGGACAAATTATTTAGGACTATTTCCTTCTTCACATTTTAGCAGGACAAGGCTGCTCCTCCCCTGTTTGAAATTCTGTTAATAACTATGAGGATATTTATATTCATTCTTTTGTCTCTCTCTCTTTCTCCCTCTCTCTCTCTCTCTCTCTCTCTCTCTCTCTCCAAAAAACTACTTTTCTAGCTATTCATCAATGCATATAGGCCTTCCTTGAAGTTGACTTTTACTCTTTATGTCTTGACAAATAGACCTTCAGCTATTAGATTATTAGACTCTTTCAAAGAACATAAGTATCTAAAATTGCCTTCTCCTTAAAGTTCTAAACTTTTCCTTACTTCCCATCCTACAATCTCTTTCTAGTGAAAAAGCCAACTGGCTATTTCATCAGAACCTCAAACTCCAATGGCCATAGGCAAATATGCATCACTTCCATTTTTCCTACTCCCCAAACTCTCAAAGATGCAAGGACAACAACACAAATAATCCAGTTTCCCTCGTCTTCTCTTACTGATCAGAGTGAACATTTATCCTGCGTATGACACTTCAGGTCAGGCATGACTCCTCCTGTCCACCTATATGAGGGAACTGTGCCTCTCTCAAATCACATGCTGATATCACACTGATTAATCAATCATTCCTTAACATTCATTGTTGGCCTCATTTTCCTGTAGGAAGAACATGTATCTTGCTCTGTACTGACAACCATAGTTTATCTTTGTCGATGACTATGCTCTCAAGTCGATTTCCCATGTTCTTGTCACTGTTCCATAAGTCATAGGAACTCAACCCACTTGTAACTATATTTTTAGTTTGTATTTTTTCCTCTCCATTCCTGAATACAAAGTGAGATAAACTGTTCCTGAGAGTCCACCCTCATGTTCTTTTTAGCAACAGAAAAGGCATCCAGTTAGAGACCATATTCTCTGGCCTCCCTCACTGCTAAATGTGACTATATACCTACATTTTGGCCAAAGGGATATAGTTAGAAACAGCACATATTGCTTATACAGGATGCCTGTAAAATAATGAAAGATGTCTTCCTTTCCTGTTTTTCATCTTTGACATGTACTATGTGAAAAGCTCCTAGGATAGAGTGAACCAGAAAGGGCATGGTTCTTGAGCAGCCTCAAGAACTATTCCCTATTACCTCTCCTGCAATGTTCTATAATCTCAATGCTGGAGTGGGGAAGCAATAAACATCTCTCCTGTCTATATTCTTGCTACTTTAATTTCTGTTAAAATAACCAATAGAACAATCTAATGAATAGACTTAATCTCTGCAACACCTCTCTACTTGTCAAGAGTGATAAAATGGGGCTCACAATATAATGTATGGCAAAGGAATAAAGTAGCCATGTTTCTGAGCTCTTAACCCAGGACAAAGGTTTTATCAGTATCACACAGGAAAGAACATAATGGGAGGAAACTAAGAAACATACTTTGTTTTGGCCCTAA
This sequence comes from Lophiomys imhausi, assembly GCA_907164525.1. Classification (NCBI taxonomy): domain Eukaryota; kingdom Metazoa; phylum Chordata; class Mammalia; order Rodentia; family Muridae; genus Lophiomys; species Lophiomys imhausi. The sequence goes on along the minus strand of CAJQZJ010001694.1, from coordinate 11,045,912 downwards.
TTAAAGAATGTAAATCCTCCCAGAAAAAAAAAAAGAAAAAGAAAAACGAAAAAAGAAAAAGAAGCATACAGCTATAAAACATTCTAGGAAGAGAGACAATCAGAGTCCTATAGCAATCACATTTCTATTAGAAAGAAAGGAAGACATTTAAGGAACACAACAGAAGGGGTAAGAACTAACAAAAATGCCAGTCACTTTCTCATACCACATGAACGACTTAGAAACGAGGGCCAGGACAATCAACAGCTATGACAGCAGCTCATCAGTATGGAGGGAGAAAGCACAGGGCCCCAGTGAAGAACACAAACAGAATAGGAAGACCACGCAAACGAAAATGTAAACTATCCAGAAAAGACATGGAACCTAAAATGAAGTTACAATGGTGTCTTCGGTAAGGACAACTTTGAGTGAAGACCACAGACTCTCTAAGACATACTGTAGCTACTTGCTTATTTGTGTTTCTATTAAAGAGCAGTTCTGAGAAAATTTTTTCCCAGATGCCGGTAGCTAAAGGCCAAGAGAGTGATCAGGGCACTACAGAATTATCTCCTCCTCTGAGAGAAAGAGGGAGGTTGTTTTTACTGAACTTGTTCAGTGGCAAGGACATTTCAAGACATTGAAACAGTACATGAAATGTTTGGTATATAAATTTTGTGGCTTTTATTTGCAAGTAAAACTGTTTCGACAAAAGGGTATACTGCATGACACACCTCTTCTTCTATGTTGAGACTTCTTTTTTCTTTAGTTACTTTCTATTTCCTTTTGGTGGGATGATTTCAAGGGGGAAGGATGGATATGGAAGAAGTGGAAATGAGTGGAAATAAAAAATTGGAGTAAATGATATGAAATTCATAAAGAATCAATAAAAAAGTATAGGAAAAAATTAAAATTTTTGTTTTAGTTCCTTCTCATTTGAACTTCTAATTAGGGATTTTCTTAGATCTGGCAAAATTCTACATATGCAAACAGTATCATTCGTAACCACAAACCCCATTCAAGACTCTAGGGAAAAGGAAGCCAATCTAAGACATGCCACATACTTCCCTGAGTTTCTTCTAAGCTCTTTAACCTTAGCCAAATCAATCACAAACTGGGTATGTTGTGTGCTTGATACCTATCCACAATTCTACAGGTGAAGCTTTCTTCAAGAATTCACTTTAGGTAATTCAAAGTATGATGACATGGAATTTTTTTAAGGTATAATTCATATAGATAAACACAAATATAGGTAAATGCATGGAATTTAATGCCAGACAGACTTGAAGTCAAAGCTGCTTTGTATGTAACTTGGACAGCTTATTAAACACATTCAGGCTTCTGTGGGTTATCCATCAAAATGAAGACCAAATAACAACACAGAAAATCATATAATTGCATCCATAAATGCTTTGGTAAGTCAAAATACTACATCAATTTCTTAGCTGCCAACTAATAGAGTTTAAAAAAAAAATCAAAGAAACTTTCTCTGAGAAAGTGGTATTATGCCTAAGGGCCAACATTGTCTTAGGCACACAGAACACCATGGGAAATGCTTTGAGGAAGCTGAAGGAAAGAGTGTAAATAGCCTGAATGCACAAGAAAAGCTTGGTATAAAATGTAGCTGTAGGTAGATGCATGTCAGAAAATAAGAGATTGCAAACCATCATTCAGCTATATCATAAGATAACAAGAAATGACCCCAGAACTGTTAACATTAGCATAACTCTTTAGAAAAGTAGGCAAATTCTGCTTGTGACCAATGATTTAAGCATCAGAAAATAAGAGAAACAGCTAAGCAGATGATGTTTTCTTTAAAAGCCTCTTTGTGCCCAGCAGGACTGTATAACCACATAGGCCTTGTGTTAAGGTTACTATGGCTGAATTGAAACACCATGACCAAAGCAAGTTAGGGAGGAAAAGACTGATTCGAGCAAGTTGGTAAGGTCTGATTTGACTCACACATCCAGATCATAATCTATCACTGAAGGAAGCCAGGATAGGAACTTAAGCAGGACTAGAACCAGGAGGCAGAAGCTGATACAGAAGTCATGGAACAGTGTTGATAACTGACTTGTTTATCTTTCTTATAGAACCCAGAACCAACAGCCCAGGGATGGCACCATCCACAGTGAGTGGGATTCTCCTACATCAATCATTAAGAAAATGTCCTATAGGCTCGCCTACATGGTTGCATGTTAATTCAAGGCCACCCTATTCTACACAGCAAGTTTTAGGCCAGTCAAAGCTATATAATAAGATTCTATTCAAAAGGAGGTATGGGAAGCAGGAGGGGAGGAGAAGGAGGAAAGAAGAAAAATGGGATATAACAAAATCATATAAAATATATGTTCTATTGGATCATCACTTTAAGATTCATCCACGTAATTACATGTTCCAGGATTTCATTCTTTCTTATTGCTGAGTAGTGTTCCATGGTAAGGATATACCATAACACAAAAATTCACCCATAGAAGAATCTTTGGATAGTATCCAATTTGGAGCTTTTTACAAATAAAGATGTTATAGACATTCAGATCTGGGTGTTTATGCGGATATAGGCTTTAGTATTTCTGGGATGAACACCTAAGTGACAAGTGCACTGTGGTATTTTAGTTTTATAAGTTTACAAGCTTAGTTTTATAAGATTCTGCTCTCCTCTTTTCCAGAGCAGCAAACTGCTATTTACAGCCATAGCAGCAGCATCTGAATGATGAAGAATGTCTTCATGCTTGCCAGCAGGTGCTGTTGTCTATTTGTTTTAGCTATTCCAATAGTTATGTAGTGGTATCTCATTATGGTTTTAATTAGTGTTTTCTAATGATTAATGGTGTTTAGCATCTGTTCATGTGCTTACTTGCTGTCTATATTTTTTTCAATATATATATATATATACATACATAGTATTTTATATATTATCTAATTGGAGTTTAGAATTCTTTATTTTCATGACACAAATTCTTTGTCACTTACGTGATCTGCAAATACTTTCCCAGACTGTGGCTTTTCTTATTAAGAATTACAAATAATAACTTGTATAAGGAGTAGGGAATACAGGCATTAGCAGATTTATGAGAATGAATTCAGAAAGTCCTTTTAAACCTGGGCTCTTTCATAAAGCTAGCTGCTGGAATGCTTGAGGACTCTACTGTCCTTTACCCTCTCATCTCCCTCTCACACTGGCCTATTGTGCATGAAGGCTCTTCTCTTCCAGAAAATATGCCCACTCTCTGCAGGTATTCTGTACAGTTGGCTACACATCTTCTTGCTGACAACCAAACTTTCTCAGGAAAGCTGGCCTGATGGTCTCAGATCACTACACTTTCTCACATGCCAAGATGGCGGCGACCTACACTGACGCATTTTGAACGCGAGGAAAAAAGAGCCATTAAAAAACACAGAGTTATTGGGCATTGTGCAAAAACCGGAGGGGCTAGACCCCCCCGGGAACACTCACAGCTCCCAAGGGACTGTTAAAAGTCCCAGGGCAAGGCTCTCCCCCCATCTCTCGCAGACAAGGAAGTCACTAAACCCAGGATTCAGGAACTCCCATTTGGAGAGGCGCCTGGTAAGATTGACCCCAACTCATAGCAGGCAGAATCAGAGGCCACTTGGCAATAGATCACTAGCCTACTGGGCTCCCCACACCTCAGGAAGAACTTATACCCACTTAAAAAACTTTGCGAGATAGTGGAAGTCTTAGCAAGGAATAAACAGGGAGCTCAGTGGGTGGTTCGCAGCCACTCCTGAAGTGAAGGGCGGAGGTTCCGAGAGAGCGCAGGAGGCCGGGAACCCAAAGGCGGGTGGGAGGGGCTGAATCCCGCGCACTTATGGCAGCGCAGCTGGGGAGGGAGCACGGCTGGCAGGGCCAAATCCCCGCAAACCCATGGCAGGACAACTGGGGAGAGAGCCAGAGGCGGGACGGGACAGGGATCCGTGCACCCATGGCTGAGCTGCTGGGGCGAGAGGACCACTCAGGCGGCCGGGGGATCCGGGGCTCGGTGCACTCACGGCCGAGCAGCCAGGGAGGGAGACCCACGGCTGCGCAGACAGGGAGAGACTCAGGCACAGAGGCCAGGCCTGTGGCGAGAAGCCTAGTGAGAAACCAGAAATCGGGACCATAGCTGTATTCTGGAAAATTCAGACATATAAGGTATGGAGCCAGACCCTATCAGCCTCCGTGACGACAAACAAAGCCCACAGAATCTGTGCCTGGGCAAACAGGTCCATACCATCAGAACCATTACAGGCTGATAACTCAGAGTGCAACATAGAGAAGTCTGAATTGGGAGCAGTGAAACAATCCCAGTCCATTACTCACAACCTGGGAATAGGCTGCACCAGCTCATAGTGCCTCAGACGATTAAAACCACAGTGACCCTGAAATCCCCCTATAAGCAACGACAGATAGCCAAGTAAATCGTCCCCTGCACCAAATCATCCACTGTGGATCCAAGCACAGAAAACGACAAGAACAGACAGCTAAACGCATCCAATGGCCAAAGGTACAAAAAAAAAAAATAGAAATCAAGGAAATATGACTCCAATAAAGCAGAATTATCCTAGCTCATCCAATTCGGATGACCTCACACCAACAGAAACACATGAAAATGTTGACAATTCTGCATTATGGAAAGTGATAGAGTCCCTACAAGAAGAACTTAAATCTATGAAGGAATTCAAAGAAGCCACAATTCTACAAGTCAAAACAAGGAACAACACCATTAAAGAGCTCAAAGCCAAGGTGACAGAGCTTGAACAGGAAAAGGACAAAGCAATGAAAGATTTTCATACAAAAACAAGCAAGCTGGAGAAGGAAATGTACAAAACGAACAAAACCATACAAGATATGAAAATAGAAATAGAAACAATAAAGAAAACACAGTCAGAGTTAAAAGAGGAAGTGGAGAACCAAGGGAAGAGAACAGGAACTACGGATGTGAGTATCAACAATAGGATGCAAGAGATGTAAGACAGGATCTCAGGCATGGAAGATTCGGTGGAAGAAATCAGTACAACATCCAAAGAAAATGAGAAGGCTAAAAAATCTCTCACCCACAACATCCAAGAAATCAAGGACTCAATGAAAAGACGGAACCAAAGAATTATAGGTATAGAGGAAAGAGAGGACTCCCGACTCCAAGGACCAGGAAATATCTTCAACAAAATCATAGAGGAAAACTTCCCAAACCTGAAAAAAGAGATGCCAATAAAAATCCAAGAGGCTTACAGAACACCAAACAGATTAGACCAGAAAAGAAACTCCTCTTGCCACATAATAATTGAAACACCAAATGTACAGAACAAAGAAAGAATATTAAAAGCTGTAAGAGAAAAAGGTCAAGTCACATACAATGGCAGACCCATCAGAATTACACCTGACTTCTCCTCAGAAACGTTAAAAGCTAGAAGGGCCTGGTCAGATATACTACAAGTCCTAAGAGATCATAGGTGCCCAGCCAGACTACTTTACCCAGCAAAACTCTCTATCAACATAGATGGAGAAAACAAGATATTCCATGACAAAATCAAATTTAAACAATATCTACCCACAAACCCAGCCCTACAGAAAATCCTAGAAGGAAAATCCCAACCCAGAGAAGAAAACTCCACCCAAGAAAACAAAGGGAATAGAAAACCCCTCAGCAACTAAACCAAAAGAGGCACAGGACCACCACCTATACCAAACTAATGGGAAATAACAACCCCAGGTCACTAATATCCATCAACATCAATGGACTCAACTCCCCAATAAAAAGACAGAGGTTTACAGAGTGGATCCGCAAGCAAGACCCTTCCTTATGCTGTATACAAGAGACACATCTAACTACTAAAGATAGACACTGCCTCAGAGTAAAGGGCTGGGAAAAGGTTTTCCAAGCAAATGGACCCAGGAAGCAAGCTGGAGTAGCCATCCTAATATCAAACAAAACAGACTTCCAACTGAAGTTAATGAAGAAAGACAAAGAAGGGCACTATATACTCATTAAAGGGAATATTCATCAAGAGGAAATCTCAATATTGAACATCTATGCCCCAAATACAAAGGCACCTACTTTCGTAAAAGAAACACTTCTAAAACTTAAAGCATACGTTGATCACAACACATTAGTAGTGGGAGACTTCAACACCCCACTCACAACAATGGACAGATCATCAAGACAGAAGACAAACAGAGAAATATTGAGTCTAACAGAGATCATGAAACAAATGGACCTAACAGATATCTACAGAATGTTTCATCCAAACACAAAGGAATACACCTTTTTCTCAGCACCCCACGGAACCTTCTCCAAAATCGACCACATAGTTGGTCACAAGGATAGTCTCAATAGATACAAGAAAATTGAAATAACACCTTGTATCTTATCAGACCACCACGGAATAAAGCTGGTCTTCAACAGCAAAAGAATCAACAGAAAGCCTACACACACATGGAAATTGAACAGCTCCTTACTGGATTACCACTGGGTCAGGGAAGAAATAAAGAAGGAAATCAAAGACTTCTTAAAATCCAACGACAATGAAGTCACATTCCCAATATGGCCAGAAAGAGGCTATTCTTCTTCCTCGCCAATTCAGAATGTGTTAGTTTTTCTTAGTCACTTCAAAAAGTATGAATTTTACAATCTAGTAATAAAGGATTATGAAAGTATAACACAAGAACCTTCTTTTTTCTTTCCCTCCCCTATTGTAGTTTCAGCCCTCCATCCTGCCTCAGGAAATACACATGCACATGAGCAAAAAAAAAAAAATCTTTAAAAATGTGATAGTTGATTTCTTAGGTTAGGGCAATTGTCCGAATGAAGAACATGTAGTGATCTACAGATTTGGCACATGAATCTTAGTATGAACCTGACTATTTCCTCTATATTCACTTTTTTCTACTCTCTACCAGCTACCTGTTGCAAACAAGTAAATATTTTGTGTAAATAATAGAAGGCTAAAGTAGAAAACATGTACTCTTTCTCACATGGTTAAACTGCTTATGAAAATTTCATTAACTCGTATTATTCACATCTTGTTGGTAAATAACTCGAAGGCTGAGTTCAACTGGGATTGTCAACCTGCATGGCAAATTCAAAGAAAGGGTGTTCTCATGGAGGGGACAAGACTGGTGGCACTTTCTTAAAGCCCTGTGTGGGAAGTGGCACAATGTCACTCCACTGATAGGTTGGTTAGAGTTTTTATTGCTTTGATGAAATACCATGACTAGAAAACACTTCAAGAAGATAGGGTTTATTTTACTCACACTTCCACCTAATAGTTCATCACTCAAAGCAATCAAGGCAGGATCTCAAACAAGACAGAAACCTGGAGGCTGGAGCTGATACAGAGGCCACAAAGGAATGCTGCTTCCTGGCTTGCTACTTAAGGCTTGCTCAGTCTCCTTTATTATAATACCCAAGAATGCCAGGGCAGGGATGGCATCACCCACATTGGGGCTGGGCCTTCACACATCAGAGACTAATTAAGAAAATGTCCTCCAGCCTTTCTGACTATCAGATCGAACGGACACGCTTTGTCAACTGAATAGAGTTCCCGCCTCTCAGATGACTCCAGTTTGTGTCAAACGAACATAAAAACCAGATGAGACAATTGTATTTGATTGTTCTAGGCAGGGCTCTGGACCATATCCCAACATATGATTTTTAAAAACTTACAGCACTATTTAACTATCTCACATTTTAGGAATGAAATGTTCTAAATTCTTAAGCATCTAAAAATGTCTCAATCTGCCTTTGCAGAATGAGGGCAGACACTATTTCAAAGGGAAAGTTTTTTCCTTATAACTTTGAAAATAATGATATATGTTCTTGAGTGGCTATATATAAATTTACTTTATATGATTAGGTTTTTTTTTCTTTGTTTGTTTTTGGTTTTTTGGCTTCTTTCCTCCTTTATTAGAGGCTGGAAGAAAACTTTATTTTCTCTTTTGAGGTATTTGTGACCCTGTGTTCATCCTTGGTATTCACACACTTAAGCATGTATCTAGATGCACACTATCACATGAGAAAATGAAAAGATGTATCTTCTTCAGGTCTTCTTATTTTGTTTATGTATCTTTGATTATTTTTCTTTAACATTTTTCTGATTATCCTAGATTTTACCTTGCTCAATGATATCTATATATTATATTTTTCCCACATATATAGTTTCCTTTATGTCTTTAGGCTCCATTTTATTTTTGCAAAGATTTCTGAATATTTCTCTCAGATACCATTAGTTTCAACAATCATATATGCATTCCTGAGAGTATGCTGTAATGGCTCCTTTATTTGAGTCTTACTTTATTGAAACAATATGTTCTCAAATATTTCTAGATGTATTAGATTATCCTAAAACAGTTACTGATATTCTATGAATTGTTACTCCCCTTCTGGGCTTTTATGTTCTTGGGTATTCTCACTAGTCTAGTAAACATAGGCAGTCCATTCAGTTACCAAAGGACGACAGCACTGCTGTTGTGGATTCCATACTGTTGAGTAACAGGGGCATTTTCCTTGCCAAAATTTTCCTCAGGTGGTATCTGTGCAGCAAGGAGGAAAGAGTCAAAAGTAAATTAGAGATGAAACTTGCCAGTTTGAAGGTTGAGGCACAAATACCAGGAGAGAGAACTGCTGTTTCCAGAAACTCTTTCCCAGTGTCTTTGTTCTCATCACAGCTGAGTGTCAGTATCTGCACTAGAGGCCTGAGCTCACCCTTCTTAGTCCAGTCAATTTTTGTGCAGAGGAGTCATCTGTTTTGTTTTTGTTTTTGTTTTGCAAGCACCTGAGAGATAACATTTTTCTGGGAATAGAAACCTAGAAAAGGGCTACAAATACCCAATCAATCCTTATTTACAGCTGTACATCGTACTTAATCCCTTATGGGCATTGCTGATTCTCAGACCAGAATTTCTCTCTTGTTCATCCTTTAAAAATATAACATGAGGGACATCCTCCTGGACCATTCTAAAACTAAAAGTTCTTGATAACCTTTTATATTAATCCTCAACAATGTTGTTAATGGGCTCAAATTTCAAGAGGTCAAGAGAAAGTGACATGATGCAAAAGAAATACAACAAGGTATTAATTCATATATTTGGATGCTGGGGCTTCATTTTGTGAAAATATTATTATGTAACATTTATAATGTATTTTTTATTATGGACAATAAAAGACAATTTTGGGTTGGAGAGGTGGCTCAGTAGTTAAGAATTCTCTATACTTTTCCAGAGGACCCAGATTTGGCTCCCAACACCTACATTGTGGCTCACAACTATCTGTAACTACAGTTTCAAGTGATCTGATGCCTTCTTCTGGCCTCCACAGGCACCAGGCACAATGTGGTACACATATATACAGGCAAAACACACCCACACACATAAAATTAAATAAATAAATCTTTATAAAAAAGAAAGGACATAAACAGGTGATTCCCCTAAAGTAGACTGAAGATATAAGAATTCTGACCAGTATTTTCACATCCTCTTTCTTGTACTGTAAATGGCCCAAAAAGAACAATGAAAGAGCCAGACAGTTCCAAGTTAGTCACCAGAGCACTGAATCAACATAGAACTCAGCAGATACTAAACATAGGTAAGAACCTTTATTGAGAGTTTATTAATACATCACCAGTTGAAGGTAATGGGTAGACATAGCACTATGCATGGAATCTAGTAACCTACACAATCCCAATGAAAGGACCAGTTATAGAGAATTTTTTTAAAAATCAATTCTATTCTTCCTGGAAGGTTTCAAAAACCCATCATTGCACAAAATATTTTTGCTGTTAAGAAAAAAAAATGTAATGATTATTTCAAATATCTTTTGCAAAGTCAGTTTTTGATGAGGGTCACAATGTAATTAAAATTCATGGAACTATAACTCTGACATCCAAATGCCATATATTATTATATTTAATATGAAAGAAATGAAAATTAAAAAAAAACTACTAGATGAATACATGATGTTCCTAAATAATTCTCTAAAGTTATTAAAGAAAACTTGATAGTGCCAACTGGTATTAACTATTTATTAATGTTGAAAGAGATTTTAACTTATTTGATAACAATTATTTGAAACATTTCCAAGGCAGTTCATTATACCTCACACAAATCAATTAAAGAAACATTTACTAGGATCTCACTACAGTAATCTTTTGAAATGCATCATTGCTCATAAATTTTAGTGTCAAAGTTTAAATGCAATCAGTTAACTGAGAACATTTAGTTGAAACACAAAGGGTCAAGCTACAATTCCCTGTTTGCAATCAATTCTTTCTACCAAATCTTTTCTGTAGGTAGCATCTTCAGAAAACCCAGGCATTGAGAAGAAAGATGCAATCCAACACAATACAGTTAGAGGTAGAAAGGTCTCTGTAGTCAAGGAGACAAATACTATTTAAAAAAAAAAAATCATGTCCAAATCCTTCCACTATGCAAAGTTAGTTTCTACAGACAGGGAATTATGAGAGCTAAAAAGCTGAGTTAGAATCTCCATGCCCAGTAAGTGAAATACGGAACACCAAAAACAAAACAAAACTAAACAAAAAGGAAAAAAAAATCTATAATAACTACAGTATTTTTCTTTGTGCTATAAAATCAGCTGAACTCTCAGGAGTTTCAAGAGAATGAAAAGAAAGGAAGAGACTGACTCTGTGATATACCCATAACACTCTGAAAATAATTACAACAAAATAAGCACAGAGTAGAAGGCAGAAGAGATGTCACATTAGGGTTATAGAACACCCTGAGGCCCCAGAAATGGAGGCAAAGCCTGTATACTTCACTCAGTAAATGGTATGAGCATTCAAGTGGAATAAATGTGCTAACTGATGAGGATGGTCAGAAAAAAAAAAGAGCAAGGAAGAAAAGACTGAGCAAAATTTCCAGTCTTATCAAGAAAAATAAAGAGTCAATGTATTTGGAAGTTAGGCCACCAGTCACCTTATGGAAGCTATGTGTCTGTCTTAAGAGATATGTGGTTTCTTTAGAATTATTTATGACCTAGGTGAGTTCCATTTTGATTCAAAGATTTCTCTAGCCTCTGTTCTATGGCCTTTAATTTAGCATCTAATTTCTAAGTCTCTTCTTTCACCAAGTCTGTCTTATCTTGATCTCTCCCAAAGAGTATATACAAAACTGTAACCATCATTTTAAAAATTATTTGTATGCTAAGAGAAACAACCTCAAATGGAATCCAGAAATAATGTGTCACTGTGTCTTCCATCTTTTCAACACAGAAAATAATCTTCCTATTTATTTTCAAAACTTTTCCCTAAGGACTTTACTTTCTTAGACCCAAATTCCCTTCTATACCTTACAAATTCAGATACTGAAGACTTCCAGGGAGAGGCTTTTCTGTTTCCCTCAAGGGATCTTCTAGCCAGCAAGAGCCCCTTCTCAAAGGTATCCAGCTTCTTGCCTTGGCTACACAAAGTCAGGCTTTGAGAAACTTGTTTGTGTTTTTTTTCCTTTATTTTTTATTTCTTCAAGTTACATCTCAATCCCCTCCCTATTCCCCCCTCCAGTCCCACCCTCCCACCCTCAACCCCCCATCCTCTTCCCTTTTTTTTTTTAAGTTTAAGGTATGTCTTATTTCCCCGACATTTTCTGCTTTCAGTCCAACAAATGACTCTTTCTCTTATAATAATAAATATAATACAAAACAACAGAGATAATTAGGCCACAGTTATGAGGGTTATATGGCTTAGCGTACATTCCCAATGTCAAGTCCATATGTATTTGGCACCTGACTTTAACATTCTACTATCTAACCATCTCCATGAGTTTAAAGTTCTATATCTAACTCAACATTCATACTAACTTGCAACACAATTTTAAAAGCATCCTCTTAGATCTATAACACTCTCTTGACTCCTAAACCACTCAAAATTTAATTATGAGGCTCTACCTATCTGTTCTTCAACCACCTCAGAGACCTGACAGGGATAAATACATTTGATTTTATAGGAAGTACAGGGCCTGCAGCTTCCAAAACTAAGAAATGACATACCAGTGGCTGCCTGGACAGTTCCCATTTTCTCTCCATACATTATAGCATCGATCTTCAGTTGTTTGGCCCCGCTTCTCTGACAGACATTGATTGTAGAGCAGGGGTTATGAAGGACTTGCCTACCCTGTCTTGGCAGAGCTAGGCTGTCGACTTACCTGCTTCCAGATTTTGTCCTTTTTGGACAGCATTCTGTCTACAGTTGGAGCAAGGGGCTTTTCCTACTAAGAGATAGGCTTGCGACTAATTCAATCATCTCCCACTGGAGATTCTTCGATGCTCATCTTCTACTTGGAGGAGAATAGCGGGTGCTGTCAGGAGTTGATATGTCTTGATATAAAAAAATCTAAAGTTATGAAAACATCTTTGAATGCCATATTCTGCAGATCTCCTGAGGTTTTTGAGGAGGCCCTATCTATCTCTTATATTAGGGTAAGCAGATGTTGCTTGTCGCTTAGCAGCTTTATTTTTGATTAGCTTAGAAAATAACTATAATAGGCTGTCATAGTACCTAACAAAATGACCGGCTTGCATAATTATTAGTTTGCATTTCTTTATTTTTTTATATACTCTATTTTTTTATTTCTTCAAGTTACATCTCAGTCACAATCCCTTCCCTATTCCCCCTTCCTGTCCCACCCTTCCACCCTCTTCCCCCCACAGCTTCCACTCTCAGTCCAACGAATGGTTCCTTCTCTTATAAAAGTAAATACTATACAAAACAACAGAAATAAATATGCCACATTTATGAGAGTTAAATGGCCCAGTATACATTCCCAATGTCTAGTTCATACATATTTGGCCCCTGAGGGTTATATGGTTTAGCGTACATTCCCAATGTCCAGTCCATATGCATTTGGTACCTGACTTTAACATTCTACCATCTAACCATCTCCATGAGTTTAAAGTTCTATAACTGACTCAGCTTTCATACTAACTTGCATCACTATTAAAAACATCTTCTTAGATCTAGAACGCACTCTAGATTCCTAAACAACTCAAAATTTAACTATGAGACTCTAGCTGTCTATTCTTCAACCAAACCACCTCAGAGACCTGAGAGGGATAAATATATCTGATTATCTAGGAAGTACAGGGCCTGCAGCTTCCAAAACTAAGAAATGACATACCAGTGACTGCCTGGACAGTTCCCATTTTCTCTCCATGCATTCCAGCATCAGTCTTCAGCCTTTTGGTCCTGTTTCTCTGACAGACATTTATTGTAGAGCAGGGATTATGAAGGACTTACCTACCCTGTCTTGGCAGAGCTAGGATGTCGACTTCCCTGCTACCAAGTTTTGTCCTTTTTGGACAGCAGTCTGTCTGCAGTTGAAGCAAGGAGTTTTTCATGCCAAGAGATAGGCTTGCCACTAATTCAAAGATCTCACACTGGAGATTCTTCGATGCTCATCTTCTACTTGGAGTAGAATAGGGGGTACTGTCAGGAGCTGATATGCCTCGATATCAAAAAAATCTTAATTTAAGAAAAGATCTTTGAATGCCATATTCTGCAGATCTCTTGGGGTTTTTGAAGATGCCCTATCTATATCTTGTATTTAGATAAGCAAATGTTGCTTGTCTCTTAACAATTTGATTTCTGAGTAGCTTAGAGAATATCTGTGATAGACTGTCACAGTAGCTAACAAAGTGACATGCTTACATAACTAGGAGTTTGTTTATCTTAACTATCCTAAACAGTTTAAGACGGTTGGTATCAAGAGGCCAGAGCTTCACATTTCATTTTTAAGTATCACTAGGTACAATACCATTAGGAAGCGTTACCTTTAATTTTGCATCAATATACAAAGATCAATACCAATGTGGCCAAATATACTCTTAATTTTGTATCAATATACAAAGATCAATGCCTATGTAGCCCAATACAATCTTAATATTACGTCAATATACAAGGGTCAATATCATTGGTGCCAACTATAATCTTAATTTTGTATCAATATGTAGTCCAATACAATCTTAATTTTGCACAATAAACAATGGTCAATACCACTTTAGCCAAATATAGTACTAATTTTGTATCAATATACAAAGGTATAAGGGCATATTCAATAATCTGTCCCTTCTTCTTGGTCCTTCCCATACTATGTCTATGTCTCATTTTTCTCATGTCCGTGCACTCCTACATAGGAGACAAAGAAGGATACAGAAAAGGAAAAGTAGGAAGTCCTTGGGTCTAACCTCCAAAACCCATTTAACAAGACCATTTAACAGCTTGTAATCTCTTCTCCTAAATAACAGAGTTTTCAGTTATCCTTCAAATAACCAAAAAGGGGGGGGCGGAGAAACACCCTCCCCACCCTCTGGGCATGGGACGTTGCTCTCTTCAAATGACTTCCTGCTGATTTGGGTCTTAGTAAACCTGTTTGGGACCTGAACCAGAATGGAAAAATAGTTTAAAATGTTAGTACAATCCTTTTACGTTCAGTTCTTCTGTGCTCAGCTGTTTAGATGTCCTAAGGAGTTCGTAGGCAGAAGCTGATCTTCCAGGTTTTACTGAGGTTCTGGCTGGTGCAGTGTGTAGAGCTGAACAGTCTTAGCCATTTTGAGTTGTTGTGGTTGTAGACTTTTGATGGAAACAGCTATTAAGGGAGTCTGTAAGGCTGGATCATCTGGGTCACTCATCTTCTTTGGTGTCTGATTCTGTTTTCTGCTGAAATTTCCATTGTCCAGTTGTCCCTGGGTTCCTTGAATGGATGCTTTGATTCTCCTGGAAAGATAAGAACAGAGCCCTGCCCTAATCGTAACTCTGGGACAATTACCCTCTTTTTTTGAGGGGGGGGGTTAGGTAATATTTCTCCTGAAGTAAATTTGGTTTTTTGACAATATATAAAGTATTATCTTTCAATCTGGGTTAAAGAATTTATTTTGTTATTTTGGAGCTAAACCAGCTTTAGTGTATATATTTTGAGATCTCAAAGGACAATTTGGTTGTATTGAGTAGGCCTTTTGTAAGTAGCTTTTAAACTTAGGTCCTTCCAAATCCTATGTGTCTGTCTCTGCATTCTAAGTATTGGGATCAAAGACCTGTGGTTCCCATCTGAAGGGATTAAAGATGTGTTCCACCACTCCTGGATCGAAGTTTTTCTTTATTTAGAGTTTGTTTTGTATCAGGCTGACCTTGAGCTCTGAGATCTGCCTGTTTCTGTCTCTAGTGTGTTTGGATTAAGGGTGTACTCTTCTTGAATGATGGGATTAAGGGTGTGCACCCTCACCACCCTGTTCCGTGTAACTCTAGAATTTATAAGACCACCAACTCTATAGTGCTCCTCCCGTCTCTGCTGAAATTAAAGGCATGGATTAACGCCACATTTTTCATGTATTTTACCTTAGCTTTAAGTTTTTTCGACTCTTGGAGGTTTATAAAACCAGGTTGAACGGCTGTAACCTTTATTTTATTTACAGTGTTTTAACATTGTTACCTGCTTTTTTTAATTAATAAATTTATTTGTTTGTTGCTTCAGGTTACATCCTTATCATACTGTCCTCTTTTCCCACTTCCCAGCCCCACCCTCCCATCCTCTACCCCCTTACTCTTCCGTCTTATTCCTCTAGGGTGGAGTGTCCCTGCATAACAGTCCCTCACCACAGCTCAGGAGTCATATGAGGGTCAAGAGCCTCTTCATACACCGGGGGCCTATGAGGCAGTACCGCCAGTGAAAGGTGTCTCCTTTAGTTTGCATTTCTTAATTATCCTAAACAGTTTATGACAATTAGTAGTAAGAGGCTGAAACATCACATTTCATTTTTTTTTCTTTACCTCCTCTCCCTTCCATCCCATTTCTCTGGGGTGGGGTGTCCTTATATAACAGTCCCTCATCTCAGTTGAGAGGTCGTATGAGGGCCAAGAGCCTCCTCATTCATTGGGGGTCTACGAGGCAGTACCATCAGTGAAAAGTGTCTCATTGCCTGGGAGAGAGAATTAAAAAACAAACAAATAAGCAGACAAATAGATAAAAAAGACTAAAAAATAGAATAAATAAATAGATAAATAGATAAATAGATAAATAAATAAATAAATAAATAAATAAATAAATAAATAAATAAAAAGTCTATGTCCAAGTTCCCTTTGGTATGTTAGTTGTAGTATCGATACCTTCTACTATATAGCCAAAATCCTACTATAAGTGAATAGATGCCATATGCATCCTTCTGAGTCTGGGTTAGCTCATTCAGGATTTTCTAGTTCCATCCATTTGGCTGCAAATTGCATAATTTCATTGTTCCTGATAGCTGAATAATATTCCATTGTGTAGATGTACCACAGTTTTTTAACCCATTCTTCGGTTGAGGGACATCTGGGTTGTTTCCAGTTTCTAGCTATTACAAATAAGGCTGCTATAAACATAGATGAGGAAACTTCCTTATGATTCTGTGAAGAGGCATTTGGGTGTATACCCAGAAGTGTTATGGCTGGGTCCTGAGGCAAATCTATTCCAAGTTTTCTAAGATATCGCCAGACTGACCTCCATAGTGGTTGCACAAGCCTGCACTCCCACCAGCAATGGAGTAGTGTTCCCCTTTCTCCACACCCTCGCCAGCATGTGCTGTCATTTGAGCTTTTGATCTTAGCCATTCTGACAGGTGTGAGATGGAATCTCAGAGTCGTCTTGAGTTGCATTTCTCTGATGATTAAGGATGTTGAGCATTTCTTCAAGTGTCTCTCAGCCATTAGGAATTCCTCCTTTGTGAATTCTCTATTTAGCTCTGTCCCCCTTTTTTGATTGGATTATTTGGTTTCTTGGCATTTAATTTCTTGAGTTCTTTGTAGATTTTGGATATTAGCCCTCTGTCAGATGTGGGGTTGGTGAAGATTTTTCCCAGTCTGTAGGCTGCCGCTTTGTTCGAATGACAGTGTCTTTTGCCTTACAGAAGCTTTTCAGTTTCATGAGGTCCTATTTATTGATTGTTGATCTCAGGTCCTGAGCTGTTGGTGTTCTGTTCAGGAAGTTGTTGCCTGTGCCAATGGGTTTGAGGGGAGAAACTTGTTTGTGTTTAAGAGAGACTTTTCTGTTTTTGTTTTTCTGCAGCTGGCTGAAAGCCCTTGCTGCTCCACAGGGGATCTTTAGCTTCTTTACTGAGAAACTGCAGTTGCTTTGTTTTTATCTTTCAGGATACAGCACTATAAAATTGCTCTGCATCCATGGAATATTTGTTTCTGTATAAATTTCATTCAATATGAGTTCTTGCCCCATGTTGGGCGCCAATATGTTATTGTAACTTTATACAATTGTGTTTGCTTCATACTTTCTCTCTTAACGAAGCTATCATCCAATTGAGTCTCTATTATATTATTTGTTAAACAGTTTTCTCAACACAAAACTGAGCAGTTAATATTACTCTATTCTTTTTTCTTTTTTTAAATTTATTTATTTATTGCTCCAAGTTACATCTCCATCACAGTGCCCTCTTTCCACCCTTCCCAGTCCCGCCCTCCCTCCCTCTACCCCCTAACCCTTCCATCCCACTCCTCTGGAGTGGAGTGTCCCTACATAACATTCCCCCACCCCAGTTCAGCCGTCATATGAGGGCCAAGAGCCTCCTCATACACTGGAGGCCTACAAGGCAGTTACTCTATTCTTAACCCACTAAGCTAATCTCGTTTCCCCCAGCATAAATCTCAGAGATACTTGCCCTTTGTGGGTTTCCTGCTTCATCTGAATCTCTCCTGATCTCTCTCCTGCCTCTACCTGTCACTGAAACCCCATACTTCCTCTATTTAACGTCTCCTACTATAGAGGGCAGGAAGTTCAGTCCTATTCTCTCTCCTGCTCAGTGATTGCCTATAAGCTGCTTTACTGGTAATATTAGAGGATGTTTAGGGAGTAGTGTTTACACAATATTCAGACAGGAGATTCTAACTATAAGGATTGCAACCAGATATGGGGGGTACAGAAATCAGTATTTGAATTACACAATAACCTTATCCCTACAACCTGAGTTAGTTATAATTGTCTAATTCTGATTTTTTCTTTAGCCCACAGTGTTCCAGACACTATTTTACTTTCCAGGCATCTGATTCCAGATATGATCCTCATGAGCTGTCTTAAGCTTTGAAATCATTCTAGAGGAAGATGTCTCCTGAAACTGTTCCATTTTCACTTGGTCTTTATGGGATGTTGAAAATCTAGTAACAACAATAAATGAATAAAACAACAGAAAGGGGACTATCTGCAGGGATGTGAACAAAACTGTTGTTCCCCAAGCTGCTCATCCCTGGACCATGCTAACAATGCCATGCATGCAATGCTTCATTACAGGTTCTTTACTCAGAATGTAGAACATTCTCTTGACATAAGAGTCAAGTGTGGAATGTTCAAACGAAAAGAAACCACTCCTGCAATCCCCATTATATGGGAGATTTACTTTCCAGTAGCATTTAATCATTGTTACTAACATCACTATTCACAATCTGCACACTTTATTATATACTGGATAAAAGTAGCATGATTTTAGTCTGACTATAAACTTTTTATTACTTATAATCTGTGTGGCCTGTTATTAGCTGTGAACACAGGTAACAGAGGCATAATCACCCATTTTAAACACATGAATGATACACTTGCCAATACTGTGGGGTTTTTTTTTTCATCAAACTACACATGAAGGTAAAATTGTTTGTGATTTACATATTCATTTCTTTTTTTCTTAATATATCAAAACTTATATATTAAATAAAATTAGAAGTCACACAAAAAATCTGTCGATTTCATAAATTACAAAGCACTATAAAAGTAAAAATTCCTAATGGCATTAAATTATTGGTTTTTAATTTTGAAAACTTTAACTAGATTATAGTTGAGTACAAATTATAAAATGGGACAATACATGTTAAATAGGAAAAAGGATTGAGTGATTTCATGGTATTAGTTCTAAACCAGGGGCCATTTTTCACTGAATGCATCTCTCATTTGTAATGGAAACTTTCATCTAAAAGAATCTGATATATATTGCACAAATCCTGAAATGTCATTTTGTATATTTTCAATTACTACATTTATTGATAAATCTTACTAAAAAATAAATCAGTGTAACAATTATAAATTTGGAATGGAAGGCAGTACTTAAAAAGAAAGATAAACTCCAATAAGGCCCAGGGGACAGGACAGTCCACATAAAAAGTTGGTTTTACCACATTATTTAAGTGACCTTGTTCAAATTACGTAAATTTCCACAGAAGAGAAAAAGGAGGAAGAGGTATTGGAAGAGGAGTATAAGAAGGAGAAAGCTCATGGAGAGTCTTGATAATTCTTTAATTCTTGTGAAGTACTTTGGTCACGGAGTAAAGACTTTATAAAAGGGAGTAAATAATTAGCACTATTGTACTAAAAAGGTAGTAAATAATTAGTACTAAGTTGGTATGATTTTGAGAAATCATTATTATACAATACTATAGCCATTCAAATCTGAACACAATAGAATAAAATACATTATCTTTATGTATCGACTTCTCTGAAAGGAAATGAAGCTTCAAGGTTCTGTGTCAGGCATGCATTTCTGTTATGTGTGTAGTGACCCGCTATAGCTGGGCAATTCTTTCCTCAGAGTAAACTACACAGCTGGTTTGTTTCCTTAACATCCAGAAATCAATTTATTAGTGAAAGAACAAGACATTTAGGAATGCAAATACAAAGTCAATTTTGAAATTTTTGGGTAGACATATAGAGAAAAAAATCCTCACATATTGCATCAAACCTATAAATATGGCTAAATCTAATTTAAATTGTCCTTGGCGCCAACCAGGGTACAGTTAGTAATTCACGAACAACATGGGAGCCTAGCCTAAAGGCAACTACTTTGATCATCAGGAGTGTTGCAATAAGTGAATTTAATATTCCACATTCAGAGACTTTGTGCCCATGTTTCTGTTTGCATGGCTAACATTCTGCTGCTCTCTAGGATATTGGTTACATGTAGAGTCCCAGCTGTCTTAATTACAGGTCTGTGAATTGTCTACCCAGAGAGGCTCTCTGGCACATAGCAGGACTGTTTCATCATTATACTCACACTTACAGAGGCTAAAGTAGAACAAAGAAAAGGTTGCTTTATATTATCGCTAATACCTGTATTTGGGTTACAAAAAGCAGATCTTAGATATTAATAAGGAGCTTGTTCTGAACTATATATAAAGCTAAGGTAAAAACCACCCAGCACAAATGCATTCATACTTTGTAACTATACAGTTTGGGGAAGCCACTCAAATCTGGCCCCAAGTAATATCACCATCCTATTTAATGATCCCTCCAGCATCTGTTGATCACATGACATTAAGGTGCTGAATCACTGCTTCAATTAGGAGTATAATCGATCTATACAATTTGTCACTTGTCAGCGTCTCTATACAGGGAGTCATGCCTGTGTATGAACAGGTTTGATTGTGTTATAGACAGGTCTAGTCTTTTGCAATCACAGACTTACAGAAGGACTCTGATTCCATTATCTGGACTTGTTTTTGAAAACAGATATCTATTTAGGAGAAGGAAGGAATGCATACCCATGCTCTGAAAACGGAGGTTATTCAATAAATGTTGAAGACTCCTACCTTTACATGGCCTAGTCAGGGCTTCAGAATGAATAGAGACCAGACGTGAGTGGCTGGGCTAAAGGGTAAACAAAGCAATGTGAAGCACTGAAGAAAGACCAAGTTGAGCAAGGCTAGAGATTTGTGCTTTCTTTTGCTTTTGCTTTATTTTGGTTGGTTTTCATTTTGTTTTTGGTTTAACCTAAAGACCCTCTGGTCGAAAGTAACAGGTAAAGAGACAAGTTGACCCTGTCTGTACAGACCTCCTCCCACTGTAGGGTCGTAAGAGGTTTAGCTGATTTAGAGCCTAGGAAGCATTCTCAAGAGTTAGGGCCAATCATGCCTACATGTCACAAGACTCAGTTGTCTTAAATGTATTGTAAATAATATATATCAGTAATAACTCACAGATAAGATTTTCAGTGCCAAAACCAACTAAAAGGCAATGGCTTATTAATTTAAAGGAGATTGTGATGATAACTCATTGTAAAAAATAATGTGGTGACTGGTAAAGGTACAGATGAGGAAAAATGATACTTTATTATAATATTTCAACATTGTACTTTTTGAGTTATTGGTCTTTTTTAAAATTAATTCATAGACTTCTAACACTAAAAATGATTCTTACAAATATCTACTTTATTGTCCTGAAACAAAGCACATTCCCACAACAGCTTAGTCTTGATCTGCTCACTCAGCATCCAGTAAGCACAGACATTTGGCAGGGGCCATGCTGGGAGGAGCAGAGCTCCTTGATTTCTTTTTCTTGGAACACACATTTCATCTGACATTCCATGTCCCCAAACTCTCTGTCATTGAGCAACTGGCCAGCAGTTCCCAGACTGTCAGCATCTGACTGCTCCAGCTGCCTCTGAGCTGGAGCCTTTGGGCCTCTGCTGCCACACTCTCTCCTAGTGAGTGTGACTTTTCTCTTTCTTAACCCACCAAGGGCAGGAAAGCACTCTGGGAACTCTCACCCCACCACCTGCTTCTCTCCTTTTGCTAGATCAGTCCTATCAACAAAAAATGCACACGTCTGACCACACATTTACGCCATCCTCTTTACTCTCTTTTTCCCTCCTCCTGTTTATTTTTCTCCTGGAATACATTTGCTTTCTGTTTTCACCAGCCAAAACAGATTCTGTTAGAGTCAGTACCTTTAACATGGCTGATCAGTCTCTCCTTGAAGTGTGCATGTTACTTGGTTTATGAAATAGAACACATTTAT
>CAJQZJ010001694.1:11006164-11023334 GCA_907164525.1 Lophiomys imhausi | reverse complement strand
CCTGAGAAGGCCTGGCAAAGTTAAAATGGAAAGATACAATATTGGTCTGTCTTATGTTATAAGAGATGAGTCTGAGCTTCCAAGAACTTGAGCAGGACATTCTTAGGGAAAACAGGAATACACACTCATATCTGACATGTTGGGTCACCACAGTGGACAGATATTCACTTAGACATCCCCTAACCTACCCCCAATTAGCAATGGATTTCCTACCATATAAACTCCATTGGTATTATGATCCATAATAAAATTCCAGCATTTGCTTCAGTTATATTTTACATTTTCTAGCTGTTCTTCTAATATAATTGATACACAATTTTAAATTTATCTACCATGTGCTTACCATACCAACCTGTCAGGTACATCTTTTCTATAAACATAGAAACTTATCATCCGACTGGATTATAGGTGTTCTAGGTAAGATTATTATTCTTGTGGGTAGCTTCACTATATCTAGCTATTTCTTTACTTTAGGCAAACTATGTGCCCTTATTTGGTAAACAGCTAAAAATGCAATGGTTTCATTAACATAATATTTGAAATTCAAATTGATTACTAATTTAATGTATAAGTATGTTTATATAATATATATATAAGTATAAATCTCAAACTAGTTGTTTTTTATTTTAGTCATGATTGCAACAAGTTTCCTAAAACTGCAAATAACAAGGGGGTAGACCCATAGGTTGCTCCAGTTGTACAGCATGCATATTCAACAATAACAATTATAAACCATGGGAGGAGGCTCAGGTGTATTAGAGCATCCTTCAAATTTTTGGACTTATTTATAATTTACATACTTTATGTGGCTTTAATCATAGTCATTCCTAATGTCTCTTTTCAGTCTGCTTCTGAATGAAGCAGATGATCCTTGGCAACATTATAAACACAGTCCAAAGGCACTAAAGCCCTGCCTACTGATAGATACATCCTACTTTCAAACACATATTTGGACTTTTTAAAGATTCCTATGTGCTTGAAGCTGATGTGCTGTGGTTTTAAGAGGACTGCAGATGCACTGAAGAGAATTTAAACAAAGGCTCTGAGCCTCACTTGTACTCTGTAACGCTGCTTCAAGGCAACAGTTTTATTTTCAAATGTATACTCTCATTTACTCTGGAAATTAAGAAATGAACTATCCGTGTCAGTGTCCCTGCTAAAACAACTTAGCCATCGGCTGATTTACAACCAAGTCCTAATTGAATAGTTATGGTTTTAACCATATCAGTGTATCTGCAGGCTCCTTAGAGAAATAGTCCAGGAATTTTCTACAGATTTCACATGTGAAGCAAAGAGTAAGATAGGCTCAGGAAAGACAGAATTCCATAGATAGACTATGCCATGTTTTTTTTTTTTTTTTTTTTTTTGGTTTTTCGAGACAGGGTTTCTCTGTGTAAGCCCTGGCTGTCCTGGACTCACTTTGTAGACCAGGCTGGCCTCGAACTCGCAAAGATCTGCCTGCCTCTGCCTCCCAAGTGCTGGGATTAAAGGCGTGCGCCACCACTGCCCGGCTAACTATGCCATGTTTTTATGCTTGCTTTTCTTAGGTTTATTTCATTCTTAATATATATTGCTAGTAACTGGTTAGGAAAAATACAATTTTTCATTAAATTAGAGCCTTTAGATAGACATACAGTCATATATCTTTGATAATATGACTGAGATTTTAGTTTAAAAATTATTTATATGGAGATAGATCTTAGTATCATGCTGAATTATTTTAATGAATTCCTTCATTTTTTTGGTAGTACACACTTAGATTGTTTCAGACTGAGTCAAACCATACAATCAAAGAGCACACCCTCACAATAGTGAAAAATGGATAGCTTATATTAAAAGTTTAGTGATTGTATAATCTGACTTATCAGCATGCTCCTTACTACTGATTTTACATTATAAAATTTTAGACATGAAAGGGAACATGCAGATCCTAGCCAGAACAAGATTTTACATACATGGAAATAGGTTTGTGGATACCGCAAGAATTTATGAAAGTCTCCAAATAGGCTGGGTCTTCAACTCAGATACATTGAAGTAAATCTGACAACTGAGCACAGGTTTAAGTTCAGTGCACCTCAGAGAGTACCGAACATTGGCCGGGTTTTATCTAGAGAACCAGTATTGAGTGGGCATGGCTATAACCAGAAATTTCAGTTCAATGTAAGATTAAGTTGGGCCCCAAAGCTTACTGTTTAAGGAGACCACCTGAACTAGAGGAGTCACGAGACAGACTCAGGCACTGAAAGATTCCCTAGCATGAGTTAAGTCAGGTACAATAACATCACAGCAGAAGACAGGCATCTCCAGATATCAGGAGGTGGGAGTGCTAATCAATCCAGAAAAGGGCTGCAGAAGTGAGTGGCCTTGTGAGAGGGTGACACTGGAGACAGAGGGACTGTCTTAGTTACTGTTCTATTGCTGTGATGAAACACCACGACAAAGGGAGTTTATAAAAAGAATCGTTTAAGTGGGGACTTGCTTACATTTTCAGAAGGTTAGTCCAGTCCATTACCATCACGGCAGGGAATATGATGTCAGGCAGGTATGGCATGGCACTGGAGGAGTGACTTAAAGCTCACATCCGATCCATAGTTGAAGGCAGAGAGGGGCCCAGACTGAGCCTGGTATAGGCTGTTGAAACTTCGAAACCCTCAACCAGTGACACACCTCCAATAGTCCACGACTCCTGATCCTTCCCAAATAGTCAAACCAACTAGAGACCAAATTTTCCAATATGTGCACCTATGGGGGCCATTCTCATTCAAACGGCCACAAAAGAAATGAAAGTGTCTACCAAATAGTATCTTCAAAGATATAGTTTCAGTGCTAGTACAAAGAAAAAATGAGTGTGCTACCTTAATTATGCTGGGTTATTGAGATAAAATTTCAGCGTTCACTAATATCTGTTTCAGTAACCTGGAGAAATAAATGTTGGTGACTGTTTATCTGGGGAAACACTGTTCTTCCTCTTTCTCCTATGGGAACCTGAAATGGACAGGGACTTGTGCTAAGATTAAAGAATGAATTATTCATAAAATGCATGAATATGAGATATTTTTTCCTCAGGGATATAATATATTTGAAAAAAAAAAGTTTGCTGAAGGATAAGGGGCCCTCACTGTGTTTTCCCTCTGAAGTGAGGACTGGGGAAGGGAAAATCACTAGGGGAACCTGTGGGATACTAGAGGCTTTTCTGGATCAGGAACACTTCCTATAGCTGAGTAATTATATTCACAGTCAAGACACCCTAAGGCAATATGAATAGTTTGCAATGTTGCCACCAGGCAAGGAATGAGTTTTGGCATCACGTTGTACTGAAGACTACTGCAACTGAGAGAGAAGGAAGTGATTATAACTCTATAAAGAAAGAAATAATTGAAAAATAAGAAAACCTGTTTCATTTACTACTGTGGCTTTGGTAGGTGTTAGATCAATTCTCTCTAGGAGGAAACTATATGTTGAGTGGGGAATGATATGACATATAAGCTTGGAAATGCTTTGTCCTGGTGGAAGAATTAGTTCAAAATTCTTATGATATTTCCCCTCTTCTCCATGTTTTGTTTCTCTCTGAGATTATACAGTGAGAAGTATATGATCTGAGCTTGCTTTTCCAAAGCTATTTTTACAATTGTATAGGGATCTAGAAAAGCCAAATATGAGCATTTTTTATCCCTGTCAATGTTAAATAATACAGGTATTGACTGAGTTGAAGCAGAAAGAGGTTCAGGGAAGAAGAACTATATTAGTCAAGTTGCTGAAATGTAATACATATCAAAGGTAAGTAAATAAAAATTTTTCTACTGCTACTACAGCAAAATTTGATCTTGCTAATTCCCAAATGCACCACTTATGACAAGATGCCCAAGCATGAGTTTTTAGAGCAGAGAGTGCAATTACTTCCATTATGAGTCTGAATTGCTATTAAGTTATTTCTTTAAGATGCTTCATAATTTCACTTGATCTTTCCACTCTCTTCCATGTTGTGTTTCTCTCTGAGATTCCACAGTGAGAAGTATGTGACCTGAGCTTGCTTTTCTAAGCTATTTTTCAATGACAATTTCCACTGAAAATGCCTCACTACAGTGGTAACAGTACTTCCTAATGTAGAAAGTAAAATAAAAAGCAAATGTAAATTTCATGTAGGCAAATGAACACAAATGCAATCATTCTCTCTACTTTTATGGTCTTCATGCTCACAGTGACTGATTCACATACATAAAATGCTCTATGACACTAACATAGTGGAAAATCAGATATGCAGTGTTCTTAATGATTTGCAGAGAGTGGAGTCCTGGAACATAGTTGGGACTGTAAAATGATAAGTCCTGTTTGGGGTTGGTCTGCTGTTATGTACATGAATGCTAAATTCTGATTCTCATCATCTGGCTGCCATCCAGATGAGTTCATTCTCTCATACACTGGCCTTTGTTATGTAAACCTTGCTCCCCTTCTTAAAGTTGAGGTCCCAGGGCTTGGGGTCTGAGGTGAGGGCCACGTGACACAGAAAAGAAGATGAAGTCAGAGAAGGAAAAAGACACAGAGAAAGAATGTGGCCTGATGGAGCAGATCCAGCCCAGGCAGGACAAATATTGGCCAGTAACTTGGAGTGTGTGGTTAGAAGGTAGCCAGAATAACTTAGAAAATTAGTATAATGGTACCTGCCCAGTTACTGCGCTTTAAAGCTTCTTTGAATAAATCATTAAGTCTCTGTCTCAATTACTTGGGAACCAGCTTGGTTAGAAAAATATATGTTAATACACTTTCTACAATAATCTCCTCTGTACAAAGCAGGATGGAAGTCGCTCAAGTGTCTAAAATAGAATTATCACTTGATTCAGCAATAATTTAAAACACTGGCAACAGGGTCTCAGGTATTTTTCGTACTGTATTTATAGTAGTCAAAAGGTAGAGCCAAGCCAAACTTCTATCAGCAGCAGAATGGAGAGATGTGACAGGTACACACAGTACATGACTCACCCTTAGAAAGAAGTACATCCCACCACATGCTACAGCATAAATGAACCACGAGGACATAAATATGTGAAACAAATCACAAAAATACAGAGACTCCCTGATTCCCTATAAACATGGTACCTAAAGTTAGTCAAAATCACACAGAGAGAAAGTACAAGAGTGGTCACTAGGGGATGGAGGAAGGGGTGAAGGGACTTCTTATCCTCTGCAGGATACACAGTTCCAGATGTACAAATGAAAGGTCCTGGGATATCTTTCACCATAATGTAAATACCTGCAACACCACTGCAAAGCACACTTAGCATGATTAAGCAGGCACGTTCCATGTTATGTAGGTTTTAACCAATACAGAAGAGTTGATCACACACTGTGCAAATCTAAAATTCCAGAATAAGCAAAGCTGTAGTGATGAAAGACTGGGTATTTTTGGAGAAATGGGGGTGGGGGGATGGAATGACCTAGGGTGTTTTGGTTTTTTTCCCCAGTAGGGGCATAATTCCAGAGTTACATATTGCCAACAGTTTTACAACTTTTATGAATAGTGAATATATTAAGAATCACCGAAGTCTATAGCAATTTCTATAAGGGCTTTAAATACCTAGTGATTGACATAATGTTGCCATTTACCCAGCC
Organism: Lophiomys imhausi; assembly: GCA_907164525.1. NCBI lineage: Eukaryota > Metazoa > Chordata > Mammalia > Rodentia > Muridae > Lophiomys > Lophiomys imhausi. Next base: position 11,017,727 of record CAJQZJ010001694.1, on the reverse strand, counting down.
TTTGACACACACCAGAGTCTGATGTCAAACCTTTCAAACAATGGGAAACATTATATAGTCTCTCCTAAAGATATCTTAATTATTTTCTTTAAGCCACTTCATGTAACTCCCTAAGAAGCTGCAGACAACAGATGCAGCATTAATAAGGCTATGGAGAGAACAATGGCATAATGCCAGAAAACTTCAATGATAAAAATATGAAATTCCCTTCCCGAAGACTTCGTATGCATTACAAAACAACTCTATGGATCTTTCGGCTTCAATAAGATGTTTTGACACCTTATCTCAGCATCTAAAATTAAAACTACATCTTCAATTTGCATTAAAAACTTAGTGTTTCATCTAGGTTAAACTCAGATAAGGAGGCAGTAGGAAGGCAATTAGCTACAAGAACACTTATTTCACACTTGATTCCTCCCTCCTGGAACTTGGAAAAAAAGTTGAATAATTCGTATCTATCTTCCAATAAGATGATAACCATTTTGAAGGTATAGTTACACCTTAATGAAATTTTCAGCAGAAAAGGGAAACTAGAAATTTCATTAGGATGATGGTGAGCATTAGAGCTCAGTAAATATTTTATAATGAGCAAAGTTGGGACAATTTCAAATTGTACTTTGTAACTCTATTGTCTGATTCCTAAGTCTATTCACAACATGCATTTTCTATTAATAGTAAAAGTCAAGGATGTTAGAAGGCTTCTTATTGTATCAAAGGTGGTTGTGTGTGCCAGCAGAAAAGGGGTTTATGCATACTGTATCATGTTTTTCTCAGTGCAATCATCATGAGGTCAATGGAGAGAGAACCTGAAGCTTAAACAGCACATTCCAGGTGCAGAACTTAACTTATATGCTTATCCCTTTATTGCCTTGTTGTCAACCCATATCCAGTTTGCTTTCCACTTGTCTTTATCTTTATTACATTCACTGCTTCACTGGCCTCACAGGAAGAGGACTGCCTTGCCTTTAACCCTTTATGCTATCTATGCTCCTTGGCATTCTTCCCACAACTCTCTATCTAGGAACACAGGCTATAGGTAGGAGTGGAGAGAGCGGGCAGACATGATGCGACCATCTAGGCAATCAGAACCATCAGATGGAGACTCAGAGGAAACACCCACTGAGCAGCAAGAAAGGTATAGAGGGGTGCCATTCTGAATTACAGAGCTGCTTGGTTTTTCCACCTACTTAGCCATACTCTTAGTCATCATGGAAAATGAAAGTGAGGGGTAAGTTTAATGTACTTGGGCTCTAATCTACAGCACCAGTCACGTGGAAGTCACAGATATTCGTCAACTGCCTCTGTTTGCTTGTCTATTTTCAATTTCAAAGCAGCACCGTTATTCTACTATTACTGAAGTCTAGATATATCTCAGAAATAGGAAAAAAATCTAATAATTTCTTACAAGTAGCACATTACCTTGAAAGGTAGTTAGACAATTTTCAATGCAGCCCAGCCACCCTGGGTGTTCATTAAAGTCATCAGGCAGCATGGTGTGCCCTGATATTAACAGGACACAGTGTCAGCAGCTCTAAAAAGCAAGTATTGATGCTGATTGTAAATTGTGAATGATAAAACACATAGGAATCCCTAGACACTTCACTGATATAGCAGGAAGTGGTTTATAAAAGAGAGCTCCTGAAACACAGCATAGGTTCTAATGGAAAGAAACTTCCCCTGTTTGTACTAGAAATTTAATGCTAGGATGCTCAGTGTCCAAAATTCAAAAACTAGAAGCTTTCCCAAAGAAACTACTAAGGACCAGTGAGATGGCTCAGTGGGTGTACGAGCATACTGCCAAGCCTGACAACCTGAGTTCAACCCCAACACCCACAGCTATTGCAAGTTGTCTTCTCTTTCCCACACATGTGCTGTGACACATGGATGTGTGTGTGTGCACACACAGAGACATACACGTACACTCTCTCTCTCTTTCTCTCTAAAAGAAAGGTTAAAAACCTTAGTTGCTAGAGCGATGAGATGGTTCAGCTGTTAAGGGCATGGGTTGCTCTTCTAGAAGACCTGGATTTGATTCCCAACATTCACACAGTGGCTTGACAGCTCACAACCATCTGTAACTCCAGTCCTATAGAATCAGAAGCCCTCTTCTGACCTGTGAGTGTGCAGGAAATGGTACATACATATACAAGTGGGCAAAATATTCATTCACATAAAATTAAACAAATCTAAAAAAATATTAAATTAATAAAAACATTTAAGTAATTACCAAATGATACTTCAAGTATATGCCACTGAGTACTGTGTATTTACAGATGTCGTTATCATGGAGCTATGTCCTAATGAACCTGTTCTTATAAGCTAATTATAAGCTAAAATGGCATCCAGTTCACCTAACCAAGCTAAGATCACAGTTTAGAAGCACCACAGTGCTGTGTAGTAGGTCATCCCCACCCTTGAGTATGGTTGACTTGAACCATGACTGGCACTGTTGCTCATAACACAGAGTACCCCACCATTACAGTGAGCTTGGGGTAAGACAAAAACTCAGAGTGCAGTTTCTACTGAGTGTGTAGCATATCTGAAGCATCAGAAAGTCCAGGTCTTCATTGATACCATCATGTGTTGTTGACCATCTGTGTTCACTTATTCCTCAAACCTGAACACGCCTCAAAGATAGGTAATGGTTCCAAACTTCCTTTATAAACAAACTAAGGTTCAATTATAATAATCTGTCTGATATCACACAGCTAGTAAAGAGATAAACTGAAATTTAAACCACATATTGGCTACTATAAGTAGTCTATAGTCTTGCCAATAAACAGCATGGCTTTTTAATGCATCAAAATTTTTAAATCAATGTCATCTCACAATGGCATTCTGTTTAATGTTATGCTTCCTTGCATATGTAATGGTTTAGTCTTTCTAACAAATTTGCTGGCTAATTAAGACAAATTGTGAACTGGGTTAGCTAGCTAATTATTTGCAATGAACATATTCACACAGTAAGAAAATCCACTGCTTTGGTGCTGTGTAGACATTTCTACTCCTTGAAAGACCAATGTCTTGGCATTCTGAGCACCTAGCAGCTAGGTCCAAGCCTAATATAATAAACATTCGGTAAATGTGCTGAGTGAAGATAAAAGGTAAATAAATCAACACTGAGTGAAGGAAATGTCTGATGGATGAGAGAAGAAAGAATGCTGAGAAGGGAGGAGGGTTGGGGCACTGCTAGCTCTCTGTTGTGTTTGCTTCAGGGCATCCTAGTCTGCAAAACTGCAGGACCAGAGTCCCTCTCCTTGCTTGAATTGAGTTCAGGAAGCAGGGCAAGGGGCAGGGAGAGTAAAGAGAGTAAAGAGAAAAGAAATCAGAGAAGGCCTCAGCAGGAAAGCTGCAGTAGCTAAGTCACACCCCTATCCTCACGGGGGGGCTCAGGTAGGGGTGAGGCATCCAGGAAGGGGCTAGAGGAGGAAGCAGGCAGAAGGGGGTCTCCTCCTACTTTTCAAAGAACCAAGAAGTCAAACTGAAAGAAAAAAGGATTTAGCCTTCGCTTCCACGGGTCTTCTATCTTCCTTTGAACATGACTTTAGAAAAGAAAAAGGCAAGGTTGAAAGGGAGCACAAAAGAAAGTCAGATCCATTCCTCGAGAGTTAAAGTATGTTGTGAGAGGTGGTGAGAATCAGTCAGCGCATGTGGAAGGCCTACTCCTCAGGGGCTTCTGGAAGCTGGTCTACTGACACTGCTAATTGTCCCCAGACTCCACTGAAAGAAATTTAATGACCCATCTCCTCTTGCATGCCTGATTCATACTTGCACCTTCTTCCTGGAATACTGCCCTTTGTCTCATCAGGATCACAATGCCATCTTTCACATCCAGCATTTCCTGAGTACTGGAATGCTGTTGTATCAGATAACAAACATTCCTATACTCTGTTCACATATGCAACAGATATTTATCACATGCTCATCATGGGCCAGATTGGCATATGCTAATGAAAATACAGATACATGTTTCTGTAGGAATGGAGCTTCCATTCCACCACAGCATATTACATTTCAAATTATAATTGCTATACTGCATATTTTATAAGCCTCTTATTGGACTTATTGTAATAAGCAGGCATCATGTCGCCTATATCCTTGAATTCACATCTCACCTAGCAGTGTATTTTGCACAGTGAGTACTATTTTTGAAACATACATGTACACACACACACACACACACACACACATAGAGTCAGAGAGAGAGAGAGAGCAGGAAATCTATAGTTTCATAAAACACTAGAATATACTACAGTTTCAGGACTTTCAGAAAATTATATCACCTTTGTACTTGGCCCACATTCTCATATTTAAACAATATATTCTAGACATGAGAATGTGGGGAATATATAACTCAGGCAAAAGAGAGAATTCAGTGTATGTTTCTAATGTAGTAAACATGACACAATAAAAACCTTAAAGCAATATTATGAATTTTCCATTTCACATAGAAATGTTTATAAAAGAAACCTAGTGAGGGAGGAAGTACTCTGAAATCAGTAACAGGACCAGTTTACCATTTTTCCCCAGGAAAACTAAGGAAGTACCACAAAGTGATTCTTAAGCTTCTGCTCATTTTGAAATATAATTATCAATTTGTAATAACTTCAGTTGATGAAGTGATTCCTCATAAGGCTTTAACTTCCCAAATACGCAAGTACCATGTTGAAAACCAGGTAGTGATCATTAATCAGTTTACCTGTAATCATACAATTCTAAATGCTACTGCTCATTACAGTGAACCAATAACATACTGTCATTTAAATCATTTCAATTATAGATCAGCAACTTTTTTAGGAGAGATGAAATCATTGCTAGGAGCCAATCTCCCAGTCCTTTCTTTTCCCTTGCTTTTTATTTCCTCTTGTATTTAGCAAATATTTATTTTTTATAAGCCTCAGAAAACTGCATTTGAAATCAGGCAAGGTATAAATAATAAATATTCTTTATAATTTGATTCCATACTCACCGCAATCAATTGACAACATTCCTTAAATAGAATGAGCATTGTGTTGGTGTCCTTTCCAAGAAATCCAAAACTATCTAGGACCAACCATCAATCCAGCATGAAGCTGGAGCCCTTTCGTGTCTGTCTAGGTTGGGACATGAGCTGAGAAGTGAAAATCCCTGAATGGACAAGCATGGTGTGTCTAGAGACAAGGTGGGAACAACAGAATGCAGCTCCCCAGATACACAGTTTCAGGCAAGTCCTCCATTGGCCTGGTAAAGCAAACAGAACACATGTCTAGGGCTTCACATGATCCCATCATATTCCAACTCATCATATTGCATGTTATTCCTCAAAAGTGGTTTTTGTTTTCAACCTGTGAGCAAGAAACTAGGGGCAGGGCTGTCTCCAAAAACAGTGGGAAGGGCAGGACTTTCCTTTTCTTCATTGTTTTATAATTTATTTTAAAATTAATTTGGTTTGCCATTTATACTCTATCTCACATCATCTGCTTTGAAATTTTCTTGTTTTTCTTTATTTTCAAAATTTGTGTAAAGGGATTTGTTGTGACATTTCGATACATGCACGTAATGTACTTTGACCACATTCACCTCTTTTATTACCAGTCCCGACCCTTCCATCTTTCTTTTTTTCCCCATTCCTTTATTTGTTTATTTCATATCTCAAACACAACACCCCTCCCTCTTCTCCTCCCAGTTCTACCCTCCCACCCACTTCCTCCATTACTTGCCCCCCCCATGCTGTACCAACCCACTCTGGCACATCAAATCACATCAGGACTAAGTGCCTCCTCCTCCACTGAGGCAAGACATGGCAACTCAGGGCAGGACTTCTTAAACTCCACTCCTCAGGCATTGTGAGACAACCAACACCTGCAAGATGAGCCTCACTGAAGAGCTGTTGTTACAGAGGGTAACGTGTAACAGCCATGCAACCACTGGACTGAGGATTCCTGCACCTGCCCCCACTAACAGTCTTAGAGTTCTTCAAGGAAAATCTCTACCTTACAGCATCACAGCTGAAGGTGCGAGGCACTGCTACATGCTGTAATACGCAATGGACAATTCAGATCTGGTTTCCCTAACTCCCCAGACAACAGGCCTTACACATCCTATTAAGAAAATAAAGTCTAAATCTCTGATCAGAAATAAATTTCATTCATTTTTAATGCTGACCTTTCTTTCCACTAATGGGATGATGTTACAAAATCGAAGGAGAAAGACAGTAAATACGAAAGTTAAACAACTCTCTTTTGAACTGTGAGCCAGGCACTACACAAAGCCTTCCCTGCAGCTCTGCACCAACTGCTCATGCCCTCCACAGCACAGTCCACAAACACTACTGGTGGGACTAGATAGGAACAGAAGACCGTGTGAGCATGCCGCTGTGGGCATGAGGATTTGATGTGCAAAGCAGGGTCTGGAAAGCTTCCACATCTCCCACAACACCTCCTACACACCTCCCACCATATCTCCTACAACACCTCCCATAACATCTCATATGCCTCCCACCATATCTCCCACACATCTCCTTTCACACCTCCCACAACACCTCCTACAACATCTCCCTCCATACTTTCCACATCTCCCACCACATTTCCCACTGAAGGGCTCTGGAGGAAACCCTAATTGAGTCCCCAAAGGATCCTGAAGCCCCAAAGTGGCTTAACCTATGGGCTAGGCCTGAGGTTCCCATTCCATGAAATGGGATCAACAGTTACTGGAAAAACAGAAGAAAACAGGTGGCTAATGAGAGATGGTTTAGCCATCTGGCTTAAGAAAGATAAGATTGTTTAGAGTTACTTAACTGCTAACAGCCAGTTTGAAAATTGTCCGTTTTATGATAAACTCATGATTGTTGACTAACTAGGCCAAAGGTATTCATGCTTTATTCCAAACTTGCCTGTGATTTTCAGTTTGAATGCTCCAATCATGTTGAAGATTACCTAACACACCTTGGAAAGCCTTTAAAAAGAGCCTTCAAGCTCATCTTGGGGTCACCATTTTGCCTAAATGGTGATCCCTGCAAGCTGGAGTTCTGCAGAATATAAACGTTCATTGCTGTCTGAATTTGGTGTCTTCTTCAGTGTGTTCTAGACCCTAGCAACACCACACCTCAGACAACATCTGTCTCTACAGTGCCATGAAGGGAAGCTGTTTGCTCAGTTAGCACTACAGTATCATAAAGGCTTATTAAAAGCAAGTTTTGATTTTGTAACATTTCTGTCTCCACATTGGCATCATTTCCTTGTCAAAGTGATATTTCAATATTCAAGTGCTAAGGTAATGAGAAATACATTAGTATACCATCTAAACTGTTGCTTCTCAAAATGCCCTTTGATTTGAAAACATATAAATAAATTTGAAAATTTAAATTGTGTTCAATGATAAGTTCTTAAAACCCACAGATGTTAAAGAAGTTATGTTTAGAGGGCTATGAGACTAAAGGAATCACATGTGCATTTGTATACCTCTAGAGTCTATTGCTCTAATAAAAGTTTAAATAGGGCAAATGATCCCAGAACAGTTAAGAATAATTTCAAGAGATGTATGAGGATATATATAGGTAATGTAATCTCATGATACAAATTAAGAGAGCACTAATTAAAAGAAAAGTAGAATAAGTAATCTGTAGACAGTACTACAAACACATAAATTAATAGATACAAAAATACTAGCCATAGTAGTTCTACCTGTAGATAATGAATCTATCATTTGTCATGGGAGCATGAGTGGGGCACAAGATGCAGTAAAGTAAAATTATATGTCACAATTTTACTAAGTCACTCCATATCTTACAAAATATTTTATTAAACTAGTCTTGATATATGATAAATGCTATATATGTGAAGCATACAGCTGACTGTGTGTAAGAGAGAGAGGGAGAAAGAGAGAGAGAGAGAGAGAGAGAGAGAGAGAATGCACATGTATGTGTAGTGCATGTGTATAAGTGATTATGTGCATCCATGTGCATGTGGAAGCCAGGGGTTTTCATCCAGTATCCTTCTCAGTCACTCCCCATTTTTTATTTTATTATTTTATTTTGTATGTATGAGTGTTTTATCTACATGTATGTCTGTGCACCATGTATATGCCTACTGCCTGAGGAGGCTAGAAGGGGATTTTAATCCCATAGAACTGGAGTTACAAAGAGTTGTTAGTCCCCTTGTGGGTTCTGGGAAGGGAACACTGGCCTTCTGGAAAATCAGCCAGTGCTCTTAAATGGTGTTCCATCTCTGCAACTTCCCTTTCCACCTTAACATTTGAGACAGGATTTCTCACTGAACTCAGTGTTCATCAATTGGCTAGACTGACTGGCAGTGTGTCCTCAACCCCCTCTATTTTCAGTGCTAGGATATGACACTCACAACCACGACTAGCTTGATTGTTTGATTAGATACAAGGAATCTGAACTCTGGTCCTCAGACTTGCACCGCAAGCACTTTACCACCTAGCCATCTTGGCAGCCCTGGTTCAGTTCTAACATATATATTCTCTTGTGAATGCACAATTGTGAAGATGAACAAAGGAAAATATGTGCATTATTCCCCAAATATCCTAAAAATCCTTTGGTAGTTTTTTTTTTTTTTTTTTGGTTTTTCGAGACAGGGTTTCTCTGTGTAGCCCTGGCTGTCCTGGACTCGCTTTGTAGACCAGGCTGGCCTCGAACTCACAGAGATCCACCTGCCTCTGCCTCCCGAGTGCTGGGATTAAAGGCGTGCGCTTTTGGTAGTTTTCTATAAATACAATATAGGTGACAGAATGATGACCACCAAAAAAATATGTCTAAATCCTAACTTTAGAAACCTAAGTACAGCATCTTATTTGGAAAAGACTGTTTTTAGATAATAAAGGCTCTTAGGATAAGCTCATCATCATTGAACACCTGGATGTGCCCTAAACCTGTGTGTATATAAGAGGTCTTAAAGAGTGTCCATATTAAAGGTAAAACACAGAGAAGGGACTAGAGGGAGGCCAGGAAAGGATGAATTCAGAGCAGAGAACAACACTGAAACTAGCCAAGGAATAACAATTCCCACTAGATCCTGACCAAGAGAAAAAAAACAATTCTGTCCCAGAGCTTCTATATTAAACAGCATATCACCACTTTCAAAACTCTTCAGGAATTAAAATCTAATGTTTCACCACTAAGTTTTTAAGGTTTGTTTGTTTAGGTTTAGTTTTTGTTTGTTTGCTTTTTAAAGCAGTTACAGAAAACTAATATATAATCAACTTTTTTTCCTGAAAAAACTCAAGGAAATATGCCATGATATTCAACAATGTATCATTCATATCTGCTGATATTTTCTCTAATACCATCACAATATTTTAGCTCACAATAATTATCTTGAGATTCACCCCAGCTGGGGCTCATATCCTCTTTATTACTGGGTAGTAGCACTTCTTTTGGTTGTGTAGGTGGGGGATAGGGTTGAGACAGAGTCTGCAGAGTAGTTTTAATCCAGCAACATGACTGCTCTGACAAGGGACCATATCCAAAGACCTTCTAGGTCTCTGTGATCTGACTGTAATGCAGACATGATCTAGATTACAGTATGATCTGGCTGGAATATAGACATGCCCTTAGTACACACTTTAATCCCAAACAATGAAGATAAAGTTAGTTTATAGAAGGAAGCAACCATGTTTCAAAGTGACAAAGTGACAAATCACAGAAAGACTTGACAGAGTAAGTCAGAGATAGGATATACCCAATGGTCATGTGAACTGGACAGGAAAGAGAGGGTACTTAAAAGCAGCACAGGAAGAGAGAAGAGAGTTTTTACCAAGAGCTGAGTAAAGGACAGTTTTTCAAAGAAAGGTTGCAGAGAGAACAAGCTTGATATAGGTAAAGACAGAATGAGCCAGCGAATGAGAAGGAGCCAGAAGATGAAAACATATTGCCAGAATTAGTTTCAGACCAGGCAGAGCAATTCAGTTAGGAGCCAAAGAAACCAGTTTGAATCAGATAGCTTGGTTTAGGACACAAATGCTGAGTTGAATCAGCCAGCAAGAGTTCAAAAAGAGCCAGAAAGTCTTGGGAATGGCTCTCATCTCATCCCACCATCAGAGGAAATAAAAACAACAATCACAAGAGTCCCTTTAGGTAGTCTTGGGAAGTACTAGTATTTCAATAGATGGATACATTAGAGTGTGTTTATATATTCACTACTGTTGATGAACATTTGAATTCATTCTAGTTTGAGACATTCTGAATCAGGTGGTTATGAATACAACACTCTTTCATTTCCCTATGTAGATATCTAGTTATAAAATGGGCTGACTCATAGAGTAGGGGAGTGTTTAACTAAGGAACTCCCAATCTGTTTTTCATTTCTACCAGCAATGTTTCATATTTTAAAAATTAATGCAAACTTCAACTGTTAAAATGAACCTGAGCTGTTTCTGGCAGCACATGCTCTGTTGTACTGGGTGACTACAGACTTGATATTGAATACAGGTGCTCACTTTACCCTCTGAATGCCATTTGCCACCCAGGGCCAGCAACAATGTGAAACTATCAACTGCTAGGAACTACAGTATTTTTAGGGTACATACAAGCAATTTTCTTCTTATAGAAATACAGCGGTTTAATTGTGAAAAGATAAAGACAATATTTTTATCCCATCACTGCTCAGCATCTGTCAAATTAGCATATTTTAGGATTACATTATCTTAAGATATTTGATTTTCAAACAGCTGTTTAAGATGCTGACTTGAGTTTCATAAAATATCGTTAAATAAAATCCAGGTTCAGACAGGATTCCAGTCATTCCTGCTATAGCCGTGAACACACATAACTTCCTTTTGTCCTATGTGGGTATGTGAAGCAGTGCTTTCAGCAGCACTGTCAGCCAGGGTTCCACTTTTTATATAAAATTAAATAGATTTATCTATCTCCTTGTGAAGCAAGGATGCTTTCAACTTTAATTAATGTAAAATTACATGTATTCTGAAGAACTGACTTAAAATAAGCATCTTTAAGACTCACCATCAGTGAGTTTCACATGTATGCTTCTCTCATAGTTACTGGCAAGTGGAAAATAAAGGAACAATGGTCTACAAATGGAAAAGTCATGAACTTGCTGCAGTTAACAAACAGGCAAAAGTGAGAATGTAGATGCCATCTAATGGTCCACTGTGGCTTACAAACTGGCAGGAACATCCATAGGGGCCACTGAAGGCCCCTGTTCTCTGCTGTGCCACAGCAGGCAGTCCACTGCTCAAGATCAGCAAAGAGTTTACTAGGAAAGGCAGTCAACAGACGCAAACCTGAACAGATTGCTACACAGTCATATGAATTTAAAACTATTTCATTTGAACTAATTCAGTACTCACAGTATTTTTTAAGACATCTATCTAGTGTGCTTCTGGGGTCAGGGGTTTGTGTTGGTCATGGCATACATATGAAGATCATGGGAAAACTTTCTGAAATCAGTTCTTTTCTCCCACCATGTGGGTCCCTGGGATAGAACTGGGGTCATGAGGCTTGGATACAAGTGCCACAATCTGATGAGCCAGCCATCTTGGAGTCTGAATCCTTCCTTCCTTCCTTCCTTCCTTCCTTCCTTCCTTCCTTCCTTCCTTCCTTCCT
>CAJQZJ010001694.1:10928121-11002895 GCA_907164525.1 Lophiomys imhausi | reverse complement strand
ACACACACACACACACACACACACACACACACACACACACACACACAGCCACACACAGCCATGATTGCTGGAGATCTGAATTCGGGTTTTCATGTTTACAAAACAAACATTCTTACCCAGGGAGCCATCTATCCAGTCCCTGATGAGATTTTTATGCAGTGCAAAAACAGCTAATGACTGCAATGCAGTGATATAATTGTCTGTGAAATCACTTACTACACAGGTCAGCAAAAAGAGACTTTGAGAAAATCATAGCAACACCCATGTTGTGTTTCAGTATGGGCTTCATTATTTGAGAAGTAGACTCCTTAATAAGCACTAATGTTGGCAAAAGCTTCTATTTGGTATTCCTTGAATTGCTTTGTTAAGGAAGCTTATATATTAAAGAAGAATGCATGTTATATAAAGTGTTTAGGTTAGGTAAATGGAGCAGGGTTGTAAAAACAAAGCTGTAAAATAAGAGTTCTCCTTAGATGTCACTGAAATCTATAAATTGTTATAGAGAAACCTGTAATGGGCCTAGTTAATTATGATAAACAATACACTGATTAAAATGATATAATTCCTACATTTAATAGTCTTCATTGGGAAAAGATCACTATTTAAAAGATACTAGGAAATATTTTCAGACCCAAGTATTTGGGAGGACACAAATATGCTTTTCCTAAATTGTTGTAATTGCTCAGCTATTGTGATCAACCAGACAAGCATTTCATGGTTTCTCAGATTTGAATCCATGACACTGATTGAAGCCAGCAGTAGTATCTAAGGATGGGAGTAATTTGATAATGTTCAAGATGGGGGTGTGAGGAAGATCAAGTGGAGAATAACAGCAGGGAGGGATCTGGCATCTGTTCCCTGATAGCTCGGAGTCCAAGGTGAGAGGAGGTTGCCTGCAGACCCCACATTGTTCTCAAGAGCAGTGGAGTCTTCTCAGGAGCCAGTCTCTCCAGCAAAACATGAAAAGGTTAAGTGATATATTTACATCAGGCTAATAGTCAACCACTGACAACACACAGGCACTTCTCCCTGTACCAGGTGGCTCTGGCCAGGCAGGAATTAATTCCTTTCTGAGATGTGTTTTTATCTTAGGAACCACACATATATTTGAAGTTATCTATACTCAGCAGAGAGCCAAGCAGCCTGAATGGCCCTATCAATGCTTAGTCCCCTATAAATGTTCAAAGTCATTTTAACTCTTTTTGCTAAGAAACAAAGACCATGTGTAAATTTAAGTCTACAACACTGGAAGAAGATAAATGTCAGTTATACTTACAAAATAAGTATTTGGGATATTTGAACATCCTGTCCATCACTTTCCACTCCAGTTATAATTTTAGCCACTACAAATCAGTTTCACATTTCTGAAGCTACTGAAGGAGGAACATGATATTCTTGATCCAAAAAAAAAAAAAAACAAAACCAAACAAATAAACAAAAACGAAACAAAACCCATCACTGTTAGTCAAACAAAAGAACTTTAAAACTTTATTGACAGCATAAGTGGTTCCTGGCAGGATTTCAGCCTGTTACACTGGAATTGTAAAGAGGAAACAAAGAGGACATCACTCTAAGACTATGACAGAACCACAAGTCAAAGGCAGCCCCAACACCCAGGATACCAGAACTTCATCAGAGTGCACACTTCCTTGCACAAAGCTGGCCTCTAGCTAACCGCAGCTCATTGCTGCAGAAGGAAGCTGGGCTCGCTCTGCCCCTGGGAGAGTCAATCTCAAGAGTAAACGTTCTGAGAGGAGGAGCAGGGTTCAGGACAGGAGTTACTGCATCTAATCACCAATACAAAATTAGATCATGAAGGTAATTACTTTTTATCAGTCTCTTTCTGTGCTTTCTCTACTTTCTAAAATGAAAGAAAAAAGTTGAGAAGGGGGTACAAAACGTGCTCAAAATGAGCTATTATTTTCATTTCTTTCATTACATTTTTTCTATTTTCCCATAGCACTTAGTTGTATTAAAATATTTATTAAAGTTTTCCTTCTCTTATGTGAAATTTGTACAGTGAAAGGATTTCTCTGCAGAAATTATAGACAATACCAATTCTGAATCTACTAAAATAGCTTTGTAGTTTCTAAGGCATTCTCACTGAGTTGTTGTTGCTGATGCTCCAGCCCAGAGAATCCCGGGAGTGGGATGGCTTGCTGAAATACTGAAGGATGATAGAAATGTATTAGCTTTCTAACATTAGTAAAGATGATCACTTCCATTTATTTTATTTACTACATTGTCAGGTAAAAAAGCACGGTGAGATTAAAAATAAGTCACACATACACACACATACAACTCACAAACACACACATACTCACACATGTACACACACATTCACACACATACACACTCATTCACACAGATACATACACACTCACACAGATTTGCATATACTTTTACACACATACACACTCACACACACCATACACTCATTCACACGAACTCTCTCACTCTCACACACACATATTCACACATATACACACACATACACACTTTACCATCAGATAATGGGAGATGTGAAGGGAACCACGTTTAGCAACCTCTGTTGGAGAGGTTAGAGGTAACCCAGGAAAGATTGTCAGAACCATTTACATGGTGATAGAATTGAGTAGGAGATGGTATGACATATACAAATGTATACATTCAAGTTAGTAAGCAATACATTTTTTTCTTTTTTTTTTTTTTTTTGCTCTGTGGATGAAGGTGCCCTTAAGAAGTTATATCTCAGTAGCAGTGACTGTAACTAGTACCAGGTGTTACACAGATACTAAAACCATTCTCTGAAAAGAACCCAGAGTCTTTACAAGATTGGTTAATGTGAGGACAAAGCAAGGAAACAGAAAAGATGAAAATGGAACATTTTCAGTATCAAACACTATGAAAAATGCTATGGGAAAGAATTAGTGAGGGCTGAGTAGGAAAAGAAATCCTACAGTAATGTGAATATCAAAGGGACACCAAATCAACCTAAAAGAGCTCGTAGGCACTAAGTTGAAAAGATTTTGAGTGGCAAAATTAATCACTGTTGAACCATAAACTAAATGTTCACATGTCTAAACATTACTATAGCATACAAACTAATAGGAAAGAACAAACAATTCCCAAACAAAATTTAAGTTTAGTTATGTTGATCTTCTGCCTTCCAAAAGAAGTATAACTGAAGATTTCCGTAAGTGTGCATAGCTCATAGTGACTAACCTCCAAAGAACACAGCACAGAAAAGAGAAAACAGTACAACAACAATGCAAAGCTTGGCAAACATCATCCCACTCAGACAATCAACATCAACTCTAACAGTGATAAACTCTGCTGATATTATGTACTTGTGAAAGGACAACTTCTATGGACTTCCTCTAACTACATACAAAACAAAAAAATACCCTGTAGCTCCATTCTTACCATAAGCCAAACACAAGAAAAAATTCAATACAGTGTTAGTCTACAAAGTCCATATATACAAGCAAATACATCTTACTGACATATCTTACCAGCTCTGTTTCTCTGGAGAGAAGGGGCAGGGGAGGAAAACATGCAATAAACCAAAAAAAAAAAAAAAAAAAAAAAGTGGAGCAGAGGTAGGAAGGAAGGAATAGAAGGGGTAAGAAGGAATAATATATGAAACTTCAAAATATCTGTAATATCTAAATGAGAATAACAAAAAAATTCAGGTGAAAGAAATTATAGATCCACATGAGTGGAAATATTCCTTGTTCATAGATAGGCAGGTTAAAGACTACCAGGGCTTTTTTTTTTTTTAAACTCTCAACTGTTGGCTAAATGCAGTCTTTATCATAGAAACTTGTTTTATGAATACCAATAATGACTCTAAAGTTCATGTGGAAAGAAAAGGAGATCAAAAATGACCAACAAAGTGTTGAAAGAACAGAATCCATGAGCTAGCACTATCTAAATTCAGCTGTTACTATGAGGCTAAAGAACCTTTGGTACTTACAAAGGTACAAACAACTAGAAGAACATAATAAAGAGCCTAGAAATACACATAAATAAAAAACATTAATCAATGGCAGTACAGCAAAGGCAACCCAATGATGGAAGAGTAGTCTTTTCAACAAAGGACACAGGAGCTATAAGATATTCGTTTAAGTTTTTAAACTTCTAGAAAAAAAGTTTACTTTTTATCCTGGTTCGTTTATACCAACTTGACACAAACTAAAGTCACCTGAGATGAAGAATCCTTAATGAAGAAAACTTCTCCAGGAAGGATCGAAGATGGCACCAACCATAGAGCACTGTATCTGAGTAGTAGTAGGTGAATGAGATTAGTCACTGTGGAGTGAATGTGAGGACTGTGAAACACAGACTGTGTCTGAATTTCCACAGAGAACACTGAGACTGGTCACCATGTCAAACAGCTCACGCAGTTCCTGGGAACACCCCCCTGAGATCAACCAGCTTGGTCACTCATCTGGAGAGGAGTGCCGGCCAGAGCAGATCTAGCCCATCATCAGATTCAGCCCACAGCTCCAGCCACACACAGATCAGCGGCCCCGCCTGTCTGCCTGATATCCAGTCTGCACAGGGACCTGAACACCCAACAGGGAAAAACAGCCGGACCGCAAGAGCAAAGGTAAGTGAGTTTTTCTTTCTGGAGTTCCCAACAAGACGGCACAGTGTGCACTGTAGCTGAGAGGCAGAGACCTAACCCAGTCACAGCAAAGCAATTAGGAGCCAAGACTGATTGCAAACAGAGCCAGCGACTGTTCTCCACAAATAATGGGGCGGGTCACTCACCCTAGCACCCAAGCATTTGAGGCAGTCAGCAACAGGCACACTGAGGCTGATACCCATCTTGGGTGAAGCTCCCTGCCTGCACCCTCAGGCTAGCTGCTGAACCAGAACAACTGTGTCAGTGAGTGGAGAACACAGGCCCAACCACACAGCTCTACCTGCCTTTCTGAGGAGACCTGCCAGCTTCCAGGTCCTCAGAAGATAGCCCCCTCTCCACTCCAATCCCCTGTATATTGGTCCAACTGGGTCACAACCAGTTGAGGAGAGCAGCAGTCACTCTCCGAGAGCCAGTGTATTAGAGGAACCTACCCACCATCTGGAGGTGGATACCAGGATCTCAGGATCACCCAAACACCAGAACAGGGAGTTTTCCTGAGCACCAAGGTCAACTAACAAAAGAAACATACATATAACACCAGGGTCAATCAGATGACAAAAGGTCAGTGCAAGAACACTGTCCAAAAAGGACAAAACTTGGAAGCAGGTAAGTTGACAGCCTACCTCTGCCTAGACAGGTCAGGCAAGTCCTTCATAATTCTGCTCTACAATAAATGTGTGTCGGAGAAATGGGGCCAAACGGCTGAAGATTGATGCTGTAATGTATGGAGAGAAATTGGGAACTGTCCAGGAAGCCACTGGTAGGTCATTTCTTAGTTTTGGAAGCTGCGGGCCCTGCACTTCCTATATAATCAGATATAGTTATCCCTCTCAGGTCTCTGAAGTGGTTGAAGAATAGATAGCTAGAGTCTCATAGTTAAATTTTGAGTTGTTTAGGAGTTAAGAGGGTGTTCTGGATCTAAGAAGATGTTTTTAAAATTGTGATGCAAGTTAGTATGAAAGCTGAGTTAGATATAGAACTTTAAACTCATGGAGATGGTTAGATAGTAGAATGTTAAAGTCAGGTGCCAAATACATATGGACTGGACATTGGGAATGTATGCTAAGCCACATACCTCTCATAATTGTGGCCTAATTATTTCTGTTGTTTTGTATTGTATTTATTGTTATAAGAGAAAGAACCATTTGTTGGACTGAAAGGGGGAGGGAAAAGATATACCTTAAACTAAAAAAAAAAAAAAAAAAAAAACAAAGGGTAGAGGATGGGTGTTGAGGGGGAAGAGGGTGGAAGGGTGGGACTGGAGGGGAAAGAAGGGAGGGGATTGTGATTGAGATGTAACTTGAAGAAATAAAAGTAAATAATAAAAAAAAAACCCAAAGCAATATGATGTCTACAAAACCTAGCTATAATGCTACAGACAACTCTGGATATACTAACATGATTGAAGCAAAGGAAAATGACATTAATCCTATGCTTATATTAATAATAGAAGGCCTAAGGGAGGAAATCAAATATCTCAGAGAACAGCAAAATACTGCAAAAGAGGAGACAGAAATGAATAAAGAACTTAAAGGAATGGAAGACCTAAAAAGAGAAGTTGAAGCAATAAACAAAATCCAATCCAAGGCATCCACAGAACTGGAAAACCTTAAGAAAAGAAAAGGAACTACAGACACTAGCATTACCAACAGAATACAAGAGATGGAAGAAGGAATTTCAGGCACAGAGCATAAAATTGAAGAAATTGATACATCTGTCAAAGAAAATGTCAAATCTAAAAAAGTTCTGACACAAAACCTTCAGGAAATCAAGGACACTATGAAAAGATGAAATCTCAGAATAATAGGAATAGAAGAAAGAGAAGAGTACCAGCTCCATGGACCAGAAAATATCTTCAACAAAATCATTGAAGAGAATTTCCCAAATCTAAAAAAAAGAGAAGCCTATAACTGTACAAGAAACTTACAGAACCCCAAATAGATTAAACCAGAAAAGAAAATCTTCCTGGACATATTAATCGAAACACTAAATGTACAGAACAAAGAAAGAATATTAAAAGCTGCTAGGGAAAAGGGTCAAGTAACATATAATGGTAAACCTATCAGAATCACAACTAACTTTTCATTAGAGACGCTAAAAGCCAGAAAGGCCTGGACAGACATCTTGCAGACCCTAAAAAACCACAAATGCCAGGTCAGACTACTATTCCCAGCAAAACTGTCAACCAACATAGATGGAGAAAACAAGATATTCCATGACAAAGCTAAATTCAAACATATCTATGCACAAATCCAGCTCTACAGAAGATGTTAGAAGAAAAATTCCAAACCAATTGGTTAACTACACACAAGAAGCACAGGAAACAACACACCTGCAGCAAAACCAAAAGAAGAGAAGCTCACTCACACACTATTTCCAACAAAATCAAGATGGCAGGAAGTAACAGTCACTGGTCATTAATATCTCTCAACATCAATGGACTCAATTCCCCAATAAAAAGACACAGGCTACAAGAATAGATGCAAACACAGAATCCCAAATTCTTCTGCTTACAAGAAACACACCTCAGCAAAAAAGATAGACATTATCTCCAAGTAAAAAGCTGGAAAAAGATATACCAAGCAAATGGACCCAAGAAAAAAGCTGGACTGTCAATTCTAGTATGCAACAAATTGGATATCAACCAACATTAATCAAAAGAGATGGGGAAGGAGACTACATACTTATCAAAGGAAAAAACCACCAAAATGAAATCTCAATATTCAACATCTATGCCCCAAATGTAAGACCACCCACATTCATTAAAGAAACACTACTGAAGCTCAAATCTCACATCGAACCTCACACATTAATAGTGGGAGACTTCAACACACCACTCTCACCACTGGACAGATCAACAATGCAGAAACCGAACAGAGAAATAATGAACCTCACAGATGTAATGAATCAAATGGACCTAATTGATATCCACAGAACATTTCACCCCAAAACAAAGGAACACACTTTCTTCTTGGCACCTCATGGAACCTTCTCCAAAATTGACCATATAGTCGGTCATAAGGCAAGCCTCAACAGAACAGGAAAATTGAAATTACCTCTTGTTACTTATCAGACCATCATGGAATAAAGCTAGACTTCCACAATAACAAAAACAACAGAAAGCCTGCAAAAACATTGAAACTGAACAACTCTCTACTCAATGACCTCTGGGTCAGGGAAGAAATAAAAAAAGAAATTAAAGTCTTCTTAGAACTCAGTGAAAATGAAGGCACAACATACCCAAACTTATGGGACACATTGAAAGCAGTGCTAAGAGGAAAGTTTATAGCACTAAGTGCCTTCAAAAATAAACTGGAGAGTTCCCATGCTAGCCACCTAAAAGCACACCTGAAAGAGCTAGAACAAAAGGAAACAAACACTCCCAAGAGGAGCAGAGGAGAGGAAATTATCAAACTCAGGGCTGAAATCAACAACATAGAAACAAAAGGAACAATATAAAGAATCAACAAAACCAAGAGTTGGTTCTTTGAGAAAATCAACAAAATAGAAAAGCACTTAGCTAAACTAACGAAAAGGCAGAGGGAAAATATTCAAATCAACAAAATCAGAAATGAAAAGGGGGAAATCAGAGCAGACATTGAGGAAATCCAAAGAATCATTAGGTTCTACTTCAAAAACTTGTACTCTACAAAATCGGAAAATCTAAATTAAATGGACAATTTTCTTGATAGATTCCACCTACCAAGGTTAAATCAAGAACAGGTAAACAAATTAAACAGTCCTATAACCCTTAAGGAAATAGAAGAAGTCATTAGAAGTCTTCCAACCAAAAAAAGCCCAGGCCCAGATGGTTTCAGCACTGAATTCTACCAGACATTCAAAGAAGAGCTAACACCAATATTCTTCAAACTCTTCCACAGCATAGAAACAAAAGGGATACTGCCAAACACATTCTATGAGGCCATAGTCACCCTGATACCTAAACCTCACAAAGACCCAACGGAGAAAGAAAATTTCAGACCAATTTCCTAATGAACATGGATGCAAAAATACTTAATAAAATACTTGCAAACCAGATCGAAGATCACATCAAAAGTATCATACACCATGATCAAGTAGGCTTCATCCCAGGGATGCAGGGGTGGTTCAACATTAGAAAATCCATCAATGTAATCCACCACATAAACAAGCTGAAAGAAAAGAACCACATGATCATCTCACTGGATGCTGAAAAAGCTTTTGACAAAATACAGCACTCCTTCATGTTAAAAGTCTTGGAGAGATCAGGCATACAAGGACCATACTTAAACATAATAAAGGCAATTTACAACAAGCCAATAGCCAACATCAAACTAAATGGAGAGAAACTTAAAGCATTTCCTCTAAAATCAGGGACAAGGCAAGGCTACCCACTCTCTCTGTATCTCTTCAACATAGTACTTGAAGTTTTAGCTAGAGCAAAAAGACAAATAAAGGAGATCAAGGGGATACAAATTGGAAAGGAAGAAGTCAAAGTATCCCTATTTACAGATAATATGATAGGACACATAAGTGGCCCCAAAGATTCCACCATAGAACTCCTACAGCTGATAAACTCCTTCAGCAACATGGCTGGATACAAAATCAATTCAAAAAAAAAATCAGTAGCCCTTCTTTACACAAAAGATAAATGGGCTGAGAAAGAAATAAGGAATCAACACCCTTCACAATAGCCACAAATAATATAAAATACCTGGGGGTAACTCTAACTAAGCAAGTGAAAGACCTGTATGATAAGAACTTCAAGTCCCTTAAGAAAGAAATTGAAAAAGATATCATGCCTTACTGGCATGAAAGGAAAATGGCCTTAATTTCAGATTAGAATGTTAGACTGCAGGTGGCCACATAGCTTACACAAACTTGATAGCAGCTTAAAGGGTTTTTTTTTTTTTTTTTTTTTTTTAGATATAAAGCATATTTTCATGGTTTGGCATTAAAATGCAGGTAAGAGGTTTAAATTACTGTAAATACATTAAAGGTTACTGAAGTTCAACCTGGTTTTCTAAACCTCCAAGAGTTGAAAAAATTTGGAGCTAAGGTAAAATATATGAAATTCGTGGTGTTAGCCCATGCCTTTAACTCCAGCAGAGACAGGAGGATCACTATTGAATTAGTTCTCTTATAAATTCTGGATTACAAGGAACAGGGTGGTGATGGTGCACACCCTTAATCCCATCATTTGAGAGGGATACACCCTTAATCCCAACACAAAGACAGAAACCTGCAGATCTCTGAGTTCAAGGCTAGCCTGACACAATGCAAGCTCTAAATAGAGAAAAACTTCAATCCAGGGGTGGTTATGCACATCTTTAATCCCAACAGTTGAGGAACACATGCCTTTAATCCCAAAATTTAGAATGCAGTGACAGACATAGGATTTGGAAGGATTTAAGTTTAAAAGCTACTCACAAAAGGCATGATGAAACTCAAAGCGAATTGTCCTTTGAGCTCTCAAAAAATATACACTTAAAGGTTTGTTTAGTTCCAAAATATCAAAATAATTTCTTCTTTAATCTCAATTGAAAGATAATTTTTTATATTGTCAAAAACTGAATTTGCTCCAGGAAAATTATTACCCTCCCCCCAAAAAAGTAGTGTCCCAGAGTTAGGATTAGGACAGGGCTCTGTTTTTATCTTTCCAGGAGATTTAAAGCATTTATCTAAGGAATCCAGGGACAACAGAAAAACTGAAACCTCAGAAGAAAACAGATCAGACACCAAAGAAGACAAGTAGCCCAGAAGATCCAGCCCCGCAGACCTCCTCAATAGCTGTTTCCTCAAAAGTCTACAAACACAACAACTCAAAATCACTAAGATTGTTCAGCTCCACAGACTGTTCCAGCCAGAACTTCAATAAAGCCCTCAAGTTCAGCTTCTGTCTACAAAATTCTTAGGACATTTAAATAGCTGAGCACAAAAGGACTGAACATCAAATGATTCCATTAACATGCTTAGCCATTTTTCCATTCTTATTTGGGCCACAAGCAGGTTTACTCTGTCCCAAATCAGCAGGAAATCATTTTAAGAGAGCAACATCCCATCTCCAGAAGGTGGGGAAAGTGATTTTCCCCACTTTGGTCATTTGATGGGTTATAGATATTTCTTGTTATTTAGGGGGAGAGATTACAAGCTGTTAAATGGTCCTGTTAGATAGATTTTGAAGGTTAGACCCAGGGATTTCTCTCTTTTTCTTTTCTGTATCCTTCTTTCTCTCCTACTTAGGTGTGAACAGACTTGAGAAAAAAATGGGATATAGACATAATATAGGAATGATAAAGAAAAAAGGACAGATTATTGTATATGCTCATATACCTTTGTGTATTGATACAAAATTAAGATTATATTTGGCTAAATTGGTATTGAACTTTGTATACTGATGCAAAATTAAGATAGTATTGGGCTACATCGGTATTGATCTTTGTATATTGATACAAAATTAAGGTTAACTGTTTTTAAGATATTGTACCTAGGTAACACTTAAAAAATGAAATGTGAAGTTTTGGCCTTTTGTTAGCAACTGCCATGAACTGTTTAAGATAATTAAGAAATACAAACTAATAGTCATTCAAGCATGTCATTTTGTTAGGTACTAGGGCAGTCTTTCACAGTTATTTTCTAAGTTAATCAGAAATCAAGTTGCTAAGAGACTAGCAACATTTGCTTATCCAAATATAAGGAGATAGAAAGGTAGTCTTAAAAAACCTCAAGAGATCTGTAGAATATGGCATTCAAAGATGTTTTCTTAAGATTTTTTTGTTATCGTCAGATGTCAGCTCCTGTCAGCACCCCCTATTCTACTCCAAGTAGAAGATGAGCATTGAAGAATCTCCAATTGGAGATGGTTGAATTAGTGGCAAGGTTATCACTTAACAAGAAAAATCCCTTGCTTCAACTGTAGACAGAATGCTGTCCAAAAAGGACAAAACTTGGAAGCAGGTAAGTCAACAGCCTACCTCTGCAAAGACAGGGTAGTCAAGTCCTTTGTAATTCCTGCTTTACAATCAATGTCTGTCAGAGAAACAGGGCCAAACAGCTGAAGATTGATGCTGTAATGTATAGATAGAAATTGGGAACTGTCCAGGAAGCCACTGGCATGACATTTCTTAGTTTTGGAAGCTGCTGGCCCTGTACTTCCTGTATAATCAGATATATTTATCCCTTTCAGGTCTCTGAGGTGGTAGATAACTAGATAGCTAAAGTCTCATAGTTAAATTTTGACTTGTTTAGGAGTTAAGAGGGTGTTCTGGATCTAAGAAGATGTTTTTAAAATTGTGATGAAAGTTAGGATGGAAGCTGAGATGGATATAGAACTTTAAAATCATGGAGATTGTTGGATAGTAAAATGTTAAATTGAGGTGCCAAATATGTCTGGACTGGACATTGGGAATGTATGCTAAGCCCTATAACTCTCATAATTGTGGCCTAATTATTTCTGTTGTTTTGTATTGCATTTGTTGTTATAAGAGAAAGAACCATTTGTTGGACTGAAAGGGGGGGCTGTGGGGCAGAAAAGTTATATCTTAAACTTTAAAAAAAGGAAGTGGATGAGGGGGTTAAGGGGGAAGAGGGTGGGAGGGTGGGACCAGAGGGGGCAGTAGGGAGGGAATTTTGATTTAGATGTAACTTAAAGAAAAAAAGGCCACAAATAAATTTATTTTCATTTAAAAAAAAAGAAAGAAAATTCCTCCATAAAATTGGTTTGTAGGTGAGTCTATAGGGCATTTTCTTAGTGATTGATGGTGGAGGGCCTAGCCTATTATGGTGTGTTCACCCCTGTGCAAGTGGTTCTGGGATTTATAAGAAAGCAGGCTGAGAAAGGCAACAAATAGCAAGTCATTAAGCAGCAACACTCCAGCGCCTCTGTATCAGCTCCTCCTCCAGGTTCCTGCCCTGTTTGAGTTCCTGTCCTGACTTCCTTTGATAATGAGTAATGTTATAGAAGTGTAAGCCAAATAAATTCTTTCCTCTCCATGTTGCTTTGGTTATGTTGTTTCTCCTTGTAGCAATAGAGATCCTAAGACAAAAATTATAAAACCCCAAAAGACAATACAAAGGAACAGCTAGGTGAGCTTGGGTCAGATGGTAAGGTTTTAGATAAAACACTCATAACAAAGTAAATTAATAAAACAAAACAAAACAAAAAAATAAACAAAAAAAAACCCTTATCTGCTCTATAAAATAAGGACAGGTAAAGATAAATTGTAGTTTGGGATAAAATATTTTTGAAATACCTGTCTGACAAATGTGAAAAAAACTACTAAAACTCAACAATAAGAAAAAAATTATGAACAGATTAGTAACAAAATCTGAAGACCCTCCACATCAAAGAAAATACACAGGTGGCTAAGAAACACAGAAAATAATCAGGATAGTATGTCATTACATGATGGGTGATATTATGCATTCTAAATGTAATTAAGTCAAGTTCCACTTGACTTTTTTTAAAAGTATAATACCACTATAAAAACAAGCCTATATATGTTGTAGGAAATATTAATATTTATAATTGATTAATAAGATTATTAGTATGATGGAGTTATTTGTTAGTCCAATTATGAGTAATCACACAGGCACCTGAGCCTGGATTGTGCAATCTTTGCCCATCTAGACTAGTTTTAATTCTACTCTCCAATATTATTCTACGTGCCATGCCGATGCTCCAGGACAGGTGGAATGATGTTCTTTCACCTAAGCCATGAGTGTCTTGTCCTTTCCACCCATTCTCGTCATGTCTTCTTCCAGTGATCCTCTCTGCTCCAAAAGGCCATGAACCTTCTCCCCACCTATGCCTCCTCTACCTAATCCAGGCTGCAGGCACTTTATTCATCCCATCAACTTTAAATTAAGTAGAGCAGGCTTACAGAACAAAGACAGATATATATGTCAATATACTCAGTGTGGTGGCAACCAGATGTTGGGGGTCAGTATGTAGCAATAGAATACAAGCAGCTTTCAGACCACCCTAGCATATATATTTCAAAAATTCTTATACCCGTGATATTGTATCTAAAGGATAGCACAAAGTAAAATCTATTGGTGGCATGAAACAAAAGACATTTTAAGAAAATATTTATGACATAGAAATCATTTCCCATGGAGCTATTTTGAAAAAATTTCAAAAATAAAACTTTGAGTATATTCATTCAGTCAAGATAAATAATTCTTTTTATGTATCAGTGAATTTGATTTGTTAACATTTCTTTAAAATTTTCCATCTATGTTTATGAGGGAGGGTAAATTGATTTTTTAAACTTGCTTCAACTTTTTACTGAAAAGATCAACATTATGATGAAGGCTTCCCCACACAAAAGAAAAGTTCTATACGCATAGAGAAAATGATAACACAAAAATATGGATAAATAAGAAAGGAAAGAAAAGCACTACAGGTCACAATCCTACCTGAAATTTACAAGCCATATTTAACATTGACACTGATGAAGACGGGGGCAGAATAGTCAAAACATTTTTGGAAAACACACAGCAGACCAATTTTTACTATCTGATTAAAAAGTACATTAAAGCAATTGCTAATTTCTCCAAATCACAGTCAATATAACTATAACACAACCCTTACACATAAGACTCAAGGAACATCAAGGAAGAAGGGAAGTAGAAAGAAGGGGAGTAGAAAAACCAGGGGACCAGAAGGTCTGCTGCTATTTTGTGTATGATATATATGATAGTGAAATCTTAAAATATAGATGTCTCAAGGAGACCTGAACTAGAATAACACCGGTTAGTATGCTAATATGGATAGCCTTCCCAAAGGATAGACCCGCTAATTGATTATCTAGTACTAAGTAGTCAGCCCTAGAACATACATATGGATATATCCAGCACTGTATGGACTTAGTTACATTTGCATATTTCTTTATGTATATTGCAAAATAATAAATAATATATATTAAAGAGGCCATGGATATGAAGGGAGCAGTGTGAGTGTGTGTGTGTGTGTGTGTGTGTGTGTGTGTGTGTGTTTAAAGAGATTGGAGGGAGGAGGAGAACTGATGTAAATACAGTACATAATGTATAAAATTTAACAATAAATTAAAAGAGGCATGTGATAGTAATATAACAATTAATGAAACAAAATATAAAGCAGAAATAGATACATATGTGTAAATTTATAACAATTTTATAAAATTGTCAAGCTAATTGTCTAAAAAGATTACAGTCTTCACAGTATTTTAAGGTTAGAAAAAAAGATTATATATACAGATAAAAAGATGGTTGATACTTTTTAAAATTGTATACAAGTTAATGTAAAATGATAATAGGCTTAAATGCAAAATCTAGAATTATAAGATTCTAGGTGAATTGTTGTAGAAAAATATTTGTTAGTTCATGTTAGCCAAATATTTCCTTGATAGGACATCAAGAGTCTAAACTGGAAACAAAGTATTGGTGTACTATACTTTATCCAAATGTAAAAACTAGTTTCTTTGTAAACTAGTTAAGAAAATTAAAAAATAAGTAGCTAAAAATAATTATAAAACACACAGTTGGTAGAGAATTGTGATTAGATCATACAAAGAAACAACTGTACAACATGAAGACTAAAAAGAGAAACTAAAATATATTTTAAATAAGGAAAGCGTTTAAATAGAAATTTTTTTTCAAAGAATCTATACAAGAGACAATAAGCAGACCAAAAGAAAAAGTTCTTAAGGAAGTACAAAATTAAATCACAATAAGATGTTAGTACATACAAAAAAGCATTAAATAACCAAGACAGACTAGCACTAATGGTCTGAACAGCAACTTGAATTCTTGTGCACAATTGACGGAGCAGTAAAACAATACATCCACTTAGGACTTTCAATTCCTTGTCAATTCACAAACGACTCAGCAACTGTATTCCTAAATACTATACATGGGAATATAAACTGTATACTAATATTTATAGCAATATTATTTATAATAGCCCCAATGTAGAAACAACCAAAGGTCCATTGATAGCTTAAAACATTTAAAAGCGGGCATATCTTTGTTAAAGAATACTACTGAAAATAAAATGAAGCAAATTACAGTCAGTGTGATAAAATGGATAATCCCAATAGGCCTTGGTTCAAAGAAAGTAGGCAGCCTGGTGTGGTGCTGCACATCTTTAATCCCAGCTACTTGGGAGGCTGAGGCAGGAGGATGGCTTGAGTTCAGGAGTTCTGGACTGCAGTGTGCTTTGCTGATGAGATAGCCACACCAAGTTCAGCATCAATATGGTCATCTCCTGGGACTGAGGGGCCATCACATTGGCTAAGGAAGGGTTAACAAGTCCAAACCAGAACCAGAGCTCATGAAATTCATATTTATTGCTACACAGCATAAAACACAATGATAGCAAGAGTTTCCATATCAATATTTACAGAGATGACACAGGGTCATGGTGAAGAGGTACAGAGAGAGTTCAAGGGTAAGGAGAGGGCTCTTTATGTTGACTTACTAACAATTTACAGAACTATGTATTTCAAATAGTCAAATTTGGCAAAAGGAAATCATATTTCATAAAAGAAAGCACATGAGGTGAAAATGGAATTAAAATTCAAGTCAGCAAGTTCGCATTTAGTTTTGAGCAGCACACATGATATATGGGATCTAAAGCATAATGATGTGTTGGGCCTTAAGGGTAATTACAATTCAAGCAAGTGATGCTTTCTAGTTTAGCTGGAAATATTTTTCATAACTCATTTCTACATGTTTATTTATTCATCTATTCACACACCTAGACCAACTTTTGGTATAATATTTGAACTCAACAGCTAAATATGCTTAAGTACAACATTAGGTCATTACTCCATGTATGAACTTGATAAAACCAATCTTCAGATTTAGATATAACTGGTCATTCATCCTGTCACCCAAATCTAATAGTTTTTGTTTTTCTTATGTGAGACTTTAAACAGTAAAAATGTATACCTTTGGGGATCCAAGATGGCGGCGGCCTGCGCCGATGTATTTTGATTTTGGGGGGAAGAGTCACAAGGCGGTGAGTGTTGCAGGATGCTGTACAAACTGCTCGACCCCTTCTAAATCTCAACCAGCTACCCAGGGACCACTGAGGGTCAATGGGCAGGACGCTCCTTCCCACTCTCGGACACGCAAGGAAGCCACTGGACCCGGGAAACAGGATCTCCCATCCCCCACCAGGAGAGACTCCTGTTAAGTTCCAATCTAATACCCAGCAGACAGATTCAGATCCCATGCAGAGATAATCCCCACCCTGCTGGGAACCCCCAGGTCTTGCACAGACGATCCAACTATCTGGAAAGTGTTGCGACCCTTGGAAGTGAGCACAGCTCGGCTGCAAAGTGCCTTCAGACTGCATTTCGCAACCCACTGCTGTGACGTCACTGGCCAGTTTCCAAGCCGCATGAGTGGCAAGAATATTGGGGCGGAAGGGCAGATTTACCCACTACAGGAAACAACACCGGGCAAACTGTGAGATACTTGAAACTGTCACATATTGGACTTTTGCACTAGTACTGGCCCTTCTGGCAGGGAACCAGAGCTTACTTGTACACAGCTCCACCACCTGGATTAGTTAGGTCTCCACCTAGGAGGCGGGGCTGAATGACTCACCTTATAGGGGTGGGGTAAGGCAACTCGAATCCTACACCAAAGCGCCCCCTTTGGACCCAGGTCCAGAAGACAGCAAAAAAATTCTACATGGCCAGAGGCCCCAGAAAAAAAAAAAAAAAGCAGAGCAAAATGTCTCCAACAAAAGAAAGCAACGCTATTCTATTCAGCCCGAACCACCTCACCACAACTGAAACACATGAAAACGATGACATTTCTACATTATGGAAAGTGATAGTGTCCCTTCAAGAAGAACGTAAAACTATGAAGGAATTCAAAGAAGCCACAATTTTACAAGTCAAAACAACGAATAACACCATTAAAGAGCTCCAAGCCAAGGTGACTCAGCTTGAACAGGAAAAGGACAGAGCAATGAAAGATTTCTAGACAAAAACAAGCAAACTGGAGAAGGAAATGTACAAAACAAACAATACCATTCAAGACATGAAAATAGAAATGGAAACAATAAAGAAAACACAGGCAGAGTTAAAAGAGGAAATGCAGAATCAAGAGAAGAGAACAGGAACTACGGATGTGAGTATCAAAAATAGGATGCAAGAGATGGAAGACAGGATCTCAGGCATGGAAGAAATCAGTACAACATCCAAAGAAAGTGAGAAAGCTAAAAAATCTCTCACCCACAACATCCAAGAAATCAAGGACTCAATGAAAAGACGGAACCTAAGAATTATAGGCATAGAGGAAAGAGAAGACTCCCGACTCCATGGTCCAGGAAATATCTTCAAGAAAATCATAGAAGAAAACTTCCCAAACCTAAAGAAAGAGATGTCAGTAAAAATCCAAGAGGCTTGCAGAACACCGAACAGATTAGATCAGAAAAGAAACTCCTCTCGCCACATAATAATAGAAACTCCAAATGTAGAGAACAAAGAAAAGCTATTAAAAGCTGTAAGAGAAAAAGGCCAAGTCACAAACAATGGCAGACCCATCAGAATCACACCTGACTTCTCCTCAGAAACTTTAAAGGCTAGAAAGGCCTGGACAGACGTCCTACAAGCTCTGAGCGAACATAGGTGTCCAGCCAGACTACTATACCCAGTAAAACTCTCTGTCAACATAGATGGAGAAAACAAGATATTCCATGACAAAATCAAATTCAAAAATATCTCCTTATAAACCCAGTCCTACAGAAGGACCTAGAAGGAAAATTCCAACACAGAGAAGATAACTACATCCAAGAAAACAGAGGAAATAGAAACCTCCACAGCAACTAAACAAAAAAAAAAACAAAAGACAGCCAGCTATATGAAAATAATGGGAAATAACAACCCCTGGTCACTAATATCCATCAACATCAATGGACTCAACTCGCCAAAAAAAAAGACACAGACTTACAGACTGGATCTGTAAAGAAGACTCATCTTTTTGCTGTATACAAGAAACACACCTCACTATTGAAGATAAACACTACCTCAGAGTAAAGGGCTTGGAAAAGGTTTTCCAAGCAAATGGACCCAGGAAACAAGCTGGAGTAGCCAACCTAATATCAAACAAAATAGACTTCCAATTGAAGTTAATAAAAAAAGACAGAGAAGGGCATTACATACCCATTAAAGGAAATATCCACCAAGAGGTCATCTCAATATTGAACATCTATGCCCCAAATACAAACGCACCTACATTTATAAAAGAAACGCTTCTAAAACTTAAATTGCACATCGATCCAAACACTTTAATAGTGGGAGACTTCAACACCCCACTCACAACTATGGACAGATCATCAAGACAGAAGCCAAACAAAGAAATAATGAGTCTAACAGAGATCATGAACCAAATGGACCTAACAGATATCTACAGAACGTTTCACCCAAACACAAAAGAATACACCTTCTTCTCAGCACCTCACGGAACCTTCTCCAAAATCGACCATATAGTTGGACACAAAGATAGTCTTAACAGATACAAGAAAATTGAAATAACCCCTGCATCTTATCAGACCACCATGGAGTAAAGCTGGAATTCAATAGCAAAAGATTCAACAGAAAGTCTACACTCACATGGAAATTGAACAACTCTTTACTAGAGGACCACTGTGTCAGGGAAGAAATAAAGAAAGAAATCAAAAACTTCGTAAAATCCAACGAAAATAAATACACAACATACCCAAACCTATGGGACACAATGAAAGCTGTGCTACGAGGAAAGTTCATAGAACTAAGTGCCTTCAAAAAGAAAATTGTGACAGCTCATATTAGCAAATTAACTGCTAGACTGGGTGAATTGGAAAAAAAAAAAAAAAGAAGAAGAAGCAAACGTTCCCAAGAGGAGCAGAAGGCAGGAGATCATCAAACTTAGAGCTGAAATCAACAACTTAGAAACAAAAAGAACTATACAAAGAATCAATGAAACCAAGAGTTGGTTCTTCGAGAAAATCAACAAAATAGACAGACCCTTAGCCAAATTAACTAAAAGACAGAGGGAGAAAACACAAATCAACAAAATCAGAAATGAAAAGGAGAAGTAAAAACAGACACTGAGGAAATCCAGAGAATATGTGGATCCTACTTCAAAAATTTATACTCCCCCAAATTTGAAAACTTAAGTAAAATGGACAATTTTCTTGGTAGATTCCACCTAACAAAGCTAAATCAAGATCAGATAAACAGATTAAACAGCCCTATAACTCCTAAGGAAATACAAACAGTCATTAAAAATCTCCAAACCAAAAAAAGCCGAGGGCCAGATGGCTTTAGCACGGAATTCTACCGGACCTTCAAAGAGGTGCTAACACCAATACTTTTCAAACTCTTTCACAAAATAGAATCTGAAAGAACATTGCCAAACTCATTTTATGAGGCCACAATCACCCTGATTTCTAAACCACACAAAGACCCAACAAAGAAGGAGAACTTCAGACCAATCTCCCTCATGAACATAGATGCAAAAATACTTAATAAAATACTAGCAAACCGAATTCAAGAACACATCAAAAGTATCATACACTATGATCAAGTAGGCTTCATCCCAGGGATGCAGGGATGGTTCAACATACGAAAGTCTATCAACGTCATTCACCATATAAATAAGATGAAAGAAAAAAACCACATGATAATCTCGCTAGAAGCAGAAAAAGCATTTGACAAAATCCAACACCCCTTCATGCTAAAAGTTCTGGAGAGAACGGGCATACAAGGACCGTACCTAGAAATAATAAAGGCAATATACAGCAAGCCAGTGGCCAACATCAAATTAAATGGAGAGAAACTTGAAGCATTTCCTCTAAACTCAAGGACAAGATAAGGATGCCTACTTTCACCATATCTCTTCAATATAGGACTTGAAGTTCTTGCCAGAGCAATAAGACAACTAAAGGAGATCAAGGGGATAAACATTGGAAATGAAGAAGTCAAATTATACCTATTTGCAGATGCTATGATAGTATACATAAGCGACCCCAAAAATTCCACCAGAGAACTCTTACAGCTGATAAACACCTTCAGCAAAGTGGCTAGATACAAAATTAATTCAAAAAAATCACAAGCTCTTCTTTATACAACAAACAAATGGGCTGAGAAAGAAATAAGAGAAACAACCCCCTTCACAATAGCCACAAACAACATAAAATACCTGGGGGTAACTCTAACCAAGCAAGTAAATGACCTGTACAACAAGAACTTCAAGCCCTTGAAGAAAGAAATGGAAGAAGCCTTTAGAAGATGAAAAGATCTCCCATGCTCATGGATAGGTAGGATCAACATAATAAAAATGGCCATCCTAACAAAAGCAATATATAAATTCAATGCAATTCCTATCAAAATACCAACACAATTTTTATAGACTTGGAAAGAGCTATTCTCAATTTCATATGGAACAACAAAAAGCCCAGAAGAGCTAAATCAATCCTGTACAATAAAAAAACATCTGGAGATATCACCATCCTGGATTTCAAGCTGTACTACAGAGCAATAGTTGTAAAAACAGCATGGTATTGGTATAGAAACAGACCTGTAGATCAATGGAATCGAATTGAAGATCCAGAAATAGACCCACACACTTATCGCCATGTAATTTTTGACAAAGAAGCCAAATCGGCACAGTGGAAGGACAGCATCTTCAACAAATGGTGCTGGTCCAACTGGATGTCCACTTGTAAAAGAATGAAATTAGACCCATACTTATCACCTTGTACAAAACTTAAGTCCAAGTGGATCAAAGACCTTAACATAAGGCCGGTCACACTAAATCTACTAGAAGAAAAAGTGGGGAAGCCCTCAAACTCACTGGCACAGGTGACAACTTCCTGAACAGAACACCAACAGCTCAGGACCTGAGATCAACAATCAATAAATGGGACCTCATGAAACTGAAAAGCTTCTGTAAGGCAAAAGACACTGTCATTGGAACAAAGTGTCAGCCTACAGACTGGAAGAAAATCTTCACCAACCCCACATCTGACAGAGGGCTAATATCCAAAATCTACAAAGAACTCAAGAAATTACATGCCAAGAAACAATATAATCCAATCAAAAAATGGGGGATGGAGCTAAATAGAGAATTCACAAAGGAGGAATTCCTAATGGCTGAGAGACACTTGAAGAAATGCTCAACATCCTTAGTCATCAGAGAAATGCAACTCAAGACCACTCTGAGATTCCATCTCACACCTGTCAGAATGGCTAAGATCAAAAACTCAAATGACAGCACATGCTGGCGAGGGTGTGGAGAAAGAGGTATCCTACTCCATTGCTGGTAGGAATGCAGGCTTGTGCAACCACTATGGAGGTCAGTCTGGCGATATCTTAAAAAACTTGGAATAGCTTTGCCTCAGGACCCAGCCATATCACTTCTGGGTATACACCCAAATGCCTCTTCACAGAATCATAAGGAAGTTTCCTCATCTATGTCTATAGCAGCCTTATTTGTAATAGCTATAAACTGGAAACAACCCAGATGTCCCTCAACCGAAGAATGGTTTAAAAAACTGTGGTACCTCTACACAATGGAATATTATTCAGCTATCAGGAACAATGAAATTATGCATTTTGCAGCCAAATGGATGGAACTAGAAAACCTCATCCTGAGTGAGCTAACCCAGACTCAGAAGGATGCACATGGCATCTATTCACTTATAGTAGGATTTTAGCTATATAGTAGAAGATATCGATACTACAACTAACACACCAAAGGGAACATGGACATAGACTTTTTATTTTATATTTTTATATTTTTATTTATTTTTTATATATTTTAAAAATACTTTTTAGTCTTTTTTACGTATTTGTCTGCTTATTGGTGTGTTTGTTTTTTAGTTCTCTCTCCCAGGCAATGAGACACTTTTCACTGATGGTACTGCCTCGTAGACCCCCAATGAATGAGGAGGCTCTTGGCCCTCATACGACCTCTCAACTGAGATGAGGGACTGTTATATAAGGACACCCCACCCCAGAGAAATGGGATGGAAGGGTTATGAGGTAAAGAAAAAAAATGAAATGTGATGTTTCGGCCTTTTACTACTAATTGTCATAAACTGTTTAGGATAATTAAGAAATGCAAACTAATAGTTATGCAAGCCAGTCATTCTGTTAGGTACTATGACAGCCTATTATAGTTATTTTCTAAGCTAATCAGAAATAAAGGTGCTAAGAGACAAGCAACATCTGCTTACCCTAATATAAGAGATAGATAGGGCCTCTTCAACAACCTCAAGAGATCTGTAGAATATGGCATTCAAAGATGTTTTCGTAACTTTAGATTTTTTTATATAAAGACATATCAACTCCTGACAGCACCCCCTATTCCACCCCAAATAGAAGATGAGCATCAAAGAATCTCCCGTGGGAGATGATTGAATTAGTCGCAAGCCTATCTCTTGGTAGGAAAAGCCCCTTGCTCCAACTGTAGACAGAATGCTGTCCAAAAAGGACAAAACCTGGAAGCAGGTAAGTCGACAGCCTAGCTCTGCCAAGACAGGGCAGGCATGACCTTCATAACCCCTGCTCTACAATCAATGTCTGTCAGAGAAATGGGGCCAAATGACTGAAGATTGATGCTGTAATGTATGGAGAGAAAATGGAACCTGTCCACGCAGCCACTGGTATGTCATTTCTTAGTTTTGGAAGCTGCAGGCCCTGTACTTCCTATAAAATCAGATATATTTATCCCTCTCAGGTCTCTGAGGAGGTTGAAGAACAGATAGAGTCTCATAGTTAAATTTTGAGTTGTTTAGGAATCAAGAAGGTGTTATACATCTAAGAAGATATTTTTAAAATTGTGAGGCAAGTTTGTATGAAAGCTGAGTTAGATATAGAACTTTAAACTCATGGAGATGGTTAGATAGTAGAATGTTAAAGTCAGGTACCAGATACATATGGACTGTACATTGGGAATGTACGCTAAGACATGTAACCCTCATAACTGTGGCCTAATTACCTCTGTTTTTTTGTATTGTATTTATTATTATAAGAGAAAAAGCCATTTGTTGGACTGAAAGGGGAAACTGTTGGGGGAAATAAGATATACCTTAAACTTAAAAAAAAAGGGAAGAGGATGGGGGGTTGAGGGTGGGAGGGTGGGACTGGAGGGGGAATAGGGACGGGACTGCGATTGAGATGTAACTTGAAGAAATAAAAAATAAAGGAAAAAAAGGACCATAAAAAATGTATACCTTCAATCAAATAATGAAATGCTAATCAACCCCTGGGAAAACATGTCAAGACAGTATGTGTAAGGGTAGATGTGAACTTATAAGTGCATCAACCTCAAACTAACTATTTACCTGGTTTATTGATATTAGCAATATTTACTTTCATTGTAGCAAGCATTACAGATCAGTATATTCTCTAGAGATAGTATTATTAGATAAAGCTAACATAAATTTAATTAGTTTTTCTAATTATTCTGTTACCAAAAAAAGAAGGAAGAAACAAAAGGGCAGAAAAACACGAAGAGAAAGGGGAAAGTGTGGGCAGTCAAGAAAGAAGAGGGTTGTAGGGAAACCTCTATACTGTGAAATAGCAATATTCAAGATTTAAATTTGTGCCACAAGAATTTATTGCTCTGTGGGTTAAGATGACTAATTTCTATACAACAGAAAGAACATGGACTATACAGTATTGTACATTTATTTTATTCTGAGCAGTAGCAAATTTATATGCGATCCTTTGAGAGACTTAGCTACTTCCAATCATAGCCTAGAATGATAAGCTAGTAGCCATAGTAGCAAACAACATCCTAGCACCTAAAACCTAACATTTAGTAGGGGTTCAGTAAATAATGTTATAAATCAGTAATAAAGGAAAACAAGTTGACAGATTATTAGTTAAAGTTCATTGAGAACACAAAGAAAAACTATTCATGTACCCAACATATACTTCATTACATATCCTGTACACTTTGAGTAATTTCTACAACCATTTTATTAGTAAAATCAATAAAAAGATATTAAAAGGAGTCAGAGGACATTAATTCAAGATAAAAGGAAACCCCATTCCAAAAAGTCAGTTTCTCCAAGCCTAGGAAAATATTAAGTTTTACTTAGAACTACTGTAAATTCTTCATATTACATCTCATGTGTGACTTTGACCAGTTAGAGTGTAATAAGGATTTCCCAACATAAAGACAAGGGACAAGGGTAATATACTACTAGTTAATTTATTAGTTAACTTATTAGTTAATTGGTTAGACATATTCTTCTACACAAAATTACTTTCAGTAAACTAAGGTGAAAAGGTAAATATACATTTTTAAAGCCAGCAAAAAACAGATACAACACATAACTTTAAATAAAAATATAGACAATATGAAGTAGTAGGTAATCATAGATGGTTTCACAGGTGAAGCTACATGGCTAGAATGAGACCTTAAATGACAAAATAAAACAACAAGCAGTGACTGCTTCTATTATGTGAAAGTAGTCAAACAAAGGTGATGATGCAGTCAAAGGTATTGTCTCATAGTATACATAGTAAGATTACTACTGATAACAGGAAGAAATTTGAGAATTATGGGTACATATTATCATCAGACACTTGAAAATTATTGGCTTCTTCTTCCTATCAGCAAATTTTACATTTAATATATAAATTTTATATTTTACATTTTTATACTTACATTTTGTATTTTTATTGTTAATATATAAAATATTGTGTATATAATATACAAATACTCTATATCACATATACAGATGATATATATACATACATACATAAATATATAATACATTTTTATCAGAAAAACCTGTAACTATTTGCACCCCTCCACATAGCATATCTGTTAAGCCCTGCCCAACAGGGAATCACCTGATTTGAAAAGAGCTGCTCAATCCAGCAAGCACTTCTTCTTGCCTCAGTTTCCCAACCGGGAAAAGAGAATGATATCAGTTTACCATTTAGGGTTATTGTGAATATCAGTGGGTTAATAACCATAATGTACTTAAAACAAAGTCCAGTACACAGACATCTTGTTGCCTTCATTCATTATTATGACTGGGTTTTATTATTACTTATGTTATTATTCCCTCTGTTCTACCAATCTAAATTGAGAAATAGAGAATTTCAGAACAAGAACAAAAAGTATCTAGAACAAATACAAGAAACACACATTTCTAGACTCAGCTGATTGTTCTTTATAATGCTATTTCTTTAAGGTCAAGGTTGACCCTTTTCTAGAGACCTTCCTCTGCATGAAGTGCCATGAGCTGCATTCTGGTGCAGTTCTAAGAGGTCCAACCAATGAGCCTCAGATGAGCTTTTTCTGGGGACTTCAGCATACTTGCCCCTAACATAATGATTTTGCATTTCAGGACCACTAATACTTTTTAAATTTTATAGTATACTAACTTAATACATTCTTTAGTGATATTTAATGTATTTATAGACATGATGCATTTGGAGTTTTGACACTAAACTTTGTCTCAGGCTTGACAGAGTGCTTTTTGGAAAAGCCTGATGACCTAAATTCAGCCTCCAGGACTGCCTTGGTGGAAGGGAGAACTGACTCCAAGAAGTTGTTCTCTGACCTCTGCCTATGTGTCATTAGGCATATGCACATTCACAAATCTATACACACACAATAAATAAAAAGGTAAAAACAATCTTTAAAATTTATCTCTGGTCAATAACCTTAATATTAGGTACTAGGATCCACAAGAGCAGGCTCTTTACTCTCTCCCTTGTTCAATCAGAAACTTCATTATTTGGGGGAAATTCAATAAGAAAATAGTAAACCATTGATAAAGCCATGACTCTCCCAGAAGCAATCATGAATTTTACTGATGTTACGCATTTTCAAAATTGTACTTCTTGATTTAAAAAGCTGCTCAATTTCATCACGTACTCTTGTAAAGGTACAGGTTTACAAACCTGATAACTTTAGTTTCTATAGCTTCAGATGAGTCAATAAGAGACTTCACATAATCAGATTTGGTGTTATTTGTGTTCCTAATGAACTCATTCAGATTCTAAACCTAACCATGACATCAGAAGTTATCAGCATGTGAAAGTTTTGTGATTAACAAGAATGATTTTTATGTATTAATGTTTTCAAGTGATTTGTTTGGCAACAGAATAAGTATGCACACGAACTAAATGTCAAGGATCAATAATGAGAAGCCAGCATAGCTGAACAGATATCTTGCTTTTAGCTAGAAATACTGCTGTGTTGGATCATTCGACTGAAAATAAAAATTTTACAAGTAAAAATTTAATTAACATGTTGTCATCATTACCCATTCTTCTATAAGTTGGCTTTCTCCATCAAGCTGTTAGGTGTTTCAATATTTAAAAGCTTAACATGTCCTTAAACATACCCAGTAGGGAACATTAATCTGTTGACGTATGTTTTCAGAGGTCTAGAGGTTTTTCAAGGCAGCTGTAAAGACATACTCTTTCTGAAGTGGAGGTTTCAAAAATCTGGAACTCAACAAATGAGATCGATTATGAAGTCAGGGGTGAAAGGGAAAAGGTGCACAGTAAAAGAGATTCATGCGATACAACTGAGGCCAAAAGTGGAAGTTACTAATTTCATGAGAGGGATACGGATGACTTCAAAGCCCACTTTTGCAACATGAGTAAGATGACATTTGTACCAGGTTAAATAATATCAAACCAAGGCAGCTTTGTATAAATAAGTCCTACTACAGCTTATCCAGTGAAGAGGGGACATTTCAATATCTGGGTCTTTTATTACCTAGCAAGGTAACTGTCTATCAGTGAAATAACATTTACAATACAAACAAACCAGTTTTCTTTGCCTCAGGGTTGGGAGTTATTATTCAATTATTTACTTTCTGGGTTTGCTCATCTATTGAGATTTACATAATAGAATAATGAATGGCCTTTACAAATATCAGACAAGAAGGCCAACTTTACTAAAACAATTTAAAGTAATTAATTAAATGGAATTTTAAATTATCTAATAAAGGAGTAATGAAAAGTTAGAAGCTAATCAGATGAATAAAGCACATACAATGGGATGTAGGGGGTTGACATATCGAGTTCTAGATGGCAATTTAAAGACACTGTTTTATGAAGAAATGAAAGGGCTATGGTGGTAGAATCATAATGCACTTTCCTTGCTTTCATGTAAATAATGCATCCACCAAAAATAAAAACACAAAAAACAAACAACATTGGACTGCATGAGACTGTTCAAAGAGTGAACCATCTCAGTAACACCTGGACTTGCAACAAAGACCCTCGATCCAACGTTAAAACATGTTATCATCAATGAATATGGTATGGTAGCACCTGGTAAAAGAAGTGCCTGGATCTATCTAAATGCACTTACAGAATGTAGAAGGATACAATTCGTATTTTTAATGAAACCTAATGTTACTTCAATTTCTGGGACACAAGAGGGAAATGATAACTAGGTGGCAGGTAAGTTGTGAGCAACAGAATAGAGGTGAGCACACACCTCTCCATCTCTCTTAATAAGAAGCAATAAAAGAGAGACAGGCCGAGGTACTCAGACTTGCCCACTTCTAGAAAGCCATCTTCCTAAGCAGGGTGGCCAGGTTCAGGTTTGTTAGCTCAGTGAAACCACCTATGGTACAGACTACTGTACTCTGAGCATTCACCCTGATCTTTGGGCTAGCATCCCACCAAAAAAGGGAAGAGGAGCTCTTTCCTATTCCGTGAAAGAAACCCTGGATCAGCTATAAAGAGAGTGAGATTCCAAAAATGCTTTTTTCCACCATCCAGTGATTCAGGTACTCAGTAAAAGTATACTCAACATCAAGACAGAGCATATTAACATGCTATTAGATGGAGCAGGTTAAGAAATTGGGGGAATAGGTTACTAAGAACTTTCTCATAATATAAATCACAGTTAACATCAAACTTGCTGGGATAGTTCTTTAATCAACATTAAGGTTTTTACTTGTGACCTAACACAAATTAGAAAGTAAAGATATCAGAGCCCTAGAATTCCAATACAGAATGATTTTGTTCTGCTTTATATCTCATGCTTAAAAGGCTATCTTTTTCCTTTTGGATGTGATTCATCTCTCAAACTGATACTTTACTACAGCATCATGAATACAGCCAAGACAGCCTTGACTTTGAATCTCTCCTTGTAGTTTTCTTTTTTATTATTATTTTTGAGATTGTAATATAATAATATCACTTCTCTCTTCCCTTTCCTTCCTCCAGACCCTGCCATATACTCCTTGCTCTCTTTCTAATTCATGGCCTCTTTGTTTCATTAAGTGTTGTTACATACATTACATATGTGTGTGTGTGTATATGTATATATATATATATATATATATATACATATACACACACACACATATGCTATTCAAAAATACAGCCTGTTCAGTCTGTATAGTATTATTTGTATGTATGTTTTCAGGATGATCATTTGGTATTGGATAACCAATTTGGGGGATTTTTCACTGGGGAAGATTGTGTCTCATGCTCTCAGCATTCCTTAGTTGCCTGCAGTTCCTTGTGTAGGATTTAGGCCTTGTGATCTTTCCTCCATCCATTTTGGCATATTCATTGATGTCCTTGATCAGCTCATGTTTAGGCCATCATGTTGGTAAGACTTTATGAAGGTAGCTTTATGACATTAAGACTTTATGGCATTTCTAGGAGACAGTCTCACAGCAAATTCCCTATCTTCTTGCTCTTACAGTCTTTCTGCCCCAGCTTCCACAATGTTCCCTGTGCCTTATGCTCAAGAGTTGTTATATAGATCATCATAATTTTCTTATATGTAGTCACCACATTTATTCCAGCCATCAAATCAGAATATGCATTCCATTTCAGTTGTGAAAAATATAAAATCCTGAACTTTAAAAACTTAAGCTTCAGAATTTATTTAGGAGTCATTTAATCAAGTAACTAATGGGATAAAAAAACATAAATTGAAAATTAAAAAAGGAAACATTTTTCTAAATATACCATAACCAAATCTATTACAATTAATATAGATATTACACCTAAGAAACTATGGTCTTATGCAGTTTGGTGGTGCTTTAATAGATATTATTTGCAAATAAAATGTAAATAGGCTAATTCATTGAAGTTCACATTAATTAGGTCAATAAGCTCTCTCATTTGTATACCTCTGTCAGAACATGGTGCCTGAATGAAGCTGTGTGAGATTTCTGAGCTTGTGAGAAAACTCCAAGGAAACAAGACAAGAGTCTCCTAACCTCTGTTCCTCCATAACATGGGTTTGTTCTGGGAATGTCCTTTTGTGTCCCTCCCAGGTGTAATAAATAGGAGTGGGTTTGCTTCAGCTTACACACTGCTGCTTACTTCTGTTATTCAAAACTGTTTTCAAGCCCCAGTTGCCCTTGTGACTGAGTACAATCTACAACTCATGGGAACTTTGTTCATGACCTTGCTCTACCCTCAGAATGCCCTCACAATATAAATTGGCTGATGCCCTGAATAAAGTTGGCTACTGTGTAACACTTTAGTGGCCTCAATTTTAGGGTCTGCTCTCCCAGGTTCACAGCATCAACTAGAATGGTAACATACCCCTGTACATATTAGGTAGGCCATATAACAAGATACTAACATGGCAGTGATTAAAATAAACTGTAATTTTTATTGTCTTAAAAGTTCATAAATATATAGAACTTATAAAGTGCATTAAGGCACGTCATTCTTCACTTAATCATCTGCAGATTTTACCAATAGAATATTTTCCCATCTCTTGACATTTATTGTTGATTACAATTGCATCTCCACAACATATCTGCGAATTCTACATGTACAGACCTTAACAAAAGGGTAAAGTCATCAAAATAAATGGGGTTTTCCCATGAATGAAAAATTAAACCATATTTCTTAAAATTATTTATTTGAAAAGAAGCAGACATTTCTCTTAAACAATTACACGTCCTAAAGAGTTATGGGTTAATAAAATATAATTTAAAGGTTGAGAACTGTAAAGAAACTTAGAATAGCAAAAAAGGTGAAAATTTAATTCACACCATTAGAGTTCTTATTCTTAATGAAACAATCCGTTTGGACTATTTTTCTCCTCTGTGATTAATAGAATTCATTTCATCAAACAATTATTGCAAAGAGAAGAGTCAACAAAACTACCAAACATTTGATTATTATCATGAAATACTATTTACATAAAAATTATATAATTAAAGCATGATTTTGGATTCTCATTTTTAGGATATGTTTCTTCAAAACAACCATACAAGAAAAATGCACAAGAATAGAGTATACAAATTATACCATGTTTTAATTATCAGAACATAATGTTCATGGCATTAATTCCCTTGATCCTTCTCTGAAGGAAAATATTCAAGTCCATCTCTTTAGATGCTTTCAACTACAGATGTACAATGTCATTATGTATCTGTAGCTGCTGTGAATTATGATTCACAGCTGGTATTTGGTATGATAAACCTAGAAGATAATCCTGCTTAGAGATTAGTGTCTAATTCTTATGCCCATGTACCTCCTAAGGAAATTTAAATTATTGTTTTCCTGGGACTCATAATTACTTGACTTCCCTTTGTGGAAAATATCTCTAAGTGAATGCAAGGTAAAACATACTAAACAAAAATCAGCTGAGTTGTGGCCAAAGAATAAGTTTAAAGGGAAAAGTCAGCACTAAAATCCACTGGATTTGTTCACGGAATATATAAGAAGTATGTGTAAAGAAAAAGACTAAGCATGTACTCATGCCTCCTTAAAATATGTCCCATTAGATCCCATTTGATCCTCTCCAATTATAGTACTAGGAAGTGATGATCTCATAAATGCCAGGCATAGTGGCTTCTTCTAATCCACGCTCTTGACACACTGCACTTGGCAACACAGAATTCTTGTTGACACTTTGTCACTCTTTGGCTTCCCAGTGCTCATCTTCTATGACTGCTCACTTTAGGTCTATAGTTTGGATTGAGTTCCTCTCAACAGTCATTTAAGTGCTCTAAGAGCCCAGGCTCCCCATTATATTTGTGCCCCTATTGTCATGGCTCACAACACAAATACCTATATGTCCATCAGCTCTGATCTATTTACAGCACAGGATTTGCCTGTACGCTACAGGCTGCATATGAAACTAGGGCAAAGACCCCAAGTGTTCCACA
Organism: Lophiomys imhausi; assembly: GCA_907164525.1. Lineage (NCBI taxonomy): Eukaryota > Metazoa > Chordata > Mammalia > Rodentia > Muridae > Lophiomys > Lophiomys imhausi. Next base: position 10,971,156 of record CAJQZJ010001694.1, on the reverse strand, counting down.
TACAGTGTTCCGGAAGGAATAACTCCAATTTAGTGTCAAAAGACTAGTCTGGAACCAGGATGACTGGGACTGAACCCCAAATCCACTAGCTATGTGAAACTGAGCAAGTCATCCATTTAATCCCTCTATGCTTCAGTTTCCTTCTGTATAAAATAGAGGGACATTTTATAATATTGATTTGTTAGGCTACTGTGAGGGCAAATGAACTTAGACTGGGCCTTTAGGCATACTGTAAGTGCTAAGTAAAGTATTCAATGAAGTAAGTAATCGTATAATTCAGAATTCTTAAAACATCTTTTTTGGAGCTTGGAGATATACCTCAGTGGTAGTACATAAGCTAAGCATGCTCAATGTCTTTGTTCAATCCTTAGCACAAACAAAATTAAGCAAAAAAAAAAAAAAACTGCTAGTAATTCCCTATGGATCATGTACTTGTAATGTCACATATTGTGATATTAAAGCGATTCTCAAATATAGCATTTAAAAATTCCTCCTCTGTAAGGGTTAACCTACAAGTGATATATAAGGTTAAGGCACTTGTAGAGAGAATTCACCCAAATGAAGCTAGATGTTTGCAGGCTCTAGTCAGGCAAGTAGAAATGGGGAAGGGTAACTCAGGTAAGAGTTTGATTCATTTCACACTCCATGGAGGATTTGAGTGGTGATCACTAATGCGCTTCCCATGCCCATTTCCTCCAAATAACACAGTCTACCCTGGCATGCAGATGGCCAAGATCTCAATTGGTATCTCAGTAATTCAAAGAAACATAAGTTTATCAGATGCTCTCTTTTCCTTCTAATCCACAGTGATCTCAGTGTTCCAAGACTAGGAAAAATAATAAAGAAGCAGAGATAGCTATTGACTTGAAAGGACAAAGATCATTCTTTGTTCATTGTGACCCCAAGCCTCCACTGTGCCTCAACTCAAAAGCCATTTCCTGAATGAAAAAATAAGTGTCAAGTTAATGGAACAAAAGAATTCAAATTGATGTTTCTATTGCAAATTCTTTTGAATTCATTTGCATTAGAAATAATCATACATAGTTAGATGTCTAGCTATTAAAAAGGAAAGACCTATAAATGAACACACTTTTTTTTGTCACCATTCCCTACAAATCACAGTACTCCCTACACAATATAACTACACCTATATATACTATTTGTTCTGTGATAGATATTGTAAGTAATCTAAATGTGGTAAAAAAAAAAAATATGTGAGAGGGCTTCTATAGGTTTTGCTCCAGTACTACCCCATGTTACATAAAGGGTTTGAGTAACCATAACTTTTGATATTCACTACTACTGGTGGAAGCAATCCCCATGTTTACTGTCCTGGCTTGTTTTGTGTCAACATGACACTGGGTAGAGTCATCTTGGAATATGAGAACTCAACTGAAGAAAAACAAAACACAAGAAACAACCCTATCAGATTGACCTGTGAGCAAGACTGTTCTGTACTTAACTGATGACTGGTGTTGGGGGAAGCCCAACCAATTGTGGGTGGGTGCTACCCTGGGCTGGTTTTTCTGGATGTTACAGAAAAGAAGGCTGAACAGCAAAGGGGAGCAAGCTAATAAGTACCACTTTTCCATAGCACACATCAGAGTGCTTTCAGGTTCCTGCCCTGATTTCCTTGGATGATGCACCACAAACTGTAAAATAAAAATAATCTCTCTCTTCCTCTGGTTGCTTTGGTCAAGGTCTTTATCACAATAACCAAACCCTAAGAAAGCTACTAAGGAAAGGCTCTACCATAACCCCACCCAGTCACACATTCCTGAAATTCCTACCAATACCTGCAGATTTCTCACCAGCCAGGGAGCTTGGAGGGCAATCTATTAAACTGTCCTTTAAAAATACAAAAATCCAATAAACCATATAATCATAAGAGTCTTATTTAAGGTCTCATTGGAATTAGACACACACTGCAACTAAGAAGTGAATGGTTTTAGAATCAGCAACTTTTGCCATGAATTACAGGGTTCTTAATATCCTACCTTCTTGTTCCCTCCTCCCAATGTTAAGTTCTTAACAGCTTATTTATATAGTACCCAAAAAAAGTCTATAGGAAAATACAGACAAATATTATGAACTTAATACTGAGCTTTTTTGAAAAAGAGTAAATGAATGGTTTAAAAAGTTGTGTTTGGGTACTAGAAAAAGTCAGTATTACTGTCTTGAATCTTGATATATGTTTTTATTTTTGTCTTGTTTGGAGTGGATTTGTTTGTGAGCAGTGGGCCCTTTTTGCTCATTTGCTTTTGGATCTAAAAGCAGAATTCCTCTGTGGTTTTCCATCTGCCATTCCTACAAAGACATAATGAAGAAGTCTAAGTTGATTTGAATAAGTCAAGAAGGAACCTCAGAAGACAATGCTTTTAATTACTAAATATGAGACAAATCTCAGAGGGCATAGGGATGTTAAACAGGAGTCATTATGTGATCTTGAAATATGAGAGAATAAGTAATAATTCTGCCACATTTTTTAGGCTGGAGAGAAGGATACAGGGACCATGAGCAATCCTGGGCTGGGATGAAACTCAGTGGTATAGCACCAGCCTACCTGGCCATGGCCATGGACTTGAGTACCATTTAAAAAAGAAAAAGAAAAAGAAAAGGAAGAAAAGAAAAAAAGAAAAGGAAGGAAGGAGAGAAGGAAGGAAGGAAGGCTAAAATCCATGTGATATTGATTCTTCACAATATTAACAAAACAGCTACTTATTCTCCATCTTAATCCTTGTTACCTCAGTATTAATCAGTAGATATTTTGCCAAGCAACTGCATTCTTTGCAGTAATTTTACAAAAGTGATCTTACAGTTGCCCTATGTACTTTCTAAACTAACAGGGTGTCTCTTCAGCATCTTTTTTCAAAACAACAGTGGAGTTTCATCTTCACATAGTATTGAATCAAGAAAATGAGGCCAGCATTGCCTTTAATCTCTATAGACATAGAATCTAATATCAAGCCCAGACTAATCTGCATCCTAGCTCTTCAGCTTTCAGATACCTATTATCATGAGAGTTCTTATTCTCCATAAATCATAGGGTCAACTCTCTTAATCAATTCTCTTTCATATGCCTATCTATACCTTCATATGAATCCTGTATACACATATCTGTAGCTTATTGATTCTATATCTCTAGACAACTGTAACTAATATGGCACCCAGAAAGCTAATTAAATAAAAAGTGGCTGAAGAACACAAAACAGAAACTGAGAGGCTCCAACATAAATCCAGAACTGAGAAAAAAAAAATGTGTGGAAAAGTATACCGTTGAGGACCAGGTAGGAAAACAATAAACACTCTGTACAGCCATCATAAGGCAGTTGAAGTATACAAATAAATAAAGAGAATTCAATGAGGACAACAACAAAAGTACATAGAAGGACAACTAGAAGGGCTGTAGATTTCTCACCAGCAACAGATTATGGAAGAATGCTATTAAATGTTTTCTGCAAATTGTAAATTATGTACAGAATTCTACAGCATTTCAACTATGACAAAGGAGTGAGATGGAGAAAAAAACAAATATAACTACTGTAACCTAACAAAGCTTGAGGTCTCTCATTCTCACAAGTACCTATAATGCTGGCCATACATAGTCTGGGAACAGGGAAAGCACACCCAATAGGCATTTCTAGTCATCTGCCTACAGAGATCCCAAAATTAAAGAATCCACATCTCTAGGGCTCCCATAATATTCAGATCTTTTCTCCCATTCTAGAAAATTATACAAACCCAATCTTTTCCTAAATGAAGCTATTAAAATTTTTTAAGCTGCAGGCTTTGAAATTTGGTTAGTTTTCTCTTTAGCAAAAAGACAAATCAATCTAATAAAATGAATGGTACAGATATAAAATTAACCACAGATACTCGCAAAATGTTTTGCAAAGCTTATCTGAGTATACAGAGTATAAAAAATAAGTCTTGCATGAATGTGTGTTTTAGAGAGTTGATAATAACATGGGTCATTCAGGATGACTAACAGCTTCATCAGTAAGAAGACATCAGATGTGGAAAATCACTGGTCTGAAAAGCCTCAGTTAATAGTTGTAGCAAAAATCTGATACAAACTTAGATGGGGTATCTATTAACTGAATCTTTTATAATTCAGCAGTAATGGAGAATCATTCCTTTTACAAGGAGGCTCTCTCCTAGGCTTCATGATAGGTTCAGAGCAGGCTCAAAGTCAACTGTTGGGAAGGCCTCTTAAGTCCTTCACAACGCAAGGCATGCTCCTTCAGTTCTGATACAACCCAGATGACAGCGACTATAGTGTATGATGTCACTGCACAGGGGTTTACTCTGTGAACGGAAGCTATACCCAAGTACGCCTAGCCCTTCAGGAAATTTACTTTATTTGCCACTTAAAGAGCACCCAGAACATGAATCTGAACCAAGGAAGCAAAAAGCTATATGTTACAAGTGTTGTAACTGTATCTAAATAATAAACAGGGTTAGGAGGGTCGTACACAGCTCTGCCTCAGGAAACCCACTGAATTTAATTTCAAATTGCATAGCAAAGGAGCAAGTGTTCATTGCTGAGTCCATTACTTTCCCAAGCAGCAGCATCAAAAGAAAGAAAAAAAATGGATACTTGACACCATGCCCCCACCACCACCTTAGCATTTGTCATAATAAATTGGAACAGCCTGTGAGTTCCTTGAGGCCAGAGATGATGTCTTATTCATAAATTACATCCTACAAACTTATATAGCACAGTGTTAGTAACATGTGTGGAAATAATAAAGGTTGGGAATCTCTGAATAGGATGGAAAAGTGGGGTACAACTGCTGGCTACCATATATTCAACTTATGGCTAAATCTACATCAAACAGATGTTACGTAGACTAATTCTAGGAAGCACCTATAAACACTTGTAATATCTACAGACACAAAACAGTTGTACTTCAAGAAATGCACATATAAAAGATTTGGAAAATGACTAGAATTAATTGCCTATCAACTGGCCATAACAAGAAACACTGGCAAACCAAAAGAACACTCATTTTCTGCAATCTATTGAGATATGATTTATAATACTTGTTCAACAGCATGTTTAAGAAAATGATAAGTAAATTAAGTCAGAAATACACGTTTTAAAACTACCTAGTAGTTGATGAAGGACAAACTAAGTATAGGCCAGTTGTAGTAAAACATTCACTTTTAAAGAATGGTCCTTGCATTTGAGTCTCTCTGAGCCACTGTTTAAATATCCTAGGTGCATAGTAACATTATCCAGGAATAGTATGAGATTGTCCTAACAGCTCCAATTTAACTGATAGGAGTTGGGGCACAGGTATTTGTAAGAGATTCCCAGTTGGTTTTAAAGTATTGGTTCTTAGACACTGAATTGCCCCCAATCCTCTGAAGGTTTCTAAGCTTTAGCCCTCAGACAGCCAAATCACTTCTCAAGGAGTAAAGCTCAGGAATCAGCATTTCTTGAACCTTCCCAAGAGATCCCAGTGTGCTGACAAGTTTGCAAATTCGTCTATTAAGGACATAAGTTCCAGTGAACTCTTCCAGACACCTAACTACCAAATTGTTCATTCATCAAAGAACACTGCCCTCCTGACACTCCCAACCTGAGAAATGATGATGCTAAAGACTGGAGCACAAGGTACAAAGGAACTGAAAAAGGGTGTTTGTTGTCTCTCTCTCTCTCTCTGTCTGTCTGTCTGTTTCTCTCTATCTGTCTGTCTGTCTCTCTCTCTGTCTGTCTCTCTGTCTCTCTCTCTGTCTGTCTGTCTCTGTCTCTCTGTCTTTCTGTCTGTCTCTCTCTCTGTCTGCCTCTCTCTCCATCTGTCTGTCTCTGTCTGTCTCTCTCTCTGTCTGTCTCTCTCTTTGTCTGTCTCTCTCTGTCTGTCTGTCCGTCTGTCTGTCTGTCTCTCTCTCTCTTTCTCTCTCATCTTAGAGAAATATCTTGTATGAACTTTAAAAAAGGGGACCAGAAAACAGTCTTTGTAGGAACCATTATTCTGTCACTGAGAAGTGATAGTTTGGGTAAAAAAGACATATTTAGCACTTTACTGTAACAAAGCTTATATATAAATAATATTCATTCAGTCTGAAAAGTTGATTCTGATTGATCCTTTACCTGTTTCTATGTGGTATTTTTTGCTATTGCAAAGGCAGTGTTCATACAAGGAAAGATAAAGGAGCCAAGGAGAAGATAATAAATAGCAGAGAGACTAACAGAAGGAAAAAGAGACTGAAACACAAGCTTAGTTGACTTTACAGGTTTCTGCTGATTTCACTTACAACAGTGAATTAGTGTTGACAACAAAATAACATTTTAAAGCATATGCTATAATGTTATGCATAGTCTAGATGTGTGTGATCACTAAGGAAAAATATCTAATGAGCAGTAAGCTCTGCTCCATGAAGACCATGAAAAGACAGCAAGTAGTTATGAAATAAAATACTCCACATATCCCAAACATCATGCTCTATAAAATACTGTCCTCTGAAGAAGGGCTGATATATGCAAATACTACTTACTGATTAAAATTCAAGAACTATGTCTTCTATGTGGATCTAGAGGCGTTAAACTATCATGTTCTTATTTTAAATATACACCATTGTACCTGGTAGTCAAATCCTGCAAGGCATGTTTTGAAACTATCAACCTAAAGAATCAACTCTGTTTAAACCTGGAATATTGGCTTACATGATACTTTTAAGCTGTGAATGAATATCAAGACTGAAGTCTAGAGTCAAGTAACATTTTGATCCCTTTAGTATTCTAGATAACAAATCATTGTTTATAAAAAGGTTCAATCAGTACTTTGAAGCATCTATCTATTCACTTAGATATACAAGTTAAATTCTGTATTACTTAGTGATCTTTCTCTCTTTATGTAAAATCACATTATAGCAGAACATTAAGGTCTCATTTGTCCAGTTCATCTGAAGGCTGCAAGTCTGTGAACAACAACAGTTTATCAAGAATCTAAAAACAGGAAAAAAAGACCACTGTTGTAGGATTTGAAAGAAAGTCAAGATGCAGTTCTGCACTTTAGCGCAGAGTCTCAGCACATAAAGGGGCTAAGGCAAAAGCTGGAAAGCTGGACACTTAGAGAACGTGGACTGATGGACGTGACCCTCCCACCAGGAAGGATGGGACTAAAACAACATACTCGCTGGGAGCATGATGGACAAACGGTTTCTATCTAGAAATAGACAGATATGAGGTGACCTGAAGATGACTCTGTAATTTCCTTGTCCCTGTACTAATGCGAGGAAGATTGCTTACTCTGTATCCGCATGTGGTTAGGGATACTGGAAGGAGGAGGAGACAAAATCATAACTTCTAATATTCATGTAATTCCAGTAGAACTATTGAAGTAAGGTCATTGTCTGCCAACAGTTTCCTTTTTAGGAATGAAGTATATAATAAGAATTCAAAGTGTACATACTGAAACATAATGGATAACCCTGCACTGCTTCACCTCCATCTTCTCTCTCTCTCTCTCTCTCTCTCTCTCTCTCTGTCTCTGTCTCTCTCCCTCCCTTTCCCTCTCCCTCTCCCTCTCTGTTTCTCTCTTTCTTTTGTGTGTGTGTGTGGGGCGGGGGTGTGTTCCAGAGAGTGACACTGGGTATCATCTTTAATCATTCTCTAATTTATTTTCTATTTTTATTTTTAAATATATTTTACATTTATTCTTTTGAAAAATTTCCTATGTGTACAATGTATTTTGATCATATCTACCTTTACCTTCACACTCCAACTCCTCTAGCATCCCCACCACATCCTTCTAAACTTCATGTCCTTTTTTTTAAAAAAAAAATTACTCACTGAGTCCTAATAATGTCATATGAACAGGAGTATAGGGTCATCCACTGGAATATGGCTTACCTATGAGGGGCCACATCCCTGAAGAAAACGGATTCTTTCTATCCCAGAGGCCTTCACCCACTGACATCTCCTCAGACAGGCCTGGAGTTTTGTGAATGCCTCCATCCATGCTAAAATGTTGACTGTGGGTCCTGTGAGGCAACCTCAGGAGCTGTGAGCTCATGAGTGTGGCAGCCTTAGTGAGCCCAGAGGACACCATTGCGTAGCAATCTTCTCCAGCTTACAGGGCTCCTACAATCTTTCTGTTGTCTTAAACATTCTTATTATTCATGTTATACTTACAAATTACTGCAGCCCTCAATCCACATGAAAAGTTCAATTTTGTGGTAGATAGTGGTAAACGCAGATTCCCATATGGGCCAAAGTGCAGAAAAGAAGTGACTTTGAAATTCTCAAGCCTATGTGTGTCTGTATTGTATCTCGATTTTATTAATTATTATCACTATTAATTTATTTTAGGTTTTTCAAGACAGGGTTTCATTGTATAGCCCTGGCTGTCCTAGAACATACTCTGTAGACCAGATTGACTTCAAACTCAGACTTCAAACTCAGAGATCCACTGCCTCTTCCTCCCAAGTGCTGGGACTAAAGGTGTGTGTCACCACTGCCTGGCATCTCTATTTTATGTTTTGAGACATAATTCTCAGGGAACCTGGAATTCACCTGGAGCTCACTGACTCAGTTTGATTAGCTGGCCAGCATGTCCCAGGGTCCTCCTATCTCTGTTTTCCCAGCATTGGGATTGCAGGCACTCCTGGCTAAGACATGCCTTTTCCTGTGGGTTCTGGGGGATTGCACTCAGGTCGTCATGCTTATTTAGCAGACACTTTAAGGACAAAACTTTCTCCCCCACCCAACAAAACCTCTTCTACTTCCTCCCAAAGTTATCATTCAATAGGTACTAAAATGTCATCTAGGGAAAGAGCTTTACAGCTAATTCGCTAGATTTCAAGTTGTAGCTCTATCCCTCTCGAAACTTTAGCGGAATAGTGTAAAACCTCTGAGCTCAATTCTAGCTCTAAATAGGGTGAATGAATATATATCTAGGGTTTTGAAGAGTAAAGAAAACAACCAAAATAAAGTGTCTGGGTAACATTAAGAGAGAAAAACATATTATACAGAGGGAAACACACACACACACACACACATTCACATAGATGCACAGATACACAGATCTTGTCCCCCTTATAGCAATACTTTCAATCTTTAAGTACAGTGATTTTATATAGTCTAGTTTAAAGTGGGAAACTTTTCTGCCTTATCTGGCAGGTTCCCAGTCTTTTCGAAGCAACCTTAAAAGGGATGTGAACTGTCTATTTTGTACAGACCTCCAGTCTATCTTAGTAACTTAAGTTTCAGTTTTGTGGGTGACTCGGAGCTGGTCCTAATTGCTAACTACTGCTGCCAGTCTAGAAAATAATCCCTTTGGGTTCGGCCCCATTATGTGTTGGGGACATATGCTATCTTTTCAAAAGTATTTTTTTATGTCCATAAGATAAATCTGTTTTCCAGAGGATACATTTAAAAGAAATTATAACTGGACCATTTGGAAAACACAAGAAACACTGTAGTCGTTTTGACCACCAGGCTCCTGTCAGAGAACAACTTCGGTGAAAACTAAGGGAGCTGATGATCTGAAGAAAGATTCATAAATGAAAAGCTTACCTAAGAAAGAGTAGCTAAGAAACATCCATCCCGCCATATCCTAGCAAGGGACAGAATGGAATAGGTCTTTTAAAACAGTCTTTTATATATGACCCTACTTAGAAAAAAGGCTCACATATAATCGTTTAGTTCTATATTGTCAGTATTATCCCTTAAATCACACTTTGTTTTCCTTTTATGCAAAAAAAAAACCCACTTCTATTATTTCTGGGGCTCCTGGGTATTTACCCTTGAGAGCCTGGGAAAGTCTCCAGGGAGTCCAGGAAGTGTATGTAATGAATAGAACACAGAACAAAGAAGCCCAAGCAGACAGTCTTAGTTCTGAGTATCTAAAGGGTCTTGTCTATTCTTATTATCATCAGAAAATGCTGCTAAAGTGTTTTGAAGTTCTCTAATAAAAAAAAAAAAATACCAGGCTGTTTATATCAGAATAAAAAATCCTCAGAGAATCAGTGTAGCTATAACATTCAAACTTGAAAATCTCCGGGGAAAAAAATATTTGGCAACATTCACCTTTTAGGATGTAAATTGACTAAAATGAGAAGAGTGGGTTCACTCTAACAGTAGGTAAGCCCAGTAGGCCCAGGAAAAACCTTTCCAAGCACTTAGATACTGAAGCATCTTATTTAAAATATTAGGCTGTACCATTTAAAGAAAAATCATGATTGATGGCGCCACATTTGCCTGTTTTTCAGAAGACCCACCAAGAGCACTGGTGAGTATCAAGAGCATTATTATCATCAGGCTGCAGAGGAAGGACACAGGGACTGTTCCATTTCTCCCATTCCCTTCTGTGCAGTGCAGGCACTTCTCCAGTTCTAAGACCTAAATTAAAGCTGTTCTATGTGTTCTTGTTCCACATTTTCACCTCCTAACAGGCTTCTGTTTTCTTTTACCAAAATGCAACACCATTCAGGCTCAGATCAACTTCTAACCTGGCACAGACAATAAAACACATCCAGGAAGAATTGCAAGAACCATATGCAGAAACTCAATTCAGTACCAAAGGCATCAAACAACATTTTAATGAATAAGTATATCTGTACTGTGTTAATTTCCTAAGTCTCAACAAAAGGGAACAATATCAGATTACAGAATTTTTAAAAATCTCTAATTGCCAAACAAATTAATCATTTTATATTTTAATGAATATTAATCAAGGCCTTTACTTGTGAGGTATAGTAATCTAGAAAAAGCACCTCATTTTCAGAGAGAAATTAGATTTACAAAATCATTACTAAGAGAAGAATCAGTGGGGTGGTAACTTGTAATAAAGCGGGGGGGTGGGGAGGAAATGGGGGAATGCACCAGGGAGCATACCCAACTGGAGCACTAAGCCCTTTAAAACCACCATATCCTGTGAAAGCATATTTTTTAAGACTGCATTTAAAAATATCCTATTTGATATAGTTTAATATGGAGGGGTTTAAAAATTCATCTATATATCACTCTTCAAATAACATGCCTTAAAGACAAGATTTTTGAATCATTTCTGTTGTTTTGACTTTTTGAATGTCCTTTTCTCTCTTTCAGCTATTTTTTAACAAGGATAAGAGCTTTCCTGTCTTAAAGACATTTAAAAATACTTCATTTTGAAGAAACTATCAAAGGGACATCAACTGGCACATATGCTTGGCATCAGGGCACACCAAATGGCCCAATTAAACCATTTGCAGTCTTTGCAAGACACAATTTAAATGTACCCGAGAAATGTCAACTGGTTTCTCATGCAAAATTATCTTTACCAATGAGCTATGCCTTAGGAACTGAGCACATAAATCCCTGTAGAAATCCCATTTGTGTCAGACACACACTGGAGGCTGATCCTCAACCACAGAAGAGGAGGGGCTTGGCTACTGAACCAAAACACCAGAAGCACCTCTGTTAGAAGACATGGAGGGTGAACCTGACCCTCTACCCCCAGTCCCAAATCTGGAATGTGATTTCCCACACCAGCCTCTAAAATAAACCACAGGAGAAAACCTCCTAGCTCTTTCCTCTCTCCATAGCACAAATCTTTAGTAGTTCATAGGAAGCCTTCTCAGTGTGAGAAATCTGAAAAGCAAAATGGTTTGAGATAGAATTGTTAGTAGCATTACAGATTCAACAAGCTGTAGCTTTTTCACTAGACTAAACATGGCAACAAACACAGGGTAGCTCAAAAGTGATACAGCACATTTTATCTCCCAATAAGCTTCACATCAGCTATCAGCACAGGTCCCATCCCAGCACTGTGTCTTTTGTCAAGGACTCAGCCTGTCCTGGAAAGGGGTGCTATGGCTTCCGTATTTATGTGCAAGATGATCATACTTCCTAAAGCAAGAAGACAAGATCTCTCTAACTGTGGAGGCCTTTCTCTTTAGTAGCTGTCCCTGTTGCTAAGAAACCTGTCAGGAATCCCTTTCCTGACGTGTTCACCAGTCTTGCCTGGACAGTTGTGTGGCCCCTCTGTGCTGGTTTTGATCATTGCCTGTTTTTGCAAACATCTTGCCTGCTTTCTTAAATTGGCCCCTTCCATTGTATTTCTTTGTCACATTTCATGAACTTAATTCAACTCATAGTTTAAAATTGCTTAAAGGCTGGCTAAAATAAAAATAAATAAATAAAATAAATTAAAAGAATGGCTGTTTTAGTCTTCAAAAAAAAAAATACAGTGGGCAGGTCTTAGTGGTGCATGTCTTTAATCCCAGCACTCAGGAGATAGAGGCAGGCAGATCTCTGTGAGTTCAAGGTCAGCCTAGTCTACAGAGTAAGTTCCAGGATAGCCAGGGTTACACAGAGAAACCCTGTCTCGAAAAACAAAACAAACAACAAAAAAAGAGTGGCCAGAAGGATGAGGAAATCAGGGGAAGGGAGAAGAATATAACCAGTTGCCTAAACAGGAAGCATATGTAAACACATCTTCCTGTAATTGTGCATAATAATAGAGTAAATTCTAGTGGCTAGTATATGCTAATACTGGAAACTCACTGTATTGATGCCTGTGTGGCAACAATGAAGCTACGCTACTGTTTTTAGAATTAGCATATTTAGAATAAGCATATTTAATAAAAACTCACAAAACTGAATTCCTTTACTATTTGTATACCATTTTATCAAAGAGCATCATCAATAATCTATGTCATTTCAAAGGCATCAGTTATACTTAAACTGTATTATATTTTTGATTGTGAGCCTAGCCTTTAATGGCTAAGCCATCTCTCCATCTCTGTAATTTAGAGCTAAGATAAAATATTTGAGATGGGCAGTGTTAGCCCATCCCTTTAACTCCAGCAGAGACAGGAGGATCACTGTAAAATTAGTTGTCTTTTAAATTCTAGTGTCACAATGAACAGGGTGGTGATGGTCCACACCTTTAATCCCATCACTTGAGAGGTGTACACCCTTATTTCCAACACACTGCAGAAACATGTATATCTCTGAGTTCAAAGATAGCATAACACAGAGCAAGCTCCAAATAGAGAAAATTTAGATATAGTGGTGGTGGTACACACCTTTAATACCAACAACTGGGAGGCACACACTTTTGATCTCAATACTTGGAAGGCAGAGGCAGGCACATAGGATTTGCAATGATTTAAATTTAAAAGCTTCTCGCAAAAGGCATGCTGAAATTCAAAGTGTATTGAATGCCCTTTGTGATCTCAAAATATATACACTTAAAGGTATGTTTAGTTCCAAAATAACAAAAGATGTTTTTAAATATCAACTGAAAATACTGTTTATATTGTCAAAAAACTCAATTTGCTCTAAGAAAAATATTACCTGCCACCCCCCCCCCCAAAAAAAAGTGCCCCAGATTTAGGATTAGGGACAGGTTCTGTTCTTGTCTTTCCAGGAGATTAAAAGCATCCATTAAAGGAGCCCAGGGACAACTGGGCAACTAAAACTTCTGAAGAAAGGGACCAAAGAAGATAGATAGCCCAGATGATCTAGCCTCGCAGACTTCCTCAATAGCTGTTTCCTGAAAAATCTACAACCAGAACAACTCAAAATGGCTAACTAAGATGGTTCAGCCCCACGGACTGTTCCAGCCAGGACTTCAGTAGAGCCCTGAAGTTCAGTTTCTGACTACAAACTTCTTAGGACATTTAAATAACTGAGCACAAAAGGAATGATCATCAAATGTTATTATTAACTTGCTAACAATTTTTCCATTCTTATTTGGGCCCCCAAACAGGTTTTTTACATCCCAAATCAGCAGGAAACAATTTTAAGAGAGCGACGTACCATTCCTAGAAGGTAGGGTAGGTGATTTTATTTTATTTTATTTTGTTTCCCTCTTTGGTCATTTGATGGGTTATAGATGTTTGTTGTTATTTAGGGAGATTGGTTACAAGTTGTTAAATGGTCTTATTAAAAAAGTTTTGAAGATTAGACACAAGGATATCTCTCTTTTTCTTTTCTCTATCCTTCTTTCTCTACTATGTGGCGGGGGGAAGACTTGAAAAAAATGGGATATAGACATAATATAGGAATGATAAAGAAACGGATAGATTATTGAATATGCTCTGATATCTTTGTATATAAATACAAAATTAAGGTTAACTCTTTTTAAGGTATTGTACCTATGTAATGCTTAAAAATGCAATGTGAGGTTTTGGTCTTTTGATAGTAACTGTCACAAATTATTTAGGATAATTAAGAAATGCAAACTAATAGTCATTTAAACATGTCATTTTGTTAGGTACTAATGTAGTGTATTACAGATGTTTTCTAAGATAATCAGAAATCAAGTTGCTAAGAGACGAGAACATTTGCTTATCCAAATATACAGAGATAGATAGGTGGTCTTCAAAAACCTCAAGAAAACTACAGAATATAGCATTCAAAGATGTTTCCTTAACTTTAGATTTTTTTTTATATTGAAGCATCTCAGCACCCCCTATTCTACTCCAAGTAGATGATGAGTATCAAAGAATCTCCATTTGGAGATGGTTGCATTAGTGACAAACTTGTCACTGGGCAAGAGAAAGCCTTGCTTCATGTGTAGACAGACTGCTGTCTGAAAAGGTTAAAACTTGGAAGCAGGTAAGTCACAGCCTAGCTCTGCCAAGACAGGGTAAGTAAGTCCTTCATAATTCCTGCTTTACAATTAATGTCTGTCAGAGATACTGGGCCAAGAGGCTGAAGATAGATGCTCCAACGTATTGAGAGAAATTTGGGACTGTCCAGGCAGCCAGTGGTCTGTCATTTCTTAGTTTTGGAAGCTGCTGGTTCTGCCCTTCCTGTATATTCAGATATATTTATCCTTCTCAGGTCTCTGATGTGGTTGAAGACTAGATAATTATAGTCTTACAGTTAAATTCTAAGTTGTTTAGGAATTAAAAGGATGTTCTGGGTCTAAGAAGATGTTTTTTAAATTGGTAATGCAAGTTAGGATGGAAACTGAGTTAGGTATAAAACTTTAAACTCATTGAGATAGCTAGACAACAGAATATTTATATCAGTTGCCAGTTGCCAAATACATATGGACTGGAGATTGGGAATGTATATTATACCCTATAATTTTCATAATTGTTTCCTAATTGTTATTGTTTTGTATTGTATTTATTGTTATATGAAAAAGAGCCTGTTATTAGACTAAAAGGGGGAGGTGTTGGGGAAAAAAAAGACACCTTAAACTAAACTAAACTAAACAACAACAAAAAGCAGATAGGAGGGTGAGGGTAAATGGGTTGGGGGGGGGCCAGGAAGGGGAGAAAGGAGGGAACTTTGAGATATAACTTGAAGAAATAAATAAATGTTAAAAAATATTAGATTTTCAAATGTTCAAACAAGATCTAATAAAATTACATTTTAAAATGGAAAAAAATGTATTATATTTGAAAATGGGTATAATGGTGAACATCTTTAATCCCTTCACTTGGAAGGCAGAGTCAGGTACATCTCTGTGAGTCAAGATGAGCCTGGACTACATAGGGAGTTCCAGGCCAGCCAGGGCTTCTTAATGAGATCCTATCTCAAAGAAGAAAGGAGTGTTTTAGCTTAAAGTAAGCTGCTGTATTTAAACAACTAATGTGCATCTGAATCATACCTGTGTAGTATGGCAAGTCACTTAACAGAATCTTATTAATGAAAATCCTCTAATAAAAACAAAGCTAGTGTATTACCCATACAATTTTTAAAAATGCTACTCAAAAGGCTTTCTGTCAACCACATCAAGCTGAGCTCTGGTCTCAGTAATTTTACTCGGTGATATCTTCTTCTGGCCTCTGGGGCCTGGAGCTAAGATGAAGTCAGAGATATAAAAGCAGAGGAAATTGAAGTCTTCATAGTTGTTTTCTATATTTACTAAAAGAAAACAAATGTATAGGCTTAAGTCCCTCTGAAATGCTAAACACATCAGCCTCCCTGCCATCATTCCTAACAGATACAAAATTGCAGACACTTTAAATGTCTGACGGATGTCATTTCATGGTATCTGAACCCCAAATCTACTCAATAGCTGCTAAACTAGATATCAATTCCAGATTAATTACCTGGAATTCTCTCATCTGTGCTTTAAGAGAGAAGTTCCCACATTTTATTAACATTGTTTCTTGTGTTTGCAAGCCTCACAGCACTTTGACATTCAGAGAGGACTAATTTAGAACACTCTTCCCTGAATCTCTGTCCCATTCTCTGTCTCCTCCTTACATATGACCCAATAATATAGTGTTCTCCCCTCACCAAAGGTCACCCCTTCCCAATATGGACACAGCCACCTAACCTTTCTGTTCCTCCTGAAAATCGGAGAGTCTTCGAGCTCCTCATTCTCTGGAGGTTGATATTGAGCAAAATAAAAGTTTTGTGAAATATAATTCTTATTCATTGGAATCTAACATCAAAGCAAAACACTCTTACTTGACTCACAGAATAGAAATATAAAGACTGTTACTATAGAAAGCCAGGTGTCATGGTATATGTCTACAAGTCAGCACTTGGAAGGATCAGGAAGTCAATGCCAGCATCAACTATGACAGTAACTTTGATGTCAGCTTGGGCTGCATGAGACCGGGTCTTAAAATGCAAACAAATGAGAATGTATAATGTGATAGAAGTTATTTCTGGGTTAATATATCATGGACATTTCTGTGGAAAAAAAAGTTTTACCATTTAACATTCCTAGGAAGCTAGCGTGCATATGAAAGGAGGCTGCATCAATGGTGACATAGGACCAATGCTTTCTGTAAACTACCCACTGCCAGAGTTGCCGCAATTAGTGAATTCAAAATCATGCTAAACTTCAAAATCAAAGACCTAATCGATGAGATGTCCATTCGCTCCTTTAGATATGATGAAATGTAACCTCTATCCAGGAGGAGACAAGCTAATCAACTGCTATAAAAATTTACTGAAATCACACAGACATAAATACATTATAAAGGGTTCTTAATTCATGATGAATTTTTTTCAGTTGCATGTATATGTATACATATACAAATACATATACATATACATCATATGCACATGCATACACATATATACATACAAAAACATATGTATTTCCATATGTATAAGTCACTACAATATGAATTCAAAATGAATGATAACTCAGATTTTATTCTCTAGGCTCTTCAACAGACTTCTCAAAATCACTATATAAAAATCCATGGTAACTAACACTTGTATTTCTACAAGAGACAGAATCTAATCATGTAAAGCAAGCAATGCCTTAAATTTTCATGAGTACTTGGATTGGTCTTCTTTTTCTACTCCAGGTCTGAGTTAAGGAAGATGCAGGCTCAATGAAAGGAAGAAGCTAAATCCCTGCTAACTTTGACTATCACTCCAGTAGGCAACTTTGCTATTATGAGTTCAAATGGAAGACAGTTAGTAAACTCCATATTCCAAAACTTTACAGCAGGACTATACTAAAGTTATTATAAGATTATAAATATATAATTTTACAGTAAAATTATAAGATAGTTTTAGGCTTATTTCTGGAATGCCATGGGTAGTCTGAAATAATTGAAGTTCAAATTTCAAAAAGCCAATAATATGTATGGATAAATAAAGGTGGATTAAAATAAGAGGAGCCCTTGTTCTAGTTGACTGTGCCCCAAGAGTGCATGAGAATCTCCATTCCTCTCTGTTCCTCAGTGTGGCTATGCTGAGGTTGAGGCCCAGTTGGAGGCTTACAAAACCCTGTGAGCACCACCCTCAGAAATGTGCTGTTATTCCTGAAGGAATGATGCACCTACCACAGGCACTTAGTCCTTTGCCTTTTTCCCTATTTCCCTTCTGCATTTGACACTGCTCTGTGGCAACATGTAGCCCTCACCAGAAGATGAGAAGACACAAATAACACACTCTTGAACTTTATGACCTTCAAACAAAGCCAAAATAAACCTCAGGAACTAGGCTGAGGCAAAAGAAAATGGGCCAGGACAAGGTGTTGCCCTTAAATGTAAATAGGAGATGAAATTACAATAACAAAAGATGGGAGATCTTCATAGTAATAGCTTAAAAAAATAGATTCTAGAGTTATGAAACTGAGAGAACTAAGAAAAAGTATTAAATATTCATGACTCAGTTCATCACACAATGTTCTAACCCACCTTTCTGACCTATCAAGCTTTGAGAAGTCACAATCATTTCAGCATGTAGAAACCCAAGAAGAGTTATCTCAGGAATTAGAACTTTATCTGCACCAGTCTGAGGGGATACCCATGTCAAATGACCCAGCACTTACCAACTCAGCCATTCTACCACACTTCTGTTTTTAACAAAACTAAACCCCGGGGCTGTGGGTGAAGGTCAGTCGCTTGTGAGATTCCATGTTCAAATTCTGGTACTAGAAAAAAAAGCCTTTGAAAACTGATTACACAGACTCATTTACTTGACTATTTTAAAAGTCACGTTTCATACTGTAAAGCTTTTCTCGGCACAATCCTTTGCAGCCCCTTTCTTCACACCTTAGCCATAGTTAATTAGCAGTAACTTGACATATAGCATGGGACCATAAACTGCAGTGAAGTTAACTGTATTGCTTAAAATGTTTATTTTTATTTATTTTTCATAGATAGGAAAGGCAAAAATTAACTCTTCTCTGCAACTTACAGGGAACATTACGTGATCTCCATGATGACATTCCACATGGCTCATTACTAATTCCTTAAGACATTACCTCTGTTCTCCTGGGGCCAAAAGTGTGGCTGGATCACACAGGGCCAACAGTAAACATTCATGTATGAAGTTCATATCCATATGTCTATGTGTATGCATATATACATACATATGTACACACATACATAAACATCCATATTTCTCATTTAATTTCTAATGTTCATATGGAATAGGCAGTAACTACCATTTGAAATTTTAGCAGGAGTCTACAAAGCAAATTCTGCACCAGAGTATATTTTGACATCTTTCCAGTTTCATGTTGGTAGCTTTGGTTGGCTAAAATTATATACTATTATATATATATATATAATTATATATATATATAAAATATATATCATTCAGGGTGTGTCTGTGTTGCTTTACAGCATACTGTAATAAATTTAAGACTAAATATCTAATTATGAAATGAAGGGAGGGAGGGGAAGAAGGAGAGAGAGAGAAAGGAAGAGAGAGAAGGAGAGGGAACTTTTCTTATCAGAATCCAAATCCTGTGAAAGTAGCCAACACTGTCTCATTAGTCGGTGAGCTAATGGAAATGTTGCCAGCGTTTCTTTCAGTGTCTAGAAAACACAGTTGCAATGTGCCAAGACTTCACTGATTTATTTTTATAAACAGCAGTATTATAAACTCAAGAAAGCCAAAAAAGAAAATTAAAAAAAATATTCATTTGCTATCAAGATGGATATGACCTCTTTACCCAATTCTCTTACTGACAATTCAGAGAGACCATGTGAACTAGTCATTCATTTCTCATGACTGCATTTACAGGCAGCACCACAATTCCAGTTTTAAAACACCCTCAATTTTGCATTCCTATGGCTTTCACACAAGCCACCTCATTTTACTCATGTACCTTATTATTCTCTGACCTTTTAGGGAAGTCTGTTAATATAAATCTATGAGACAAAAGTAATACTCAAGAATTCCACTTTTCTTCCTCACAATACCTGACCATAACCTTTAGCTTTACATTTGCTAATTTTTATAGGAACGATAAAGCAGCCTAGGGGGAGCCTAACAGGCCATCTCTTTGAGTTCAGACTCCAACACGTATTACTTGTAGGAATCTGGCTAAATTATCTTGACTTTCCAAACGTCAGTGTCAAACCTTTATGGGGAAGTAACAGTACTTATCATGATGTTTTTTAAAAAATCTAAAATTCATACAAAATACTAGAGAAACTGAAAACAACAGAAGTCAATAAATGTTATTATTATACATCTCAGGGTTAGGTCTATACATCTGTATAGACACTTAAACATTTGTAGCTTGGGAAAATGGTTCTGTATATTTTTCCAAGCTTTCTGTCTTTGTTTGTATTGTTTTTCAGATACTGTCTTAAAAGTTTAGGTATTCCACTGAAGTAGATTTACTCTTGCAACCTGTTAGAAACCTGATATTGATCAAGTGAGGGTCCACTTCTCCATATTCAAAACTTGTCAGCATTTCAGTAATATTTAGTGCATAATAGAAGGAAAGGCAGACCTAGAAGACAAAGAATCTTCTCTCATGATTCTGGTTGTTTTCCTCAAATGTGTAACCATGGGTGCTAAGCCTAACTCTGTAATCTCCCAGGTAAGAGAGGAATTTTGTTCAATAACTGGCCTGCTGGATAGCCTCTAAAACAAAATATGATTTCAGTGGGGAACATGGCAGACACAGCGGGTTAAATCACGAGGTTCAATTCAGAGAACTAAAACTAGTCTGATTGGCTAGGGAGTCTTGTGGGCTATTGAAAAGGTGGTAAATGAGTCAGTAAAGGCCAGGCACAAACCACAAAGTGAATAATGGAGTCTTTGCTATCAAGGCAAGGAAGATTAGATATTTGTCTAAGAAAGTCTGCAGGAAGCCAGGATAGAAGGATCTTTGAGAGCTGAAAAATGATAAAGCAGAAGGCTGTGGAACTTCTAGATCAGCGATGACAGCAACTGCTCCAAGCACAGGGCTGAAGGGAGAGCTAAGAGTGATGCTCTGCTTCGAAACAGAAAGTATAACTTTGATAGGATTAAGGAACTGCTTGGGAGCACACTTTAAACTGGCAGAGACAATCTTCATAGTACTATATTTGCTGACCCACAGTGATTCTTAAAAATAATGCATCAAGCAGCAAATTTATATTCCTTCCATATCCATTCTCATTTTCTTTTCTCTCTTAAAAATGTTAGGTAGGACACATACACACATGTGTATGTGTTTATGAATGCGAGCACAGAGGTTGGCATCAAATGTCATCTTCCATTGCTCTACATACTATTATTTGAAACAGTGTCTCTACTGAATATGGAGCTTCTTCACTAGACAGAGTGGCTAGCCAGTGAGTCTATGGGCTCGACCCTCGTCTTTCTGGAATACAGACGTTACAGATGTGTACCATCAAATCTGGCTTTGTGTGTTGGTGTCCAAACTCAAGTTCTCATATTTGTACAGCACGAAATTTAATGAATCTCTCTCTCCAGCCTGATTATTTTCTACTGTTTGTTAAAGAATTGAGCCTTGCAACCATTAAGTCTGAATCTATGCCTTTGGCTTCTGAGAGATGCTTAGGCTCCCGGAGTATCTCTCATCACCTGGAGCCCTAACGTCTTGCTGCATAGTCTGACAGTAAAATATAGGGTGAATCCCTGCCGCATCAGAAAAACAATGCGACTTTGGCTTTGGGCCTCATAGTATCAGCCAACCTAGTGAGGAAGCTCAACAAGATGGGCAAACAATCAATTGTATCTATGCTTGTATATGGCAGCAGCAAGCAAATTATGAACACTAATAATGAGGAAGCTCTTGTGGCTGACAAATTCCACATTTACATGTTCAATATGTAGAGAACAAAGGTGTCCTGTCTTCACAGGAAAAGGCCAATGAAAGTGTCGAACAAGGCTCTTTCCAGGCCTGTGTTGAGGGCTTCCTCTACTCGCCAGATTTTATTTGCACATTTTCCATATACTAAGCCATGCCTCTGAGTTTAATAGTTCTCCATGTGATATGATTAGTCCTTTTAAAAAACTGAATTAGAATGATTTTTGGAAAACTTGATACAAAAGTTGTTGGTATGATAGGCAAAAAGAGTTTAGGGGAGTCTTCTACTGCTCTTTGTAAACTTGTCATTGGCTTGAAGTTTCAAAATCTATAGTGATCTCTGACATGGGAAGAGGATTTATATGGATTCCATAAAGATCTCAACTTTTGACTCAAAGTTGATGCGGACAATGAGAACCCAACAAAGGCTGGAGAGAACATGGCTCTCCCCGAGTAGGACTCCCACTCACAGGCTGTATCCTTCTCTAATAGCAGGCCATTACTGTAACCTGTCTTCTCCCCTTGGGTAAACTTTGTATTTAGATTAGTACCAGCATAAATAAATCCTTTTCAATTACTCCTAGTTTGAAGGGCCATTTTTCTTTATGTTGGAAGTCTCTCTGATAGAAGAGAGTAATATTTTGTCTTTTTTTAAGGTAGAAAGAAAAAAATTGTTTAACATTATATAATAAGTAATTAAAGTGAGATTAGAATCTGTTTACCAAATAGCAGAGTGTATGTTCTTTCTATTTTAATAGGTAGGAAAAAAAGTTGGTCAAAGGAGTAAAGAAAAAGGAAAAAAGAGAAACAGGTAAAGAATATTTTTAAATGCCTAGTGCCAAGCAGTGGTGGTGCATGGCTTTAATCTGAGCATTTGGAAGGCAGAGGCAGGTGGATCTCGGACTTCGAGGACAGCACAGTCTACAGAGTTAGTTCTAGGGTACTCAGGGCAACAGATAGAAATCCTGTTTTGAAAACACATACACACACACACACACACACAGACACACACACTCACACACACACACATTTGGCTTTATTCTAATAGATAAGAGAATTAAATTTAAAAATTGGGCTGAAAGGACTTAAGTTTAAAAGCTACTTACAAAAGGCCTACTCAATACAAACAAATTGTCCTTTGAGATCTCAAAATATATACACTAAGGCTTGTTTAGCTCCAAAATAACAAAATAATTTCTTCTTTAATCCAGATTGAAAGATAATACTTTATATATTGTCAAAAAAACAAATTTGCTTCAGGAGAAATATTACCTGACCCCCCCCCCAAAAAAAAAGGGTAATTGTCCCAGAGTTAGGATTAGGGCAGGGCTCTGTTCTTATCTTTCCAGGAGATTTAAAACATCCATTCAAGGAATCCAGGGACAAATGGACAATGGAAACCTCAACAGAAAACAGAATCAGACACCAAAGAAGACGAGTGGCCCAGGTGATCCAGCCTTGCAGACTCCCTCAATAGCTGTTTCCATCAAAAGTCTACAACCACAACAACTCAAAATCACTAAGATCATTCAGCTCCACACACGGCACCAGTCAGAACTACAGTAAAGCCTGGAAGATTAGCTTCTGTCTACAAACTTCTTAGGACATCTAAACAGCTGAGCACAAAAGGACTGAACATAAAAGTATTGTACTAACATTTTTAACCATTTTTCCATTCTGGTTCGGGCCCCAAACAGGTTTACTACGACCCAAATCAGCAGGAAGTCATTTTAAGAGAGCGACGTCCCATGCCCAGAGGGTGGGGAGGGTGTTTCTCCCCTCCTTCCTTTTTGGTTATTTGATGGATAACAGAAAACTTTGTTATTTAGGGGAAGAGACTACAAGCTGTTAAATAGGGTTTGGAGGTTAGACCCAGGGACTTCCTTCTTTTTCTTTTCTGTATCCTTCTTTCTCTCCTATGTAGGAGTGCACAGACTTGAGAAAAATGGGACATAGACATAGTATGGGAAGGACCAAGAAGAAGGGACAGATTATTGAATATGCCCTTATACCTTTGTATATTGATACAAAATTAGTATTATATTTGGCTAAAGTGGTACTGACCATTGTATATTGTGCAAAATTAAGATTGTATTGGACTACAGCAGTATTGATCTTTGTATACTGATACAAAATTAAGATTATTGTTGGCCACAATGGTATTGACCCTTGTATACTGACGTAATATTAAGATTGTATTGGGCTACATAGGCATTGATCTTTGTATATTGATACAAAATTAAGAGTATATTTGGCCACATTGGTATTGATCTTTGTATATTGATACAAAATTAAAGGTAACACTTCTTAAAGGTATTGTACCTAGAGATACTTAAAAATGAAATGTGAAGCTCTGGCCTCTTGATACCAACCGTCTTAAACCATTTAGGATAGTTAAGAAATACAAACTCCTAGTCATGCAAGCATGTCATTTTGTTAGCTACTATGACAGTCTATCACAGACATTCTCTAAGCTACTCAGAAATCAGGTTGTTAAGAGACAAGCAACATTTGCTTATCTAAATACAAGATATAGATAGGGCATCTTCAAAACCCCAAGAGATCTGCAGAATATGGCATTCAAAGATCTTTTCTTAAATTAAGATTTTTTTTGATATCGAGGCATATCAGCTCCTGACAGCACCCCCTATTCTACTCCAAGTAGAAGATGAGCATTGAAGAATCTCCAGTGTGAGATGGTTGAATTCGTGGCAAGCCTATCTCTTGGCATGAAAAACCCCTTGCTTCAACTGTAGACAGACTGCTGTCCAAAAAGGACAAAACTTTGTAGCAGGGAAGTCGACAGCCTAGCTCTGCCAAGACAGGGTAGGCAAGTCCTTCATAATTCCTGCTCTACAATCAATGTCTGTCAGAGAAACAGGACCAAAAGGCTGAAGATTGATGCTGTAATGTATGGAGAGAAAACGGAAACTGTCCAGGCAGCCACTGATATGTCATTTCTTAGTTTTGGATGATGCAGGCCCTGCACTTCCCACATAATCAGATATATTTATCCCTCTCAGGTCTCTGAGGTGGTTGAAGAATAGACAGCTAGAGTCTCATAGTTAAATTTTGAGTTGTTTAGGAATCAAGAGGGTGTTCTGGATCTAAGAAGATGTTTTTAAAATTGTGATGCAAGTTAGTATGAAAGCTGAGTCAGATATAGAACTTTAAAGTCATGGAGATGCTTAGATGATAGAATGTTAAAGTCAGGGGCCAAATATGTATGAACTGGACGTTGGGAAGGCATGCTGGGCCATTTAACTCTCATAAATGTGGCATATTTATTTCTGTTGTTTTGTATAGTATTTACTGTTATAAGAGAAGGAACCATTTGTTGGACTGAAAGGGGGAGCTGTTGGGGGGAAGAAGGTGGAAGGGTGGGATAGGAAGGGGGAGTAGGGAAGGGATTGTGACTGAGATGTAACTTGAAGAAATAAAAAAATAAAGTATAAAAAAAAATTGGGCTGAGGCTGGAGAGATGGCTCAGCAGTTAAGAGCATTGGTTGCTCTTCCAGAAGATCTGTGTTCAATCCAAGAACCAACATGACAGCTCACAACTTTCTATAACTCCAGTTCCAGGAGATCTGATACTCTCACACAGACATACACATATTCAAAAACCAATTCACATAAAATAAAAATAAAATCATTAAAAAAGAAAAAGATAGGAATATGAAAGATATTGAAATTTATCTGATATTTGGAAATCCTTGAATTATTTCCATGTGATATAAGGATATGTGAAATATAAGGCATCAACTATATAAAAGAACAATACATAAAAATACAAACTATGCACTTGAGGCTAATTAACAGTGTGGAATGAAAGTAAACGAGTGTATATATGATAACCTAAACCTAAGCACATATATATAAAGAGACCACAAATGATTAGAAAATGAGAGAGGAAAATGCATATAAAGAAAGATGGCTAAATTTATTTCATGTTTCACAAAAATTTTTACACACACAAAAAAAATTGTGACTGATGGGCAGAATTTTTCATTGTTGAAAATGAACATTTCATAATAAACTTTGCCAGAGAAAAATAGGTTCTGTATGAAATAATTTCTCATGTTTTCATGACGTATAAATTACATGTGAAAACCACCAAATAATAAAATGATTGATTTTATTATCTATGAAATGCCACTTAAATTTGTCAAACTTATGCATGTTTTGCACAAGAGCCCTGCTTCCCCGGTAATGTGGGTAAAATAACAAAATGCACAACAAATGGACTTTAAGAGTTGGCAAAGATTATTTAACCAAGTGAAAATATGTCTTTCAGGAAGAGATATCAATCAATAAATTACGATAATCTCAATTCACTATAAAAAATAACTGTAAGATCACAAAATTTAAGCAAATTAAACAATTTCTTAGGACCATTTTACACATACCTGAAAGCTCCCATTTTTAAATTTTTTTAATTTTTGTTTTGATTTGATTTTTGAGACAGGGTCTCACTGTGTAAATCTGGCTGGCCTAGAACTTACTACACAGCTCAGGCTATGATCAAACTCATGGCAATCCTCCTGCCTCGGCTCTGCAGTGCAGGGATTGCTGGTGTGACCCACCACTCCCTTTAACTTCTAAGTACAATTTAAATGCATACAATTGTAATGGTAAAAGAGCCTGTCCATTCTCTGAACTTTAAACTTCCCAGGAGAAACCATAGGTCATTCTACTTTCAGAGAGACATTTCTGGTCTCTAAACCAAGTCCCTTTTGTCATCTTGTCCATCAAATTAATGGTCCAATGAAGAGTTGAAGTCATTGAACTCTTTGCCAGTAATAACAAAAGAGCAAGCCTTTAAGACAACTGCCTTTTATTCAAGTTTGGGTCTGGTTGGCAGACATGAGGAAATGCTGGCAAACATGCTTTGGCAAAGTGGAGGGGCTGCAACACCAGTTAAGTGTTTTTCTTTAGTTTTGATTCCGTGTGCCATCTAAAGGAGTTCACCATTTTGTTTGTAAATTTTTTTTTCTCCTTGAGTGAACTTAAGCAGATCTGATTAAGCAAACAGATTCCTTCCTTATACCAACTCCATGTGACTGGAGATATCTGCTGGGCACGAAGAAGTATGTTTGTTTTGTGTCAGTAGGACAAAGTGCTTTGATCAGTTAATAATGTCTGCCTTGGACAATCTGCAGTAGAAATGCTGCTTTTTCAGTGTGTCTTCATCAGATGATTGTGTCCTTTAAAATGAAACATTTGGCAAAATAAGGGAAAATGAACTAATACATAATAGTACGCAGTACAGGGCAATGAGATATGTATACACACAAAATTTAAAAGTTATAGTAGATAATATCCAGTATGTCTTAGAACTACAATATACTATGGTCAAAAGCATACTCTGGTTTCATATGTTGTCCATTGCTGATTGATAATTGTGGTAAAAACAGATGAGTATATAGACAAATGTTAAATAGCATTTGAAAGCAAAAACATATATATTCATGTTTATCCACAAAGCCATGGTGTCCTGAGACCCTCCATGAATCCACCCAATTATCATTTAGGGAATAGCAGCAGAAGATGAGAAACAGGTCCCCTATCAAGAGAGACTTGTAACATGGAAGGACCAGTTCACAAATCACAGAGAAAGGACCTTCCTTAGCGTGTTCCAGACTGTACAATGGAATAACTTTCTAGAACCAGAGGCAGGACAATCCTAAAAAAGCTCCTCTTCTATCTGTCAATACCTCATGAAACAGGTGATATTTCAGATTTAGGGACAGTCACCCCAAAGCTGCTCACTCAGGATGTCCTTCTTCAAAGACAGTCCACAGGTAACACAAGTCACACACGATCCAGAACCTCACAATTCAGATCTAGATATTGGCTGCGACACAGCTTTTAGTTAAAATAGTTCACATTACTGTAAGAAATGTAAGTCTAGGTGCAAAATAATAGCAGAAAACGTCGACTAGTGTGTAAAGGCCAAAGAAGCTTTCGTTAATGAAAGAAAGCTATCCATTTAGTTCAATCTATCAAGAAAGGAATGTGTACGAAATGTTTGATTAAGAAACAAAGAATGATTAATAAGAACTAAACTTGTTTTTTCGCAAACTAGGCTTTACAAGAAAAACCACAAATGAGCCTTACTAAGTAAATGCTAATGTTTTAAAATGATTTTCCCTGGTGAGCTTTGATTGCTAAAACACTGGGGCATCCCAAAATGTTCTACTATAGCACAATGGCTATGTTGGCAGTGTCTTTGATACCAAGTATGTAGTATGATTTTTGGAATGTATCTTAGACATTTGAAAATACAGTCCTACTGCAATTTGTTGTATATAAAAGCATATATATATATATACGGATATATATATTACACTTAAGTAATTTAAAAGAATTATTTTTGATATTTTGACACTATTGTTAAACCGAATTTCTTCTTAAATTTCAAAAGCAAAATGTAAATGTAAAAAAATATATTTACTTTCAAAGAAAATTATATATTATTCAGAGTTTTTAGCATAGAAAGCCTCTTCCAAATCCACAACCAAAAACCAACCTGCTTTTAAAAAGGGGCAACAGACTTGCACAAACATTTCTCCAAAGATAAATAGCCAATAAACATATGAAAAGATTCTCAACATAATTAGTCATTAGAGAAATGCAAATCAAAATGATGAAATGCCACTTCACACCCACTAGAATAATTGGAATTTTAAAAACAACAACAAAAAAAGACTACATTCCTATATAGTTAGGGTAGGGGGTGATGTAAAGTAGTGTAGGCAGTTTGGAAACAGTCTGGCAGTTTCTCAACAAGCTAAACAAATATAGAATTATCACCTGCTATGGCTTGAACATAAGATAGCTAGAGTGGTAAGCTTTGATGGGCAGCTGACAGGATCTTAGGAAATGACTGGAGCAGGAGGGCAATTATCATCCATTGGCACAGTAATGATGTGACGACATTACTGGGTGATGGTGGAAACTTAGGAGATGTGGTGTCATTGGAAGAATGAGGTCCTTGGAGAATCCTTTTCCAGAGCACTCTCGGTCCTAAGCTTCCCTCATCTCTGCTTCCTGCTGCCATGAGTTGAGGAGCTTTCCTCTACAGCCTCCTCCTGCCATGTTGTTGCTGTTATTGTTGTTGCTGCTTTTATTGTTGTTTTGTCAACATGGTCCAGAAACAAAGAGTCAGATAATCAGGGCAGGAAATCTCTATAAGGTGAACAAAAGTAAATCTTTAAGTTTTTCTCAGGTATCTGCCACAAGAAATGGTAAACTAAGTGAACCCCTTTGTCACCATCATCAATTCCATCCTTCATCATATACCCACCAAAACAGAAACTAGTCATGGAAGCAGCTTGTTGTATAATATATTTAGAAGCACTGTTCACCAAAGCCAAGAAGTGAAAACAACTGCAGATTCTATGGATGAATGCCTAAATAAAATATGATACAAGAGAAGTCAATTCAGGCACCAAAGGAATCAAACAATGATCTCTATAGTCATGTGAATGAAGCTAACAAAAATTACCCTTGGAGAAGAGACCCAGACACAAAGGAGCACTTGTTTAAGATTTAATCTACATGTAATTTCCAGAACAGGCAAATTCATAGACATAAAGGGAAGATCAGTGGTCACCAACAACCAAAGAGGAAAGCAGAGTGGGGAATGGCAATTCAATCAGCTCAGGGTTTCCTTTTGGTGTGGTAAAACTATTTTGAGACTTGATGTACGTGGTGAGCACACAAAACCATGACATTACAAAGTGCTACTGAATTATGTATAGTACTCTTTAAAACAACTATTTGTTAAGAGATTTTTATTTCAAGATTTAAAGTCTACAGCAGACTTCTGAAGACACTGTTATGGTGGATAACTATTCATAACAAAAAAAGCAGGTCATTAAAAGTAAGTGGAAGAGAATTTTAAAAGAAAATACACCGGCCAAATCTGGGCCAATTTAAGAACAATAATGAATATGGTCATCAATAACTTCCACTCATTGTGAGAAGTAAATAATCCACAAGTCTTTGCTTGTACTAAACAAAAAGGGACAGAAAAGGCTATTCCTGAGTATAAGATAACAGTAAAGAGAGGAATTATTTTTTTAACAGCTATAATAGAGATGATTTAGGCAAGAATCATGAGTAGATACAAAGTGACTGCATGGGTTAACGTTACTGTGTCTGCTGATAAAAATATAAGAACAAAAGTTGATTAGTACAATATTTATATGATTAATTGTTTAATAGTAAAAATCTGTTACATCATGGAAAAATGAATGGAAGATAACACTTTTACTTATATAATTGTCGCTTGAGCACTAACGATACCTTGCTGCTATGGTGTACTTGTATTGATATTAAAATGTACAGGTTCAATTCAGAGGAAAGACACTCATCAGAAAACGGCATTGAGCTGGATGTGTGGAAACAGATCTGTGGGTAGAGGCTCGGGCTGCAAAGCTTCATAACCTGTGTTTGACAGTTGCAGACAGAAGTGACTCAAGTTGTCTTCAGACCTCCACAGGTATGCAGTGGCATGTGGAGTCCCTACCAAATACAGAAATAAATGAAGAAAAGAAGAAAAAGAAAAAGAAGTCGCTAGAAAACTTACAATAAGAGACATTCTACACATTTTTAAAAAGTCAGTGTCAGCTGCAAAGCTAAAGGCTAAATATTTTTAGCCTAAAGTATTTTATAGAAACTTGAAAGCATGACCCTGTGTTGAATTCTCCACTGGGAAAAGGGATGGCTATATACAAAAATATGAGAATAGCTGATAACATTTGAATAAAAAATATATTTTAGAAGATAGTATTACTCCAATGTTAAACATTGTGTTTGATCAGTGTCACTAGTTTATTTAAAAGAATGTCTTAGAAACGATTTAGCATTAGGAGGCATCATATCTATAACTGATTTGTAGATAAATCATCAATGACAGGAATTAAAATAACATTAGGGTGAACACATGGACAACTATATTTCTGCCCATGTACAAATATACAGGATAGGGGAACACGGCTGCATCAAAGTGTGGAAAGTGCTGAGTGTGCTCTAATTGACACTTTCTTAGTCCTTTCTTGTAACTTTTCTACAAGGTTGAAAATCTTCCAAACTGAACACTATTAAAAGGCTATCACTGAGATATTTCCCCCTTCTATTGTTATATATATCTGTGATGTGTTTTCATCCACTGATGGTCAAGTTTCTCCTAAGAAGCAGGACAAATGAAAGGAACAATCCTGTTCGCTTTCCAAGTTGTTTTACCTTCCCTGCAAGAGTGTTCCCTGTAGCATCACCTTTTCTGTAACTCTGAGACCACTTTTTTAAGAATCTAAGTTTTATGAGAGTCTACCTGTCACTTGAGAGCTGTCTTCCATTATTTGTCCTTTGTTAAAATAGAGGTGATTCTTCCATGTTTTCCTAGCGGAACTACCAATTAGGTAGCAGAACTTACCACTAAGCAAGATAATGCTTATTTATAATGGTTTGTAGGTTAACTTCCTGAAACAATTAACCTCTGGCTTCTTTGAAGTGAAATTAGAGAAAATTTCTATTTGGGATAAATTGTGTGTGTGTGTGTGTGTGTGTGTGTGTGTGTGTGTGTGTGTGCGTGTGTGCCTGTCTGTGTGTGTCTGTGTATGTGTGTGTGTCTGTGTGTATGTGCGTGTGTCTCTGTGTGTGTGCATGTGTGTGTGTATGTGTGTGTGTGTGTTGTGTTCTGAATTTACTGGCCAGCTCTCCGTTAACTGTTCAAGCTCTGCTAGTCAACTATTCAAATGGTAATTACATTTCTGGAGAAAACACCTTCTGGATTCTCCATTTTCATTCAGTGGTTTTGACTGTTGGTCCACAGACTCATAAAACAAGAGCTACAAAAGGATTTGAGAGAGACCCAGTTTTCATACCCATATTTTATAAAGAAGTGAGGCCCAGAAAGTTAAGTTGCTCTCCCAAATACATGAATCTTAGATTAGAAACAGAATCACTCAGTTATTTATCCCAAGACCTGTAAACTTTCTATCTAGACTAACATGGCATCAAACAGTTGAGTTTCTTCTTGGCTGATATTTGAAAGAACCTACAGAACACTAATTTACTTTTCATAAGCATTATATTCACAACATATTATTTTATTTGTAAATATAGGCCTACCTATTTTTCAAAAGCTAGCTTTATTGAGGTATAATTCTTCCAAGATACACTGTGAGCAATTCAAGAAAACTGACAATTTTATAAGCAGCCACACAACTTATCACAATCCATTTATAAAGTATTTTAATTGTTTCCCTTATTTTCTTGTGTCCTTGCTCCATGAAAACACCAATAAGCTTTCTGTTTTACCAAAATATTCTGTCAGTGGAACTGCATAGTCTATATGTTTTGTGTCTGTCTTATGTTGTTTTACAAAATACTTTTACTATTTTTCCTGTAATGTATGTATTAGTAAGCTTGTTCTTTATGCACAAGAATGCATACATAATAATTTACTTATTGTTTCTTCTGATATTGAACATCTGTGGTGATTCTGGCTCTTCAGTGTTATTCCTAAAGTTGATCTCAACATTCTTTGTGTGGATATGTTTTCAGTTCTCCTGGATATTTACTTAAAGAGTAGATGGCTGGATTATATAAAAAATATTTGTTTGTAGAAAATGATCAAACTATTACTAAAGTTTCTCAACTTATACAGAACCCTAATAAAACTCATTGAGCCACAAAAATAGACATGGGAAGAGAAAGGATTACTAGCAAGAGGAGTGGGAGGAGGACAAGAGAGAGCTAGAGGAATATGTTATGTATGTGGCTGGAAATATATTGTATAATATGAAACATTTTAGAATTCATATAAAATTAAATGGCAAACCATAATGAGATATCAACCCTTTCCAACCAACTTGATAATACCAAGTGTTGGTAAATTTGTGGAATGTCCAGAATGAACTCTGATCCATTAACAACATATTTTTAAAGCAAGATTTATTTACAGAAATGCTGGGAATACTTTATTTCTTGAAATCCAGAAGAAACCCCAGTTGATCTTGGGCCCATGTAAAATATAAAATAGCTGGGCACAAGAGGCCTATCTTTAGCCTTCTCATTTTTGGACATATTTCTGCTTAGATGTTTGTTCCTCTGCCAACTAAGAATTCTCTGAACAATATTTAGATTCCTTTGGAAAACGGAAGTTGGCTCCCAGAGCTCTCATCAGCACAGACCTGCTGGGTGCTGTTGTAATATTCTTGTTAATGGGGCTAGATTACAGTACAAGAGAGTGACAGAATCCCAATATTTCCTAAAATGTGTTTTTAACTTCTGGAAACATTTGAACACTATTTTTTCTTCACTTCTTGTTCTAGCCAAGACTGTAATCATATATCAGATTTTAGTGATAAGGATAGATCTGCAGAGAGTTGAGCTATGATCAAAAACAGAAATGCCAAAAATCATCAGACAAAATCTATTTCTACAGAATATTTAAAAATAAAGAAATCTGGGACAATTTCCCTTATGGAAGTGGCTGATGAGAACCTTTCAACAGAATTCTAGAGATCAAAGAACAGTAGAAGAGGACTGACAATCTTGAAGCAGGACAGTGTAGACTACGTTGTAACCTGGAGTCCAGTCAGTTTTGGTATAACATAGCAGAGAACATCATGGTGACCTAAAAGTTTGATTCCAGAGTCTTAAAAGTTCTATTCGAATGTGTATTCTAGTAGTTGACAAATCTGATGGTGAATATTCTGATTTAATACTCAAAATCATAGGAATATTTAAGATATATAGTTGTTCCTTTCTTTTTTTTTTAAAGATTTATTTTATTTATTTTATGCATATGTGTGCTCTATCTGCATGTACACCTGCATTCCAGAAGAGGGCACCAGATCACATTGTGGATGGTTGTGAGCCACCATGTGGTTGCTGAGAATTGAACTCAGGACCTTTGGAAGAGCACTAGGCAGTGCTCTCAACCGCTGAGCCATCTCTCCAGCCCCTCCTTTCTTTTTAAAAATAATACTTGACTAGGCTTCTTTACCACTAAGCATCTCTGGGGTTTTGTTTTGTTTTTTTGCTGGTGGCTCTTTCATTCTCCTTTCCTGGTCTATTTTTCCACTGTGGTCATATTCTTGGAAATTAAACTGCATATTCTTTCTTCAGATTGTTCATCTAAAGGCATACAGATGACTTCTAAACTTATACCAACACTAAACTCCATGTTGTATATCTAAAATGTGGAACATATAGATTTTTTGCTGAAAGTAACCTAGAACTTAACACACCATTTTATAGTGAATAAAGGTGCAAAAGAATGCCCCACTTTGTATACAAGTTAATTGTCCTTCTCCTCCTTACAGGGTAACTTTCAGGAAAATTAGTAAAAGAAATAGTCTTATGCAACTGAAGTTTGGTCGACTCTGATAATTTAAGAGATTACAATAATATATAATCTTCTCTTAGAGAAAAAAAGGTTAATTCTTCAAATACCTTCTACCTGCTTGAAGAAAAGGGGTCCACTGACTTCACCATGATTCTTTGTGTGGACCTGCTTCTTGCAATTCAAAGTAATATCAACATTTCCTGTGATGTTGTTAGAGATCCAGCATGTCAAGTTAAGCTCCAGGTCTACTGAAGTAGACTCTCCATGTGATTCACACCACTGTAAAGCCCTGGGGGGCTGGCATGTGCTGAGCGAGTACTGGGCACTGCTTGGCCTGCTGACATTTCCTACTAGAGACTATGGTTGAAGCTGCTCTGGTGTGACTTCGCACTGTTGGCTTGTGCTTGGGAGTTTTGGCCTGCATTAGCCGGCACAGAGCCTGCTCATTCTTTCTCGGAATTACCAGCCTCAGCTCAGCTTCCTCTGGCAACAATCTCCTGGAGGCTGAACTGGTCTTCTGCTCACCCTGGAGCTCGGAAACCAGTCCAACCTCTGTAGTAAGGACTTTCCTCACTGTGTCTTCAGCTTGCCTTTGTGGCTCAGAAAAGTGACATCTCTGATGTTAACCTTTGCAGTGCTTGTGCTGACTCTGTGATATGCTCAGATTGTCCCACCAGGGCATAAAAGCAACAGAAGAGCAAAGAGATACCTTATGAAAACCTAAAGAAAGGTCCTGTTACATACACCTGCTCATCTCCTAGCTAAAACTATAAGGTGACTTTATAGAGCAGCCTCTCCAGTCACCTCATTCTCATTTCTTACTTCTATTTCCTCTCCCAGAAAATACAAAGTAAAAGGCTTTTCTTTCCTCTATGCCTTATTTTTCTTCGTTTTGAACCCAGCTAGTCCTTAACACTTGAATGGGTCCTTCTTCCATCCAGGGAAAAATTGCATGAGTTGAGTCACTGTGGCTCAGACAAAAACAAGAAAATCTTACCTCAAGACAAATGCCTAGCTTCCTGTATTTAGTCCAAGAACTCACACCATAGGGCTTTTGTAATAGGTGTTTCATCTGCATGTTGCATAATTTTATGTCTGAGAAACAGCTGAACATTTTACTATCTACTTCTTGGAACTTCTTTTGTTAGAAATTTTAATGTGCTTTAGGGAAATAGTTAAACAGATCTGATGGGGACAAAGATGTGTGTGTGTGCGTGCGTGTGTGCGTGCGTGCGTGCGTGCGTGTGTGTGTGTGTGTGTGTTATATATTACACACTTGAGTAAAACATCAAAGCATTTTAAACATTTTCCCACCTCTCTGAATAATATGACTACCTATCCACCTGCATAACCTCACCACCTAAGTAACAGAACCATCTACTACAAAGTGGACTTCTTATCCAAACTATCAGTTTTCTATATTCCTTAAAATCCACCAGGGGTCCTTTCAGGTCTGAATGTAAAGTATCTTGGAAGCTTGACCAGATGGCTCACTGGACAAAGGGCCTTGCCTGAGAGTCTCAATTTGACCGCCAGGACTCAGATAAAAGTGGATAGAGA
The DNA here is from genome assembly GCA_907164525.1 of Lophiomys imhausi. Classification (NCBI taxonomy): domain Eukaryota; kingdom Metazoa; phylum Chordata; class Mammalia; order Rodentia; family Muridae; genus Lophiomys; species Lophiomys imhausi. The sequence continues at coordinate 10,935,804 of CAJQZJ010001694.1, read as the reverse complement.
ACTGACTCGACAAAGTTCTGTTCTGACCTCAACACATCTTCAATGCCATTTGAGTACATGCAAATATATTCATAAATAAGTATCTTTAAAATTTTAGCATTTCTTACCATTTCTTCAGCTACAATGTACGTCTGAGCCGCAAATCCTATCCACCTTCTACCAATTCTCCAAATACCAGTGAAATCATGAATTAAGACAACAGCAGCAAAGATCAACAGAGGGCTAGAGGGTTGGTTCACAGGTTAAGGAGCAGGTCTGTCCTAAAGGACCTGAGTCCAGTTCCCAGCACCCATTTGGTGACCCACAGACACAACCTCCTATATCTCTAGACCCTATGAGTCTCATCTCACAACCTCTTCTGGTCTCCTCAGGAACCTTCATTCACATGGAAAACAGAAACACAGAGATATGCACACACACATATAGTAAAAAATAATAAAGGAAAATATTTATGCCCTACTTAAGACGAATTACTGCTACCCACTATAATTAAAAAACTGTTTCTTCCCATGATTTGCAGGATCACAGGAGCTCTAAGTGCTGGCTGTCTCTTAGGACTTGTCACTTCCTGTGTGCTGACTGCTATCCTCAAGAGCCTTTCCTAACCTCAGCATACACCAAGCTCACTTCTGCCACATGACTTGTCCTCTGCCTAGAATGCTCTCAAGTGGGGTCTTGACATGACACACTCTTTCAGTATTTATATCTGAATCGAAACTTCATTTTCTAAATGTGAACTCTTTAAAACTTTTCCACTTATTTACTTATTTTTGATTTTTTTAAGAAAGGGTTTCTCTGTGTAGCCAAGGCTGGCCTCAGATTCAGAGATCTGCTTGACTCTGCCTCCTGAATGCATGGATTAAAGGCATTGCACCACCATATCTGGCTTGAATGTATTTCTTACATGAATGAATTAATCCAAGAATGATTATGTGAATGAATGAGTGCTGGTAAGAAAATGAAAGAAAAGAGACACATGTAAACTTGGAATCAACTTTTCAGAAAGCAATCGTCGGTGTGAACCAAGAATCTTAACACTGGGGCTTGTGAGAGGGCTTACTGGTACACATGCCTGCGGCCCGCTTGATGACCTGAGTTCCATCCCTGAGACCCACAGGGTAGAAGGAGAGAAGCTATTTACCTTCAAGTTGTCCTATGACTTCACATATGAGAAATGACAAACATGTACACCTCCACACAAACAAATGTAATATTTTTTTAAATATAATCATATATGTCTAAATCTTTTGATATAGAAGGTCACTATGGCAATCATTACCAGGCCATTATTTAGAAATCACCAGTTATACAGAACATTGGTAAACCATTTTATATGACCAATATCCGCCCAATATTTCAGTAATGAATCATTTATATGGCAGTAGTGTACATACTTCAAATAATGAAAATTTTTTCATTTCATGACACAATTTTTAAAGAGCAGAATATTTTCTATTGTGTTAGAATAAATAACATGTCAAAACAAAGCACAGTAAATTTTAAACCATGTTTCTTTCCTATCTCTAAATTTTCCAAAATTTTTATAACATACCCATTATATTAAAGAGCTTCTTAGAAACTACCTCATTTCTTAAAATAAATAGAAGCAAAACTAATATTTCATTGAGTTAAATATGACTTCCTTATAAATCTAACACTTCAGAATAGACATTTATTCTTACTTAAATTAAGCATGTTTTAATTTTTCTCATAATTTTATCTGCCCTAGCAAAGTAAATTTTGACTTGGGGCCGTAATGTAATGTTGCAAATCACATGTGACACTTGTTTCGAAAGTATGCAGCTTATGCATGCATATTAACTGATATACTATTTCCAACAATTCTAACTGAGCATCTAACTTCACAAATATAGACATGTAGAACAAATTTTGCAATACCTAAATTCTGTTTTTATTTTCACTATTATCTTCTTTTGGTTTACTAGCAAATTTAAGTCATCCAAACTTACTCCTGCAAATAATAGCAAGCCTAGCATTAACCAGAATGTATTGTTATTACAATGGACTCATACACGTTATTACTTCTAGCAGAAATGGAACTAAGTTGAAAATATCTAATACTTTTTGGCACTTGGACACATTTTGAGAGCTCTCCCATTAAGACAATGAAACACAAATTTAACTATGGTATGCTTCAAAAAAAAAAGCAAAGATGGAGAAACACACATACAACTAAACAAACACACAATTTCCTATTGAGCTGCAGATGATTTAAATGACACTAGAAACTTAAATTTGTTAATTGGATGTTTTAAAAAAATGCAAAACATTTGCTGTTTCCATTGTTTAAGACTCAATTAAGACAGGTTAATGGTCTGTCATCTATTAACTGTGAGTTGTCTATAATTTTTCCATATTGAACAATTCAGTTCAATTTTGTCTTTCTCAATGGGTAGTGCATCCCAGGTACAAGGTATTAAACACAAAATATATAAAAACGAAGTTATCCTGGTCTCTGACAAAACTTGACAGTATAATGCAAAAAGAACCCAATGCATATTCATTTTGAAAACAGAAACTTCATAAGTCTCAGCATTAGAAAAATTTTGTCAGCAGCCAGGGTATCTAAACTGCTAAATACACACTCTAAGTAAAAACTCTGTAGGCACAGCAGACGAAAAAACAGCTGGCAACTTCAGGCTGTTCACTGCTAAATGAATTGAAGGCTCGTAATCAGAACTACTGAGGATATTATTGATAGGATAAGTATTTGTGTACTCTCCTTCGAATAAACTTGCTTTTGTTCATAGATTCAAATCTAGGGGTTTTGAGTGATGTTAGACATTCCTCATTTAATGCTATAGGAAAAAACTTAATTTGTCATTACTGACTTTATTTCTCTGTTGTTGTGCTAAAATACTGAACAAAAGCAACTTGGGGAGGAAAGGATGTATTTTAGCTTACTATGGTCTACCAACTAAATAAGCCAGAGGAGAAGGCTCAAGGCAGGAAACTAGAGCAAGGAACTGAACCAAAGAACACCGTTCGCTGGCTAGCATGGCTTGCTGCATGTTTTCTTATGTACAATAAGAAAATACCAACTTCCCAGGGGCATCACCACTAGCTGGACTAGCATCCCCACATCCATCATTAGTCAAGAAAATGCCTCACAGAAATGCCTACGGGCCAGTTTGATGGAGAAAATACCTCAGCTGAAGGCCCCACTTCCCAGGTGACTCTAGGTTAAGTTGACACACTGGCCCTAACTGGCATACTTATTCAATTCAACTAAATGTGGCATTTTTTAATTGATCTGACAGAAATCTGAAAAGGTATTGGGCTGATGAGATGGCTCAGCAGCTTATGGACAACCCTGACAATGAGTTCAATACTCAGGACTTACATGGTAGGAGAGAGGTTCATTCACATTCTCCCCTGACCTTCAAACATCAAACATGCTTTGGGAGGTGGCATGCACACACACACACATACACACACACACATAAATTGAGTGTAATAAAATTACAGATTTACAAAAAGGTATACATTTAAAATACATGTTTATTAAAGTTGTGTAAATGGCAATATATTTTAAATGACTAAAAGAAAAAAATCTGAAAACAAACAAATGAACAAATCCCCACAACTTTCATTTTTACCTCAGGCTGCCTTGAACTCATGATCCTCTTTCCTCTGCGTCAGAGTGTTGGGATTATAGTTAAGTGACACATGGGGACTAACGAATAAGGCTTTCTAACACCGCCGTTGGCTTTTCATGTTTATTAAGCTTATTCTACTGATCTCTAAGAATCCTTGAGAAACAGAAACTGTGCTCGCACTTGCACGTCTCCAGGTTTCAGCTGCCTTGGCGCCTCTGCGGAACACTGATGCTCCTGAGAGATTTGAGCAGTGTAGGCACATGGTGACTGTTGGCATCATGGGGCCAAAGCACAGACCCAGGGTTCAAGGATCTCATTCAATCATGAACTCCTGTGCCAAGAGGTCACCTAACTGCCAAGGCTGTTGATTTAATAGTGAAATAGTGAAACATGTACCGAACGTATTAATTTCTCCATTTGGATGAATCAACCTCTTGGCCTAGCTCTTATTTGCTGAAAACACCAAAGCAGCTCAATGGATTGAGGCCTCTCCTCTGAATGTACAGTCCTACTTCTCCTTGGAATGGGTTTCACTACAGCCCTTTAAACACCTTTAATGGGATATTAAATGGCCATGTCAAAACATGGGTAGGGGGAAGATATAAAGAGAAGGCTGAATTCAGAGCCCCATAAATCCCTCTTTTGAGGTTGAGTACAAACAAATGGTCACTTAGCTGTCTTCCTGTGAGCTGGTGGGAGCTGTAGGACAGAGGCATCTCCAACAAGCAGTATTGTCTCACCCCATATCTGACCCGCATGCACTGGCTCGAAGACACCACTCTGAATTTAACAGTGACAATCTGGAGGCTGTGAGCTGCAGTCTGACTCTGAACATGTATTTGTTTATTGGGAGAGACAGCACCACACCATTTACTTACAAAGACAACAGAACAAATCTACATTAATATGAGAATCCAAATTCTGCCCTTCCCATGCTACAAGGTGCAGTTCTCACTGAGACCCCAACAAGAGTGGGAATTAAGAACAAGTCAGAAGAGAATCTACTTTGCTTCTTTTGATTATGTGGGCAGGCAAAGGAATCTGCTTTTGTAACAGTCAAATAACCTGGAATTCGGCAAAAAATAAATGCACCTTCTGTCTCGTGGAATGCTATTACAGTGCGGCATTTTGTAAATGCTTGCTGGCATTTTCAAATAGTTTTTGTTCTTCTCATTTCTTTCTTGGCTCCATAATGCAATTCTCATAGTTTGAGCACTAGACTTCAAATGAGACACCCATTCAGAGCATGTTCAGACAAAACGAGTGGTTTCCTTAGTAATGGGAACTATGTGAGAGGCAGCCAGGCATCTGCCTCAGCTTAGGGATCACACATAAGCTTTTGGTGGACACGATACAGCTGGAGAACACCCCAAAGTCTCACTCTTCCAAAGCACTGAACATCCACAGCATCTCTAGTAGAACGGTAATGTAAGTAAGTAACCGTTAGGAAAGGTTAAGGCTGTTAGAAGTACTCTTAACAGTGAGGGTTAATTTGCTCATTTTCCACATCATGTCTGCGGAATGGAAAGAAAACTAAGTTATTCTCAAAAGAGACATATGTTGTTCTTTTGTTTGATCATATTTTAAACATTTCCTTACCTCAAGAAGTAAAGCTTGTCTTATTTTTTTTCTATCTATGCTTAAAGGTTGCTTCCGATTTTGTAGTTTTCTGCACAGCAACTGTCTTAAGGAAGAGAACTTTGAAATTCTGTTGAACATGGTATAAGTTTTGTCTCATATATGCAAATATATTTGTGAAGTAGAACTATATACAGCAACTGTACACCAATTCTGAAGTTTTATGTATGTATTTATACATTTGTTTAGTTTCAGGACAAAGCAAGACTTACAGAAAGAACAGCTTTCTCTCATGAATACAATGACTAACCTTTGTCTTAAATAGTATAGTCAGGCTGGAGGATGGCTCACTGGGTAAAGTACTGACTGTGTAAGCATGAGGACCTGAATTTGGATCCTTAGAAGCCATGTATAAGCCAGATATAATGGTGCATGTCAGTAATCCTAATGATGAAATAGAGGTGGCACTAAAATAGGAAGATCCCCAGCACTCAATGGCTAGTCAGTCTAGCCAAATGGGTGACTTTCTATCTCACACACACACACACACACACACACACACACACACACACACACACACAATGTGGGAAGTGATAAAGAAAGATACCTGATGTCCCCTCTGGCACAAGCATGTACACATACTTGTGTGCACACCCACCCACACAGGTACACACAGATGAAAAAGTACATTTGCATATACCACACCCAATAAATAATTTAAAAAATTAAATACAGATTATCAAAGGCAGTCAAATAAAGACAAATACTCTGAAATAAAAATTATGAAAATAATTTTAAAATTATCTAATTTAAAATAATGCTTGCCTTTGAGGATAAAAGTTTTTAGATATCTTTATGTCACTCATTAATAAGGACAATAGAAATATGGAAATTATTTTGAGGTAAGAAATATGTGGTATAGCCAAATTATGTTAGCATTCTACTATGGATTTGTGGCCTAATCTTGTTACAAATAAGAACAATAGAAAACCAAAGACTAATAAATAACAAACAAACAAACGAATAAAACCAAAGAACATGCAAGAATAATAGAATGGGGACTGAAATGACAGGGCACTGGTCTGGAGTCTGGTTGACACTTCAGCCTGAGCACACACTAGCTCCATGACAACAAAAGTAAACCACCTCAGTCCCATCTTTGTACAAAAGCAAAGTTCTGGGGTGACTTACAGCATCACAGAGCAAAGCTGGATGTGCTCAATGCTTGCCACGTGTCAGTGTCTTGCATACAATTGAACTCAACAACCACTATTTATTATTATTCTAGGTATTTTTTATTATTTCAGCATGCATAATTTCTCTATTTGCATACCAATACATGCTTCAAATTATGATCTATTCCATTGTGTGTTGGGCATAGCTTAAGAAATATCATTTATACTTCCCTGAACAACAGAAATAATAAATATAATAAAAGAAAAACAATACTATATTTTCTATCACATACAATTGTACATCACCATCTTGAAGCTGTAAAGTTTTTTCTGTTTTCTTAAAAAAAAAACACACACAACAAACAAAGAAACATAACAGAACAAAAAAAAAAAACAGTAATGGTTTTCTCCTCATGGCTCTTGTTCACCACATTGGTTCTTTAAGTAATTAATCACCATACCAGTAGCCTATGGATTATGGCTGTCTTGCACAAATATCAAAGCATACCAAGGCTCACATGCATGTTCATCAACACTTTAAAATTAAGGATTATAAGACTAATTCTCTTATGCTTAGGAATAATTCCTTTCTTCTCCATCAAACTTGTACTTAACATTTTTGCACCTGTTTATTGAATGTTTATTGAGCAGAACATTGAGATAATTACTCTGTGATAAAGGCCCAGAGGCAAAGCACCAAACTCAATTTCTCACAATAGAGAACAAATTTCCCAGAAGAAGAAATTGAAGATTAAAGAGAAACAGTCATGCAAAAGAGATGTACATGGCTGAGTGTGTTCTACAAGAAGACAGATGAGGAGGGGTGGGAATGGGAGCAGAGAAGTCAAGAGTAATCATAGCACCTAAGTAAGAGATGATAAAGGTCCAGCACAGGACACGCATGATTCAGGAAGAGCTGGGAGCCAAATGAGCAAGGTTCACTAATAGGCTGAATGCGGGGATTAGAGAGGAGGGCCAAGGGTTCCGGACTTCTTTATGAAACTTGGCGGAGATATGACAAGAGAATCACTAAGCAAGGAAGGAAAATCCAATTCAAAGGAAAGCTACAAGGCCAGTTTTATACTTGTTGAATATGAGGTACCTGGAGGTCATATAAACAGAGATATTTATCAGAGAGTACAAAAAATGAAAGAGGGTGGAGGTAGGGATAGGTAGAGGACAGAAATCTGTTTGCAGTTGCAGTGATGTGAGAGTGATAGGACATAAGAAGAAAGGGCCAAAGCATAGAAGACAACAAGTAAAGAGCAATAGCAAAGGAACAAATTTAGGATGTGCACATAAGAGGCTAA
>CAJQZJ010001694.1:10874659-10928111 GCA_907164525.1 Lophiomys imhausi | reverse complement strand
GAGCAATAGCAAAGGAACAAATTTAGGATGTGCACATAAGAGGCTAATGACCGGGGGGGGGGGGGGACTATCTAAGTGAGTGTAAGAATGAATAAAAGGCTAAACAAGAACTAAATTCAGAGGCCACTGCTGCTATACCAGAGAAGAATTTCAGGATCAGTCACTAATTGCAGGAATCAGATTTAAAACAAACAAACAAACCAAAGGCCTAAAAAGTAAATAACAAATGATGATGTGATTGTAGCAAACGTCAGCTCTGTGAGAAACTTATTAAAGGGGGATTGAGGAGGACATCAGGACAGGATTAAGGACTTAAGTGAAGGTTGTTATTACTTTACTGTGAAAATTATATGAGTGGATTTCATAGAAATATGCAAATGCACGGCAGTGTGGTGAACAAACCTGACAGGTGCAAATTCCTGACAACACAAAAGTGGACGACTTTGAAGGATCCAGAGACTGACAACAAGACACTCATGCTACGATGGTAAAAAAAGGAGTTAGTGGTGAGTCTGAATACATGTGTATTGGTGAGGTAGGATGGTAAAATTAAGGGACTTCATTTACTTACAGTGGTTTAATTCTAATAATGTTAGTTCTGGCAGTCAGTGACTGAGAAGGGATGCTAAAGAGAATGCTGAAGTTGGGAATGGTCAAGGAAAAGAGGGCAAAGGATGTCTGAGGAAACTATAGGACTACAGCAGTACTGACTAAGGCCCCCTCTGCAGCAGGCAGCACCACCACCACTGTGTGCTCTCCTCCACCAGCACCACCCCATACCCCCAGGAACAGAGAACAAAGATCACAGGGCTACTCAGTGGTTCTCTATGGACAAGCACAGCAGAGGACTAGGCCAAGAGAATCAAAGTGACTAGAAAGCTTAGAAGACTGACTTTGGTGGATAAGAAAAACAGAACAGAGGACATCCAGGTGCAGATGAAGAACTGGCTTCTGAAGATGTGAGGATTTACACTGTCAAAAAAGAAAGCACAGAGGAAGAGCTTTAAATTGCCCGGATGGATAGGAGTTACAGCTAAAAGCACAACACAGAGGGTCAAATAGTCCTGGGGACCTGTAAGACGAAAGTGATGTCTGAGAAGCTGGGTGTTCATAGGAGAGAAAGGGAGAGAGGAAAAACAAAGGGGGCTTCCTTTTATTTAAGGAGATTAGTAAGTGGTGGGCTTTAAACTTAAAAACTGCAATCTCTCAAAGTTTTAGTAGTAATCCTGTTTGACAGCCCAAAAGTCTGAAGTCAACTGGGAACCAGGCAAGCAGTGGCAAAGCAGAAAACTAAAGACTGGTGTGTGGTGCTGGCACAGAGCAGTGAAATGTTCAATGGACTGCTACTGGGACAGAAGAGCCAGCAGAAATGCCAGGGCATGGTGGTCATCACCACACATGTGCACTTGAAAGCACAAGACCCGCCAGCCTTACGAAATGACAGAGCGAAGAGTTTCTGAGACCCACCACTCCTAGAGATTACATTTGTGCTACAGTGTACATCCAAGAATGTGTTGACAAATGGCTGAAAGAATGGTGAAATTCATACTTGAGTAACAAAAAGTAGGAAAATAATTGGGATCCTATCTGTAGTTCTAACAGAATATATTATAGTTTTAAGATGGAGATAATTTTATGAATCAAGACTAAGTTTAGCAATGGCATCAGTATAGCAGGGATGTCTCATATATCTGCCTTGAGTGGTGGCTTTCTCTCTGGAGAACACACTCCCTCCAGTGAAAGGACTCGTTCTAAATGATGACCCACAATGTACACAGAAAACTTGAAGTCTCACAGAAGAAAGAGAATTGGGTGACAATGATAATAGTCACCTTCTGTCTTTTGTCTAGTGGAAATTCGGTAATGATAGTATAAAATATTAATGGAAATTCAAAAATATCTTAATTTCTAGATGGTGCAGTATGAACACATGCCTAACTACCTTATGCACAACAATGTTTGCTTGCACTTCCAGGACATCACTGCATTGATCTCTTACTTGGATGATAATAGTTTTCATTATGGTACCTTTATGGAAAAAAAAAACATACTAAAGCAAAGAAAATTCCAACAAAACTTGCATAAGGAAATCAAACAATGAGAAAAACTATCTCAGGTCACCTTGGTTTTTATTTTTTGCATAGTATTTACATGATCTTACATGTCATATTGGTTATTAGGGTTTTTTTTTTCAAGAAATTACATGACTCTCAATATAGTTAGATGACCACAACTGTATTTAGAGAGTCCTACACAAAAGTATGGAAAAGAGGAAGCAGTTAGCAAAGAAAATGGCCAAGTCAAGAGAAGGCAAACTGTTTCCTTGTCACAGGATGCTCAGCTGTGAAATCTCATGTACTTATGTCATCAAGCTAACAAAATTTGTCCCCTGAGGGGACTCTTGATTTCAAAGTTCTTTTATATAAATGGAAGAAAATGATCACACAATGGCTGTAGCAAATTACTATTGTAGTCAACAATCTTTAATATATAAACTGTATTGTTGAACATAAACAGCACGGGGAATCTAGTTTTTTCCCTCAAGTTGCTCACTGTCTGAGCAAAGATCATATATAACCTTAAATACATGTTGAAGCAATAAACAACAATAAATATTTTTAACATGATAAACACTAACTTTTTTTTCTGAGACAAAGAAGGTTTCTCTGTGTAGCCCTGGCTACCCTGGAGCTCACTCTGTAGATCAGGCTGGCCTTGAACTCAGAGAACCACTGGCCTCTGCCTCCTGAGTGCTGGGATTAAAGGTGATGTTGAGTAAAGGTGCAGCATTCAGTGAATAGATCAAGGCCTCTTAAATTAGTATGAACATTTTTAGTGAAGTTTTATAGAACTACTGGTTTCATTACAAAAATAAACCCTTAAGAATGAAAAGTATGAAGCTGGAAAGATGGCTCATAGGTTAAAATCACTTGTTACTCTTCCAGAAGATCTGGGTTCTATTTGCAATGTTCACATGGTGTTTCATATTCATCCATAACCAAGCATGCATGTGAATAACATGCACACTTGCAGCCAAAACACATAAAATAAAATCAATAATTCTAATTAAAAACCAAAGAATCCAAAGTTCAAGAAGTGAAGACAAATAAGATGTTTGAGTTCGCTGGAAGTGGCGGTGCACGCCTTTAATCTCAGCGTGCACAGGAGGTGGATCTCTGTGAGTTCAAGGCCAGCCTGGTCTACAAAGTGGAGGACAGCCAAGGCTACACAAAGAAACTCTGTCTCAGAAAAAAAAAATGATGTTTAAGTTCTCTGAGAGATGGATATGTTACAAACAAAGGCAGAAATAAATACCAGGCAGCAGTAAGGAGAACAATGCTGTTAAGGTGGGACAGTGACTGAGTGTCTCCTCTGGTCACACCTACTTCTGCTGAATTACAGACTATACCAGTGACCAGCTATGAGGCATTATATATATTCAATAAAGTTTGCAGTTGCTTGATCTGTAAATGAGGTTAGCTATATAGTACTCTGTGTGTGTGTGTGTGTGTGTGTGTGTAGGTACATGTATGATCATGTGTGCATATGTGAGGGTGAGTAGGCATCTGTATGTGTAATGCACATACATGGGGAAACCAAAAGTCAACCTCCAGTATCATGTGTTAGATGTCAGGTACTGTCTATGTTGTTTTTTTAGTATATAATTGGGTCTTTCATTGGCTTACCACTCACCAAGTTGGCTAGTAGGGCTGGCCAGTGAACCCCAGAAATCTGCCCATCTCTGCCTCCCCAGCACTGGACACACACAAGCATGTCTGTTTTGGTTGTTGTTGTTGTTTTAATGTGGCCTCTGGGGATTGAACTCAGGTCTTCATTCATGTAGCACAAGCTCCCGACCTAGTTATACAGTGTTCTAACAGGGAAGAACGAATGGCACAGCTCATGAAAGACAGGCTACTTCTACCAAGATACATGTTCAAAATATTGTCTTTATTATTGTTTTTGCTGTTAATGTGACTTAATTACATGTGCATAAATTTGAATACAGTTGCAACGGTTAGATGTTATATGAAACAAGGCAACTCCAGAGAAGATGCCATATATTTATAAACAATAGCTTTTATATATAGAAGAAAAATATTTATTGACTACACAAAAGTTGAAGACTTTCTAAAAAGACACAGGAAAAGAAATACCACACATATATTCCACTGATTTTATTTTCAGCCTACTAGTATGCTTATTTTCAGTTATCTCTCTACAACTTACAAACTATGGGCCTATATTATTCACATGATCTACCTATCATATTTTTATTTTATTTTAAGACACAGTTCCTAGAATATACATAGGCTGGGCCAAAACTTCTGGGTTCCTGCAAATCTCCTGTTTCAACCTCGAGAGAAGATGGCATGATGCACAACCACCTGTTCTATTTAAACACATTTTACAACTTTGGATTCTACCAGATACACAGAGGGTACATGCTTTCTGCCCTCCACATGACAGTGGATGGAGCCTTATTGTTCATAATATTGTTTTAAGCATAGCTTGTGAAAGAGTCTGTCTTCTGAGAGAAATGAACTAAGACAGGCAGATATAAGAGAAGAAAGAAACCTTTTGGATTAAATGAGAACAAAAGCAGAAAGGTTGAGGACAGAATTTGAGAACAAAACAAGAAGTAAGGATTTGTCCACCTGATGTCTCACAACTTTCCAGGTTCTGGTTGTAAACCTGAGTGACAAATTTACTTCCTTTCTTCAAATGAAGTCATAACCTTCATTGAAAATAACAGTTAAGACCTCATTTTTTGGTCTGTCTCCTGTCTGTCTCTGGTCTGTCTTGTTATATGGGTCTGAAGCTGTTCCTGCAGAACACTGTCTTGCACTGTCTATCCCTATGGTTGTGTCCCTAACAAAAAGCTTTGCTGTTTTTTTGAGCAGATCAGAAATTATCAAGTGGGGGAAGGGGGGAAAGAGTTCAGGTGTTACCTGCAATTGTACAAGCTAAAACTCCTTTGAGAAGAGAAATAAAAACAGTGACCCAACATGATTTACATGAACCTTGAAGCAATTAACTAATGTTACTTCATCTTCTGCCATGTTTCTAAGTTGAGAACTTAGCTGCTGTCGGCACTACTCCATCGTGGACCAAATCACTGGAGACTTTTTCCAAGCATGGTGTTAGTCCACCCCCATCAGCTGTTTATTCACGGGTATGCAGACTTCTGGATATATCAGTACATATTTCTGACTAGGCCCCTGCATTTCTTTTAGCTTTATTTCTCAAATCATAACAGCAATAAGATTCTGTCACCAACACTGAACAACCTAACAACACAAGAGCGTCCACTATCTAATGCATAGAATCCATTCCTTTTTTAAAGTAGCAATTTATTTTTGCCTTCCCTTGTTGCTGACTAAATTGAATTGGTTGGCGAAGCTATCAATCAAGCGTTTGTTTATTTTACAAATAAACAATGATTGGCGGGTACAGTGGAAAGAGCCCTGGCTGTGTAAGCAGACAGATCTTAGTTGGAATTTTGGCCCACTCATTTAATAATTTGGGGACACTGGGCAAATAAACACCTTTTGCCTGCTTCTAAATTGTCTAGTGGGGATAAAAATATCTGCCCTTTATGAAGCTGTTGTAGGGCTTACACCTGAAAACAAACCCAGACTATGCTAGCATTCAACAAATGTTTTCTCTATTTTACTATCTTTATTGGGGAGCTTAAAGACATAATAAGGCACATGGCTCCCTTTCTGAGAATATTACAAACTAAAATGGAAAAAAAAGGCAAAAATATAGAAATAATTATGAGATTAAAAGTACGAAGTTGTTTAAGAAATAAAGTATGCTCACCAAGCATCTGTTTGGTTATGACATTTATTCCCCTAGCCATATTTTGTTGTTCTAATTTTGTATCTTCATGTTTCCATATGACAACCATTGTAACTGCTGGCTACCTTCTAGCACAGCTGATACTAGTCCTTTCCAATTTTGGAGAATAACTCTATTCTGCATTGTCCAGCTATTAAGATTTGTTTAATAAATGATGAATGTGTACCATAAGACGTAATAAACTTGAATTGCTTTAAATCCAAAAAAAAAGAAATAAAGTATGCTTCTGTGTGAAGAAGAGGTTTTGTCTACTAGTGAATCACAGCTGAAGTAACTTGCAAAAGAATAGGCAGACATAAAAAGTCAAGGGATACAGTAGACAGTGAAGAGGACATTTCAAACATTCTCTCCAAGTGAGAATATGCAGTAAAACAATGACGGAGCTGATGGGGAAAGAAAATGAGGAAGAAATTAGCATCAAACATGCCTGGCCACAGCCACAGCAACAAGAATGACAAAACAAAGTTCAGACTTCAGTTTTAGCACATTTTATGAGCTTTCCTAGGCTCCGGGTAGGTATCAGATATTTTAATCCTAGGAGGAAAATGATATGCTAAGTTGCTACTACTCAAGCTTCACTCTATAGATGACACTTCACAGAGCTGATACTTAACACAATGCTCAGGTCACAGATCAGCAAGCAGGTCCGGACTCATAGCCAACCACCACTTGGCCCTGACTCTCCAGGGTGCTCACTGTCCTGACTACTTTTCTCCAAGGAAAATACACAGGCAAATACATCCTAGGATGGAATGGCTGCAAACATGATTCAGATTAGTAACTCGAGCTACTAAACCCATCAAAAGTACATCTTAAGATATTCTTATGTGCTGATGAAGGCAGAATTCCAGCACAATTTAAGGATTAATTATTCATTCACACATTTGAGTTTCTTGCAGGCCATTTTAATTATATTATTAAATACTCATTTGATAAATGCTATACTGCAGACATGCAATATAGATAAAGTGTACATTCATTATGTAGTAAGTTTACAGTGTACAATTTCCATTACTATGAACATACTATAAGTGAAATGCAGAAAGAAGGAAGAGGAGAAAAAGAATAAAGCAGGAGCGAGGAAGAAAGGAGTGAACAGATAAGCAGATCTGTCAATCATCCACTGGATGACAGCATGGTAAGAGCTGAGAAATCCTCATTCTACCTCTGATTCTCTTAAAGCAGCTATGTGTAATATTTCAACAAAGCTCTTGCCATTCGAGAACAGTGGTTCTCAGTCTTTCTGATGCTGGATCCTTTAACATATCCCCTTGTGTTATGGTGACCCCACCAAGCATAAAATAATTTTTGTTGGTACTTCATAACTGTAATTTTGCTACTGTTATGAATCATAATGCAATATCTGATACGCAGGATATTGGATGTGGGCCCCCTGTTTTTAAAGGGTCATTCAACCCCCTGAGGGGTCATGGCCCACACGTTGAGAATCACTGTTCTAGAATATTCAAGTTCCATGATGTTATGGCTCTTTTCTAATGGCCACAAGCAATTTAGGATGTTTAATGCACTAAAGTCCTTAGCCATCCACACCTGGCTGTCCTCACACCGTGCTCCATCATAAAGGAGATACCTAATGACATTTCATTGAATGACTACCTTCCCTGGTAAGTTAAGAAAGTACCCAAAGACATGTAGATTCCATGCTGCTGACATTTTTAGCAGGATGACAGCCACAGCCAAAAGAGAGCTCCCATCTGCTTCATTCATGGCCATTGTGATTTCTCTCCCCTCTAAGGAAATCTCATTTGTAATGTCCTATGATGCTACACTTAAAGACGAGTGAGCAAACTCATTTCTTACATTTGAAAATACAATAGTCATTTAGCAAAAGCCAATTTTCTAGGAAATTATTATATATAAAGAAGCTTTTGAAACAGTATTCAATCTTAATTTATTAAAAAACCATTTTCATTAAGTTATAAATAAGTTTGAATTTAAGTATTACATGTGATTATTAGTTTTATTTTAAAAAGTTATTTTTCATGTATCTCTTTGATCCTCATAACCTACCTTCATTATGGGATCATACTAAAATCAATGGATTATAATAATCAACAGATTGCTGAATTTGTTGATTAATAATTAATACCAACCAACCAAAGTAAAATGGTTAAGCAATCAGGATAATATAAAGGTTTTTTTTTTCAAATAGTTGTTTCAATTATAGAAAAATTCTTCTCTGTGTATAAGGAAACCCTACAAATACTAAAGTGTCTATAAAAATTCAGTATGTTCCAACTGGAGAAAGTGAAATTATTGGGTTATTAAGTTATACGAGATGCACTCCAACGTAACAACCCCAACACTTACCTTCCTCCCACACCTCCAAGTGGACGCTCAAGTACCTTTAAGTGTCTAGTAAGAGGATAACATTCAGAAGGAGGTGTCAGTTGGTCAGCTAAGAAGCCACTTTTGTTTAGAACTCATTATTATCAAAAAGGTTAGCGTCATGAATTATTTATTAAAATAACAATATTCTGAGGAACACCTGCAATACCAGCATTCAAAATGCCTAGGCAGAAGGTCAAGGCCCTGTCTCGATCAACCAATTAATCAATAAAACAAAAAAATAAATAAAGCATTCATGGCCTTTTGTTTTTGTAAAGAAAACCTCAACATGAAAAAGTTTGGCAGTCAGAGACAATACTAGGGAGGTTAGGCTTCCCAGCATATGGTATGATGCAGAATAACAGTCTAAGTCAGTTCAATAAACACCTTATGGAACAATTAGGTGCTAATAGTTCTTGTTATTCGTCTCCCCCGCCCCCAACACACCAAGTAAATCTAATAAATGTCATTTCCTCTTCTTCCACTAGAGGGCAGTCTTCCAAAGCCAGGGCTAGACTCCCAGATAAAGCAGCTCTTGACCTGTTGAAAATTGATCCCATGTTCCACTCTTCTCGAGAGGTTTCTCCAGTATACTGTATGTAAAGCACGCCTTTACATTCTTCTACTCATCACAGGTGTTCTTGACCTGAACACATTATTATGTTGCTATGGTTTCTAGTCTAAATATTCAAATTATTTTACATAGAATGACTATCTAGAACATTTTTCCTGATTAAATAGCCATTCAGAGTTGATAGCATTAAGAATGAAATCATTTTAAGTGTTCAATTAATTGTACTGGAAAGCATCCCTGAGAAATAAATCACACAACTGAAACACACACACACACCACGTGCACACACAGAAATGCACATACACACACAAGCAATGCCACACACATATCCAATGTGTGGTATCAGATTTATTTTACCATGTATAAAGAAGTAATTATAATTGAAAAAGTTTATTTTGTAAATGCTTCCCATTACATACCATTATTGTGAGTCTTGGAGAAGTAAATATTTGTTGTTTATTTGTTGTAATTTAAAAATCTGGTCAGTGCAGATAAGAAATGTCAGTGTAAAACCTAAACAAACAAACAAAAAAAACCCACACAAAAGCCCCCAAAACATCAACAACAACAAAAAAAGGGAGGAAAGAAAGAAAGAAAAAAGGAAGAGAAAGAAAGAGAGAGAAAGGATGCTATTAACTTCAAATACGTAGGCTAATTTAAGTAGGACCTGTAGGGAAGCAAACAGCCGACAGAAAAGCTGCAGGCTGTTCTCCTTAAATGTAAAGCCACTGTTAAACTTCACAGAGAGGGAGTAAGAGTCACTACCAAGTGTTTTTAATATTCAGAAAATCCTTATTCATAAGCGTTTCCTGTCCTCAGAAGAAAAAAAAAATCCCCACAGTTTCTCCAAATGACTGATAACATACCAAATGGGAAAACTTGTTGAAAATAGCTGCACATTCCTCCAAAAGGAAAAAAATAGAAAAAAGGAAAGAAAATGATTCCAAGGAAAAATATGCAAGCCTGTTTCATTTATTTGTACCCTAAGCAGCGCTGTCATAGGACAGACAGGCTGCTTCAGCCAACCAGGCTGGAGCAGCTGCGAGTGCTACATCTTGGCAGTCTGAAGCGATTGGCTCCTCTCTGGGGAGTGGAGGGTGTTCAGTTATTAATGACCGCTGAGCAGGCAGCACCATGTCAGTGTGACAACTGATCTGGTGAACGATGCACCACTAACCACCATGGAAACAAGGAGAAATAAAGCCAGCTAACGGGGATCTCTCTTCACTGGTTTAAGAGCCTCAGCCTGCTGCCGGAGAGAGGAGAGAGTTCCAGTCAAAAGAAGGAATCCTAGCTACAGGCTCCTGCCTTCCTTTATATTTTAGAAAAAAAAAAGATACCATTTCTTGCATGTGTGCATATCTATAGTATATAATTGTGTATACTTGATTACACATCCATATGCACCTCTTTATACTGGGCAAGAAGACAGCCATGTGATTATCTCAACCAAGGGACTGAGAAAGCAGGGAAACGGGAGGAGGGCTATCCCTGCATCTGCCAATGCAAGGTAAGTTTAAAATATACCTACCTATTTAAACGTTCTTTATTTCGTGTTTTATTGATGTCTGTGTTTTTACACCTCAATTCTCCTTTGATGTTTCCCCCTTGTCTGAATTCTAAGGGCATTTTTCTTTTCATTTCACTTTTGAGTGAACATGCAAACCCCGCTGGCTCTGTGTGTACCTAGCTGTGTTCGTGGGCTTCTCAACTAGGCATTTTACTAGCTTGAATGCCCATCAGAGGATGTGAGTGGGAGAGAAAAGCAGGGCTGGGGGAGGAGAGAGAGGAGGGAGAGAGAAGAGAAGGGGACTGAGGGGGAGAAGAGAGAGAGACGGAGAGAGAAGCAGGGAGAGATGGAGAAGGAGACAGAGGCTAGGAGAGAAGAGGGCAGGAGAGAGAGGGGAGAAGGAGAAACAGAGAGATGGGTGAGAGGGCTTCTGTTTCTCACAGTTCTTGTAATGAAAAGCAGATCACTCATGTTTCTCGGTTTTGAAGCCAATGAGGAGGTTTTTACCCCCCTGCCCCAGGGGATGAAGATTAAGGTGAATGCTGTTGTGTGTCAGGAGGGAAGGGCACTAGGCTGAATAGTAGAATGAGCATACCACAAACAGTTATTGAATTTCTGCCAGGCTACATCTTACTGACTGTGGTAAACGACTTCTCTTTAATAACATCCTATCCCCTCGCTGGTCTGAAGGGACAGTGCATATATCTGATTGCTAATGCAGCCGGAGAAGCTACCATGCTAGGTAAAAGGATCCTATGAACCAGAAGAGTTCTAATCTTCTTTGGTAATTAACAGGATCACAGTAGGATGGCTTCAAAGTACTTTCCCTATTTACGAAGATTGTTTGTTCAGACCAACTGCTTTTACTGAGCTGGATGGCTTAATTCAGCTCTAATTTATTCATTTTTAACAATATGTCCTTGTTTTGGGGCCTCTAATTTTAGTGAAAGCAGGCTATGAACATGAGTGAGAATCTTCCTAGTTTATGGAAAAGGAAACAGTGTGAGAAATAAAATGAGAAGTGAAAATTTAAAATACCCATCAGGAAAACAGTGTGCCCTGGTCCGACAAATATTCCTTCTGCCCTGAGTTCCTCATCTTCAGTTCCAGAAGCAACGCCTTTGAGACAGAATTACTGTCAGTCAGCTCTGAGCAACCATGTAGTGATGATTCATGGAATACTCTGTGGACCGATTTTTACTTCCAGTCTTATAAGTGGAAGCCAGCTTTTTAAAATATGCTTTCAAAGCGACACCGCCAATTGAGGATGGCTGTGGAAACCTTTACTACCCCTGCTAATAGGTCCTGTGGAGACATTAAAACAAACCCAGCATTTATATTTCATCTGCTGGAGCTCTTTCCACTCTTCTCTTAGTTCAACACACAGTTAATGGAGTCTGCCTCTTTGAAAGTGGGTGCTATTCTTTTCTGAAACTGGGATTTCAGAGTTACTGGTTTCCTAGTTTATAGCAGATGCCAGAACTGAAAGACAATAAGCAGCCACTTAGATCCTGCCACCTCCCCATAAATGTGTCAAAAAATGAGTCAGTTTACAATATGTAACACAAGAAGTCAATTAATTTCAGCGACCTTTGTAAACGACAACAATAAAGCAGCCCGACAATCTGCCGGTGCCTTCGATTTTCCCTCTGTGAAATGAACAAGTTTCAGGAAAGGGTTCCTGCTCAGAGTGAAAAATGAAAGGAGCTGAAGCATTAGCTAGCAATATTGGCAGCCTGGCTTGCGCTGCCACCGACGCCACACGCAATCTATACAAAGACCACAGTGATTTATTACTGGGAGGAAAGCTGTTGCATTTGCTTTTCTTCTATTCATTAGAAGTGCTTCTGTTGAAACAGATTGGATCCGTGATTTTGAGGTAGCACCTAACTTCCTGAGCGAGAGAGGAGGCTGGGAGTAGAAGCAGGGCTCCCCATCTCAAACCCATTTCTAATGTAGCACTGCAGTACGAATTTCAGCTTTCATCCAAACCCTTTCCTGGGAAACTTTTCATACCAAACACATAAAGCCTTATGTCTTACCCAGCCTAATTTTAAAACACAATCAATAAAGCTAAGAACAGCAGATTTACTCTTTAACCTTAGAAAAGCTCTTATACATATTTTGTATATCAGAACTACCCACTTGGACATGAAAAATACTGACACTCCGGGCCCTGGGTGGTGTCAGTTATGTACCAGTGAGTTTGGTGATGGGGTAACCCACACATGCCAGGTGACAGACACACAGGCATGTCTGGAAGATTTAACCACCCATACTCGCTCCAGTTATGAAGCAGTATTTGAAATCATAGCTTTGTGGCAAGTCAAGCTGCTAATAGCCATCTTTCCGGGGTGCTGTTTGTCACAGGCAAAGTGCTAAGTTAGAACGCTGGTGAGTTGTTGGATTTTTCTTTGGTGGCTGGACTTGTCACTGATGTTAATGGTTTAATGAAGTTGTATCACCTGATTTCTAGGTTAGTAATTTAGGAATGATGAAAAAGGTGGTCAACTTACGAATTACTAATGTACTCACTGACTCTTTGTTCCTATTTTTTATACTTCCTGCTTCTGCCCCCAAATCGGTTTAAAGTTGCAGTTTCTCGTTACTCTTTTGTTTCCTTCGCTCTGGTGCAAAATCATTGTTCAACATAACATAGATGCTCACCACAAGCTAACATAGTTGATCCAAAAGGCTTGTAACCTAAGGAATTTTCTAAAGTTAAATGCTATTGCTAAGCTGATGGATCTGAAGGTCATTAAAAGGAAGCTACCAGCATTGTCAAAAATGTGCCACTACTTCAAGCCTAAGTAACCATGTCCCAAAAGAATAATATAAAAGTCTATGGTTCTAACGTATCTGAAGAAACACTTAATATTTGGCGACCACTGAAATAGTCAACATGGCTTTGTTTTTGAGTGCTGAGCTATTTATGAATTGCTTCTTTGTTATATGAAAGTAAGCACAGCGTTAAACACTAAACATATCAAAAAAACTTATCCACATTGTGAACACAAAGCTCTCATACTGGCTATATAAGGAACACTTAGGAAAACTTCACTAGATACCATCTGTACATAGGACAACACATAATCCTAGCCCTTGTGATAAAGCAATATCTAGAAAGGGGAATCTTATGGTATCTAATCCTGTAATCACAATGTAAAAGGAAATAAAACTCCATAATGAAAAGTAGATGTTACCAATGGATGGGAAAAAGTAACATGGAAAATAAAAAATGTTTCCTTTTACTTGACAGGAGGAGTGGAAGATCTCCAAAGATATTGTTTGGAAGTCAATCAGTACAAGTTTAGTGAGGAAATGTTAACATTCATCTTAAATCTTTGTAGAGTACAATATCTACCTGGTCACATACTATATTTGCATAATAGTGAAGGCTGTACATAGCTGTCTGCTATCACATTAAGTTTTTTACAAAATTACACAGCTTCAGCATGGGAGAATGAAACAGGTATCGTCATAAACTAATAGCATATTAGAATAAAAAGCAATTCATTTAATATATTCATTTGATAGGTGATGAGGCCCAGAGAGTTTAACATTTTTGTAATTATAATGAAATAAAATTTCATTAAATTTTGAATTTTCTTAGCTATTTACTGGAGCATTCTAGAGCAGAAACCCATTTTATGTTTATTCCATTATTCAAAGTTGCCTCCTCTGTCCCATAGAAAAATGCAGAGCATTGACCATTAAAAAATTGTTTATCCAGACAATTAAATACTGTAAAAACAGAAGTCACCATCCAATAACGGTAATTATTTCAAGTGTATAATACAGACATTCAAACTCCCAGTTCCCATTTATATACATACCATTATACTCTAAGGTGAGTCATACAGTTTAGAGTATTCTCCAGCTGTTCAAAATCTTAGCAAGAATACAGCTACCCTTTGCCTAGAGACGAAGTTGTTAATTATAAGCTGCACATTTTCCTAAGGATCCACATTATTTTTGTTTCAGTATTTTAAGATACTTAATATCGCTCTCTCTACTCACTGTCCTTTTTCGCACCCCATGCCTACCTTGTACATGCCAATAGAAAACAATCTACCCCTTCCTCCCAATTTTGAACTACTGTTTTCATTCTAAGAGTAACAGCCCTTATAAGCAATGCCATTTCTCTACTTTTGCAGCTCATTTTTTTTTATTTTTGTAAAATTTCTGTTTCTAAAATGTTCCACAAAGTTTGATTAACATAATAGTAATCAACAGACCTCAGAACTTTTGTAAAATAAAAGATATTAAAATGCATAAGAACACAGTGATTGTGGATATTTGTTTAAAGCTCTATTGCTCACAGGGCACTTTGTCACATTGGCCCCTCTGATCACCCTGGAAGGCAAGGCATGATAATGATCATTCTTTTAAGTGAGGTCATGTTTCATAGAGACGTACTGTTGGGAGGAGCTAAGGTCTCTTTGGGTGAGTAGGAGGAGGAAGAGCAGCACTCATTGCCATATCTGAAACTCCGGAAGCCACCTGTCTACTTTGCTAACTCCTTTTGTAGACCTGACCCTTTCTAGTCCTACATTTTCCACATGGTATCAAAATAGATCTCCATGGATTTCCGAAAACTAAAAAAACCCTACATTTCTTCATTGAACTTACAATTTTCAAATGCCATGCTTGTATTAAACAAACAAACAAACAAAAACACTTTGTACTGACAGTCTATGCCTGGGTGTAGGGTCATCCAGTGGAGCTTTGATAGCCCACTAAGGGTTACATCACTTCCAGAAATCTTACACTTTCTCATATGGTAGGAGATAGATGAGAGGGAGGTAATGGGGTGGATTTGATCAAAACACATTACATGCCTGTACACAAGTGAAAAAAAGGATCAATCAGTCTTTAGGAAGGAATACTCTAAGGTGCTCTACACTAACTCTTCCACATGCTTGGCTGACATCAGCCCTGTGAAAGTCAGAGCAGTGGGATAGGTCTGAAAAGCTAGTGGTAATGGGGTAAGAAGTTACTCAGGAGCTTTTCTAGGTTACCAAAAATTATTACACATCTTCTCAGGTCACCAGAAGGTCCATCAGTGAGAACAGTGAATGTAAATGCTACTCCTTTGGTATCGCCTTCCTGGTTAGTCAACCATGGGGAGGAACTGATACACAACAATCCAAAAACATTGTAACTTAAAGGTGTAAACTGCTTAATTTGCAAAAGAATAATGTTAAAATATCAACAGACTTAGTTGACAAAATCTTTCTTAGTCTGAGAACCTAAGTAATATATATTATTACTTTTCACAGTAATATAGCCTTTTAAATGAATTAAAATACACCAAATTTAAAAATAAAAGAAGAAAAAGAAAAATAACTTCTTATGTGTGCTGTCAAGATGTAATTCTAACAAGCGGAGCATCCCATAGCTCACTCGGGGGCTTTCGATCCTCATGAACTTTTGCTTTCCCACATCAAGCAGGCCCACTAAGGCAATAAGGAATTTTGCATCAGTAACCTGTTCTGTTTCCAGAGGCTAAAACCACTGGACGTGTGTCCCTGTGGAACCAGGAAGGGAAACAATATTTCCAGCTTGTACAAAGCAGGGACTCCAGGACCGGGCACAGAAATGTTCCTAGAACCATGCTCACAGAGTGTCCAGCTAGGCAAAGGCTTTCAGAAAGGCTCAGATTCACAGCAGCTGTGAATAACACGAAAATGCTGGATGTTTTGATGGTAGAAATTGTATAAGGGGCTTCATTTTCACTATGGGAAAATGGATTTATGATTGTAATTTTTTTTAACTACTAAATTAATACAGAAAACCAAATTATTTTAGTAGATTTACTCCCTAGAATAATTTTTCTATGATACACAACAGTCTCATGACAAAAAAAATTGAGGCATTTAAATTATACAGTCAACAAACTTGTAAGTTTACTAGGTTAAAAAAATTAAAACAGATATTCAAACCAGACATATATTGTCACCATATGATTCATATTTGTCTTTATAAGTTTAGAGTATTCATTCTCCTTATCACCACATTTATATGCCTAAGAAATCCCAGCTTATCCGAGCTTGCTGTTTATGGGCTCTACTTCATTCTATTTTTATCAAAAGTGAGTCTCAGAAACACAGAGCACTCAATGTGTACTGCAGAGTATTCAGCACCTGCAGGACACAGGGGAGCACAGTGCTCTTTGCTGAAATTTCAGCAGTTGTAGGGTATCACTTCAATATACAAGTAGGAAGATGGCATTCTAACTCATACAAAGGGCAAGGGGGTGATAGCCTCACACTGCAGGTGCCTAAGGCATTGATAGCAAAAAAAGAGGGTAAGGAAAGGGTTCAGCTTACTCTGCTCCATCACCAAAGAGAAAGGGCAGTGGGGTGGAAAGATCAAAACCACATGAGCAATGCACATGGAACAGAAATATATTCAAAGCACACATAAACCTGGGGAGCTCTGGCGGTAGTAATTTTTACATGAAAAATATATAAAGTGTCATTATAAGATATGAGCTTAGAATTTATTCGTCCAACAAGTCAATTTGCTGTGTGAATAGCTGAATGCATACACTTCCCAAATATGCCATCTGTATTTGTTCCTCCGACTGCAGTTCATCATCCACATCGTTTTTACACACGGCAGCTGCTCGAAGAGTGTCACAGGTGATGTTCAGTCACCTCTTGGAAGTCAGTGAGCCTCTTGCCAAAATACCATTTCCTTAATCAGTTACTTTGTTTTTAAGGAGCAGCAAAGTCCACTTTCATTTCTAAGTCCCAGTTTTCATTTATACTATTCTGTTATTGAGCAAAATGGTCAAAGAAATGAAGAATTAAAACAAACATTATGGCATAAATCATGTAAGCAGAAAACCTATAAGTTCAAAGCACATTTACTTCTCTTATTTACTCTATTGACTCAGGCAATGGTAGTGGTATTAGCAACTCTCATTGATCAACGCCATCCTTTGAGTGACAAACACCGTGGCCAAGTCCTTACTCAACGCTCACAATAGCCAGATGAAGTATGGTTAATAATTCCATTTTACGAATGAGTAAAGGAAGGCTTAGAAAAGTAATATAACAATTAAAGATATGACAGAAAAAGGCACCTGAGTCAGCGTGGCTCTACAAAACATGCTTTGTGTCACACAGGTCAACCTGCCTTGTATGATGTTACTACTCTAAACTTCCCTCCTGGATTCAGGTTGCTCACAAACTACATCATCTATCATTTCACACCACACTCAAGTGAAGAAGCTCTTTGCTGCACTCATCCGTATGTTCCTTTTTTATTTTTCTGAGAAGAGGTGTGCTTTACTTATCTATAGTTAACTATCGATATCCGTCAGACTGATTGGGTTGAGCTTTCTCATTCATTTCACAAAGTTATCTTCCTTCACATTTCATTAGTAGGGTTCAACCTGCTCCATCACCCAAGGTCACACAGTTTAACAGTGGCATGAAGAAAAAATATAAATGTTAGTTCATGTAACTCAGATTTCAATATAGATTAGTACTAATCTCAAAAAGGTTCTACCTCAATCCATTCACACTTTGTCCTCTTGCATGTTCTTTAAAAAAAAAAAGTGTGAATACCAACACTGAAGCAGGAGCATCAATTTTCAAGGAAACTCATTGATCCTCCCCAGTATCAATAAACTTCTAGTTCAATAAAGTTAACTGATAGAAGCTGCCATTTGGTTTTCAAGGTGAACTCTAAGCCAAACCTAAAACTTGGGTTTTGGTAAAACTTCTGTGTTTCTCACTGTGACCCTCCACCAAAGGCTAGCAGGGAGGTACTTCAACTTCTCTGTCTTACAAAGAAAGCTAAATGAGAGATTAACGTAAAAAAGTGTTTCTGAGGAGAGTTTCTACTTTGAGGAAAAGCACTTGGCACCAAGCCTGACAATCTGAATTTGACCCCTAAAACCCACTTAGTAGAAGGAAGAAAACAGATTCTCATATTTTTTTTTAACTGAGGCTTACTTCAGTGACTAGGAAGAGAATGTATATCCGTCTACAATGTCTTATGAAAATGAAAATATGTTTTAACTCATAACTAGTCAGACAAATAAAAAAAATGAAATTCAATTATCCAAAATGTTCAATTCTGAAGCAATAAAAATAGTCTAATGCACTACTGTCACCTAACTAAAAACACATAAAGTACATGTATATATTAAAATTATTAAACATATTTATTCTTTTCTTTGTATCTGGGTGTGCATGTGAGTGGGGGTGGTATAAGTGCACACATGTGGAAGTCAAAGAAAAACCTACTGGAATCAGTTCCATCACATGAGTTGCAGGTTTGGCAGGGAGCTAATTTACCCCTACTATAAATCATATTGATTGTTCAACATGAATAAATTTTAGTTAAAAAAATTTTAGTTAAAAATTTTAATAGCATATTTCCTGCTACTTCTGGTATTTATTCATAACACTGGGGGAAAGGAAGAGAGAAGTTGGCTAGCACTGATTAACACATAGCATACCCTGAACCCTGGTTAAGCTCTGTACAGCCCTCATCTCCCCATGCAGAGGCTGAAGTTCCACGTGAATAAATTTTCCAAATTCATATAGTGGCAAGGGCCTGATTTCAACCTTTTATATAAACTGCAAAAGCCATAAATGAAGGAGGATGTCATTGTTCCATGCCAATGACAGTTTTAGAAAAAGGCTAATGATTCTCTTTTGGAAAGCACTTTTCATGGGCATTTCCAACCATAGACTCACAGTCTTCAGTGCATTAGCAAAGATTTTACACACTAGTTAGTCAATCTTTATCATTTTGCCACATCGTATAACTTGAAAGGTACAATCTTATTTCATGAATAATGGACACTTAGTTCAACTATTTTAAAATTTCCACCTAAATATATTTGTTAATATGATACATGTACAATTAATAAAAATGTGTACAAGCAGACAATGTAATATAAATTAAAAGGGTCATAGTTGAATTGCAGAGGGACTTATGAAATTCTAAGATTGCTATCAGATATTAGAGCACAGACGTTAGATTTAAAATAAAGTGTGTTGACCATAATTATCTTACAAATTGCATAAGGGAACAATATTCATAACTTATTTTACTCCTAAAAAATGGCTGAACTTGAAAAATACTGCCAGTCTTCTATTATTTTTCTATACTTTGAATATCTCAAAAAGACAAGGAACAGTTCGAAGTTTAAATGTGTCCCATAAATATTTTTCCTGATCTAGAATGGGAACTCTTCTCCTGGGCCAGCACTCAGCTGCAGACTTCACTTAAGCTTGAGGCTTTCCATCTCACATCATCTTACCTAACTATACAGCAACATGCTGCCCCGTGTTCTGGGGGTTTTGTTGTTGTTGTTGTTTTATTTTACATTCCAATCACCATCCCCCTCCCTCCCTTCCTCCCAGTCCCACCACCCCACCCAGTTTTCCCATACTCCCTCCCCTACTCAGTACCATCCCACTCTGGCATCAGACTAAGAGCCTCCTCCTCCATTGAGGCAAGATAAGGCAGCTATGCTAAGAAAAGGAGCTCCAGGGGGAGGCAACATCGTCTAAGTCCGAGAAAGACTTTATTCCAATTGTTAGGGGATCCACTTGAGGATCAAATAACCCATCTGCTTCATATGTGTAATGGGCCTTGGACCAGTCCTTGCAAGCTCTTTGCTTGGTGGTTCAGTCTCTATGAGCCCCCTTGTGTCCAAGTTAATTGGCTCTGTGGGTCTTCTTGTGGTGTCCTTGATCCCTCCAGCTTCCGCAAACCTCTCTCTAACTTTTCCTCAAGACTCCCTGATTTTTTCCCTAATGTTTGGGTGTGGGCCTCTGCATCTGTTTCCATTATCTGCTAGATAAGGCTTCTCAGATGCTATCCTGTGTTTTTACTTGGTAATGACTTTTATGTATCTTTGAAGGCAGAAATAATCTAAGACTAGACACTACTTGATATATCGTTGAAAAAAATAGCATTTTGTTTTAGTTAACAAGCATGGATACACTCATGCTTGGTGCATATTGATAATAAGTGGCCTATGTATCACAGCAAATAGACTCAAATATTTTTATACAAGCTGATCTGTACCAAATTCCCTTGATAACTTTATTTAAATGTAGAATTTCAGAAACTCTGAAAGTAACACCTCAGAAGCTCTAAAAAAAAAAACCGTAAGCAGCAAATAGCTGAAGATCAGCCTTGGCTGTTCTATTGTCTGCCAAGTAAAGATTTTTTTCAATCTGTGAAAATTGCTTGAATTTAAACAGAATATTCATATAATAGGTATACCATGTTGCATTTTCCCTCAGATTATAGACTGATAGAGGGCGTGACTAAATTAATTACAGGTTTTATTATAAGAGATAGATTGAGACATTCCAGCAGGTGAATTTAGTCAACTGGTAATAAGACAAGACTGTAATAAACACAGTCCAGCTCTACTCTCCCATTCTAGAGAATAAGCCACTCATCTTTCTTGACTCCCAGATAAGGTCTGTCAGGAGTTGGATGTCATTTCCTAAAAAGGAACATTTAAAATGGAAAGAGAAAAATCACTTCTGCCTGTGTGTTTATTCATTCCACACTTCATAAACAGTTTTGCATTCCAACTGTAATTCTACTGAGGGTTACCGAAGTGCACCAAACTGATGAATGAGTTCTACACTGTCTAGAGATTTGATTTCAAATATCTTCTAATACAAAGTCAGGATTTGTATAACAGAATACACAAACTGGTAGAGACTAAATAGCCATTAAGCTACTTGCTCAAAGTGACCCTATTATACAAAGAAACAATGGGAACCAAATAACCAGGTGATTCTACCCTTGCTTAGCAAGTATTTCACCAGATGTGAGGATGCAATCTCACAAAGAATAAATTATATTCTTTCTTAACTGAACCCTGCAGAGAAACTCAGCAGGACATTCTCCACAAAAGATCCCACACCCATGCTCTCTCGGCTGCTGGAGTCTGGCAGAGGCTTCTTCACCAGCCTGCTTGATGTCACTCTTGATATTATCTCTTTGGATTGGCATCTTATTCAGAGTAACACATTACTCTGCATCCAGAATGTTAATACCCAAGTTTGCGGTTTTGAGTTTGTGTCCCAATATGATTTTAGAGGTGGATATCTGGTAACAGAAGGGGCAAGGCAAAGAGCTATTTGAATGCCATTTCTCTGACTTCTAGGAGTTTCCTTTTTTAAACCAGGAAAAGAAAAAAAGAGTGAGGAATGACTATATGAAAGTTTACAAGTAAAGAATGCAACCACAGAAACAACAGGTTTCATATTTCTATAAAGAAAACCTAGAATAAAACCATTTCTTTGTGTGATGCTAAGAGGATTTTCTACTTGTCATAGATATTTCAGCTCAAATCCAAAGCCTTACACTTTATCTCTACACCTAGTAAAAGGCTTTGAAGCACACACCCTATAAAGACAATGTTCGTGATGGTAAGAATCGCTGCAATTTTCAAACTTTTGTCAAAATCAACCTGTAAGTTTCCTCCCAACAGCAAATACAGTTGGGGATATTGAGCACTTAAGACTCTGAGTGGCTAAAATATTTTCTAGGTTGCTGATACTAACATGGTCTCTAACACCACAGAGTCTATTCGTCATGGAATGTCACAGGGATGGATTTTATTTCTCCCACATATGTCCTCTCATTGGCATTTCTTGCAAACACTAAAGAACAACATTCACATCGCTATTAACAATGTCTATAAGACTTTGTTTTCTCCAGGTCAAGAAACAATACCTACCCATATCCAACAACTCAAAAAGCCCTGAAATGAATTCCTGGATATTTATCATTAATAATTGAATTTTATCACATCAATTATAAGAACGGATAGGAGATTACAAATGAAATTTAACCACAGGTGTCAATAGTCATGAGAAATCATACAAAATAACACCAAAGTCTCATCATTCCTCTATTACCTAGTCTGTTCTGTCTTTGGCTTCAGAAGAAAGTCTTAAAGGTAGACTTTGAATTGAAGGGAAGTCCAAGGTTGATGGAAGGGATGACTAATGGAGCACTTACCACAGAACATAGAGATGAGACATTTGTGGATTCTCAGTAGGTTGTATGTTTCATTTATCCCACTTTAAATATCTATAGAAATAACCAGGTTCACATTCCATTAGAACATGAGCAAAATTGATTCAAAACGTAGAGGTCACAACTTCTCAGACATTTTGATGAGTAAGAAAACAAAGAAGAGAGAGAAGGAGACAACCTTACACATGTGAAAGGAAGGTGGGGCGGAAGGAGAATTTGAGCACAGAGCTGAGGGCCATATGTGGCCAACTTGCTAGACTGCATAGAGCGAAGGAGAACCTGTGACATTTCTGGAGTTTCCAGTCCAGAGCTGAGCCCATTTCTGCAGCATAGGTCACACTGAGAGAAAAATATGCTTCTATCCATATAGATAATTTAAAAAAAACTCACTCAAAATTCTTTTAAGTGTCCTTGAAAATTAACGTGAATCTTCCTTATAAACTTAAGAATTGATATACCAATATGCTGAAGAATTGCCAAACAGATGTCAAATCACCTTCATTTTGCAATAACAACCTTTGTACATATCTGACATCTAGTTATTTCAGCCAACATCATATATGAAATTCAGAAATTATACAGTTGAAGAATGAAATATTAATGCATGACAGCACATTGAAAGTATATGAGAACGAGGCATCACCAATGTACATAAATTGCCCAAACAAGGCTGCATATGCTACTAGCTTCCATGAGAGCACAATTCATTGACTGACAATTTACATCAGGTGTGCTTGCTTATTCTGCAAATCACAGAAATGGGTTGCTGTGGCAACAGCCACATGCTATTTCGCTTGCTATTGGGAAATGTCTCTTGGAGTACCGTTTAAGAAACAAACACAACATGCTTTTTATTCTTCCTCCCACCCTAGGGAAACAAATCTCGTGACAGGAGGCCTATTTGTTTCATATATAGCTTTAAAAAATGGGCCTGCTTTTTGTCCCTTTCATTTATATCATCTGTAACACATGTTTATGGGAAAGGGAAAAAGAAAAAAAGTCTATCAAAATGCCACATGCCTGTGTGTGACTGGAACATGATAACATATTGCCTATACCAACCCTACACAGCTCTGTTAGCTATGTTAACTCCACTACACATGTACTGAATCCATGTACAACACTCCCAACAAGAGTCTATGGTTCAATTCTTAATGTACCGGCAAAGGTAAGTTTACCTTTGTGGGTCAGAAACAGGAACAAGTTAGACACCATTAATATTCTGGGAACCAATTTTGTCCTCACAATTACACACTCTGTTTCACAAGCATATCACAGGACCTTAAGACATGTCACACCAGGGCTAGCACACAGTGATGCAAGCACCTTAGTATATTTATGCTAAGTAAAACAGAATACTCATCTCTGACCTACTTCTCACACAGAACCCCAAAAACCAGGAGGCAAAGCATGTAAACCACTTCAGGCCTGTTAGTTTTCCTGTTTGCTTTGGTTTATTTTATATTTTCCTGTCCATCTGTCTGTCTGACATGATATCATGTAATAAAACTCCTGGAATATCTTCTCAACTTGGCCTACAAGAATTGGGATTGTAGCCCTCTACCACTACATATGGCCCTGTTCTTCCAACCTGTTGACAATTATGACAACTTTTTGATCTATTCAGATTCTGGTATGACAAGCACAGATGTGCCTTCTCCCTCCACAGCCACTGCGGCCATAGGGGTTTGTCAGCAACTCCCTAGCAGGAGTGCCTGAAGAGATCAGATTTTCAGTTACAGATGCAACAGGGCAAAGATTAGGAAAACACATCTGCTAGAATAGACTTTGGGTATTATAAATAACACTATAATAACAGGAATTAAAGTGGGTGAGAAAAAATAATTCACATGCTGGATGCAGCTGTAAATTGCCCTTACAGATCTATGGACATGGATACCTGGATTGCATGGCAATTGTTGTGGGTTGGACTATTATATTAGACAAAAAGAAATGGATTCAACACATAAATGGATTTCCCCCCACTTTTCCTTGGGCAACAATAAAGAACAATCAATTTAAAAATAAATGGAGAAATTTGTGTTTTGCTCAAATGAGTAAAAGAAAACATTCATTCAACAGTACCACACAGAATCGTTTGCTTAATAGCATTTGTAATATACTATGAATTTATTCAATCTACTTCCTTCTTATTAAAATGCAAAAACAATTACTCTGAATGTAAATTCTAGGAAACAATCAAAGTTTCTATTAAATCAGAGAAAAGACAGTTAAGCTGCAATGTGATTTACAGATGCTCATGAATAGACAATATGTGGAATTTCTCTCGCTAGGGTGTGATAAGAAGGGTGACTAGAAGCATAGGTTTTCCTTCCATTCTCCTCTCTCCACTCTTCTCTTTCCTTTTCTCCTTCCTTTACCTTTTCTACCTATCTTAATAAGCCAGAGTTCGAAGGGGCATTTTTATTTGATGTCTAATAACTCAATTTATGCAACTATGTGAAACTGTTTTATGCTATACACCAGTCTTGTAACAGGTACAAATTCCTTTTCAATACTTTATTATAAACAGTTTACATTCAACTGATCATTCAAAGGAATGTACAAACTATGTTCAAACTAAGATTATTCGAGAAAAGGCAACTAAACATAGAGCAATGAACAAAAGAATCCATGCATAAATAACCAGCATTTTACATTTTACTGTCTGAATGGAATTTTTAAAATCCACATGCTTTAATTGGGGCACCACTGCAGTAATAATCGCAAATACGAGATTCAATAAATGTGTTTTTATGCTCTGATTAAATGTCAAGGCCACAGACTTGTTATTTCAGATCTGGTGAGCAATAATTTCATTGGATAATAATGAACTCCCAAAGATTTATTTAAAACACTCAGCTGCCCGTTACAAAGCTCTGACTCATTACAATAATTTCAACTCTGCTGATAGTATTACAGCATGCAGCACACAGAGCTTACATTTTGAAGTACACTTTACTCATTTCCTATGTGCAGTGTCAGCTGAAATTTAACACCAACCATATTTGCCCAATCCTACTCACAGGAGATAGCATTTGAATTTGCATCAAAATTTTTTTCCTTCACAAAGTATATGTACTTTTCATCCCAGGATGTTTTTCTTCTCTGAAGTTCACTGTCTTAAGTGTCACATTCTGGCAATTCTTTTCTACTCTTAGCCACACTCACTGAAGATACAACTTCACAGGTTGTCTCTGTAACCATTATTTCCATTTGATCACTATCAGCTGGAACAAGCCAGGACTGGCCTCCAGTCACATCAAGCCAGTCTTCTAGAGAGCCTTTCTGATCACTTACACTCAATTATCTGTGTGTCTATTATTACTTTTGGTTGTTGCTATAGCACTCTCCATTATTTTTTGGAATCGTTTAGCACTTACAGCCATTAAGAGTAGATTATGTCCCAATTTACATGGTTCCCTATGTTGTCAAAGTAGCAAGGCCACAATGTAAGAATCTGCATTCCTAATGTCTCCATCACTGCACTATTACCATACATATTACTTTTGAAAACCATACCGTTATTGAAAAAGATATACAAACAAATGTTATTTTCTTTGGTTTCTACACAGAATATTTGCTGAAGATCTTACACAGGAGAAATGGGGGTTGGAGGTTTTTAAAGACTGTTTTCCAACAATTTGAATTTAATTATATCTCTTTGTATGATAGTATTTTCATGTGGGATTTGTTCTAGTTTTGTAGTGTCCTGAAATAAAATACATGCACACTGATGTCTCATTTGCTAAGTTTGTATCCTCATTCAGTCAACCCACTCATCCACACTGTATGACTGAGATCACCAAGGTAAAATGAATGCCTTGTATTGCGGTTTTATTTATATATATTTATATAAAAATATATAATGATATATATTATGATATATATTCATATCATAATGCATACTTAAGAAAAAATGTATCCATTCATTCATTCATCCATTCATGTACTAATTTAGTAGATATTACCCACAATGCCAGCTTATTCTAGGTAGGCATTAGACATACACAACAAAGCCAACAAGATGGTCCAGTTGGTGAAGACACTTATTGCCAGGACTGATGATGACCTGAGTTCAATCCTGGGAACCACATAGTAGAAAGAGAGAACTAACATGTTCAAGCTTGTCTCTCACTTCCACATGTGCACCATGGCATGCACATTTCCACACATGCAGGTATGTGCACACACACACACACACAATAAATAAATAATAAATTTAATAATATTTACGAAACAAAATGCCGCACAAAATAGGAAACTACTGAAGAGGTAATATTCTAGCAAGAATAATGGGGAGAAAGCAAACGCAAAAAAGAAAAAACAAATGCAAGCATATTGTTTCTCAATAGTTTTGACTATTCTACAAAAATAACTGGAGATCTTAATGAGGGAAGCTATAAGGTATTACTAAGTAGAAGAATTAAAGACAAAAAAAATTTTTTTAAAGATTTATTTATTATGTATACAGTGTTCTGTCTGCAGGTATATCTGCAGGCCAGAAGAGGGCACCAGATTTCATTATGGATGGTTGTGAGCCACCATGTGGTTGCTGGGAATTGAACTCATGACCTCTGGAAGAGCAGCCAGTGCTCTTAACTGCTGAGCCATCTCTCCAGCCCTAAAGCCAAAATTTTATAAGTGACAATCAAATCATTTAATGTGTTCACTGAATTTTCAATAAACCATTAATTTTTCTTTCCCAGTTAAGTATAAAAAGAAGTAATGTTTAATTAATGTCATTAAAAAGCATAATTCACACTACATATGGTAACAGGCTCTTTACTCAGTAGGTCAACTAAGGACCTATGTGTGGCTAACACAGCTTCATGCAGCATGAGCTAAACCAAAGATGGCTGATAATAGAGGTGGGATCAAGAACAAATCTAAGATGGCACTATTTAGCAGTACCTTCAAATGAAGCAGCTCGTTAAATTTCCTAAACTTCTTTCTGTCCCCTGAGAAATGGGTGTAGCTGTACCTGCTGTCAGGATTAAGGTAGGACTCATATAAAGCCATGGATGGAATCTGAGCTGAACTGCTACCAAGTAGCTTGTTATTAGATTGACCATTGCTGTTATTTGTGCTATTGGTTGTTGTTAATGAGGAAAAAAAGGGCCTTTAAAAGAATCTTTAGGACCAGAGCTACAGTAAAAACTAGAAGGATTCATAGAGCATCAAAACCCTATCTGTCTGTGGACACTAGAATTAATCTACACTGCAGAAATGCAACACCATTTATAACCTATACTTCACACAATTGAGAGAAATTACAAAGCTCTGGATAGCAGGAATTTTTGTTTTTTCTTTCTTTTTCTTTCATTTTTGTTTTTTTTCAAGACCGGGTTTCTCTGTGTAATAGCCCTGGCTGTCTTGGACTCACTTTTGTAGACCAGGCTGACCTCAAACTCAGAGAGATCCACCTGCCTCTGCCTCCCTAGTGCTGGGACTGAAGGTGTGCACCACTACTCCTGGCTTCAGCTGGAGTTTTGATCTGCACAGTTCTAAGTGTTATTACTTCTCATTTAACATGTGGCAGTTTTGACTTTCACTTTTATATTTTTATTTGGGTTTGGGGCACACGCCTCAGAGCTCATGTAGGGTGGTCGGAGGTCAGCTCCTGAGAATCAGGTCTCTTCTTTCATCATGTGTGCCGTCTCATGGAGCAAACTCAGGTAGTCAGACTTGGTGGTGGCAAATGCCTTCACCTGGTGAGTCACCTCAATGGCCCAATATTTTCCATAATATGAGGCTCATAATGAGTAATTCTTCACTGAGTAATATGAGTTGTCTATTGCAGGAGAATTTCACAAATAGTAACTGTACTGTATAAAATAATTATGTTTGGTCACAATGCAACAGTATAGTTAAGTTAACCAAACAGAAAGGATTCAGGATGATGAAGGGAAATTTTCTTCTCATCATTCAAATGTAAAGTTCAAATAGTACTCAAGAATGTTTAAAATCCTATACTGAAGCTGCTATTGCATAGTGTAGAGCTTTCTTTCATGTAAGCTGATATTCCGAAGTAAAATTTAAAATTAATTGAAGATAACTTGCTAAGAGATTCCTCTAAAAAGGTTATTTGTCTTCTAGTTTTCAGTGGAAGAAATGTCAATGATTTCACTTGATCCACACATGAGATGGGGACCAGGCTTCTAAGTAAAGTGGGTGCAAATGCATGTCTTTGTCTAAAAGACACTTTTTCTCTGTTAAGATTTAGAAATTCACTTTTTTGACTGGTCCAGCCATGCCCAACCTGGAAGAAAGATTTAAATTGTGTATAGTGCCTTTGATGTTCATGATTGAAATAAGAAATAAATAATAAAGTTTGACAGACGCAGAAAGAATCAGAAACTAACCCTGTCTGCTCTTTGAGACATTTTCAGTGTTTCAGCAGTGGTAGAGGGCTTAAAAAAATTCACAAGACCTTGTGTTCAGTCACTAATACCATAAATAAAAAAGAGGGGATAATCCACCCCAATGGCATTAGGTAATCTAACATCAGCATATCCCAATGCAAGTACTAGGGACACAACCAGTTCAGAGAGGAATGTCTACAGAGTAAGAACTATGAACATACACACAGACATGGAAAGCTGCATCCATGCCTTGCTTAAAAGATTACTTTTGAAGGACAAAACTTGGAAGCAGGTAAGTCGACAGCCTAGCTCTGCCAAGACAGGGTAGGTAAGTCCTTTATAGTTCCTGCTCTGCAATCAATGTCTGTCAGAGAAACAGGGCCAAACGACTGAAGATTGAGGCTGTAATGTATAGAGAGAAAATGGGAACTGTCCAGGCAGCCACTGGTATGTCATTTCTTAGTTTTGGAAGCTGCAGGCCCTGTACTTTCTATATAATCAGATATATTTATCCTTCTCAGGTCTCTGAGGTGATTGAAGAATAGATAGCTAGAGTCTCATAATTAAATTTTGAGTTGTTTAGGAATCAAGAGAGTGTTATGGATCTAAGAAGATGTTTTTAAAATTGTGATGCAAGTTAGTATGAAAGTTGAGTTAGATATAGAACTTTAAACTCATGGAGATGGTTAGATAGTAGAATGTTAAAGTCAGGTGTCAAATACATATGGACTGGACATTGAGAATGTACGCTAAGCCATATAACCCTCATAACTGTGGCCTAATTACCTCTGTTGTTTTGTATTGTATTTATTATTATAAGAGAAAGAGCCATGTGTTAGACTGAAAGGGGGAGCTGTTGGGGGGAATAAGATATACCTTAAACTTAAAAAAAAGGGAAGAGGATGGGGAGTTGATGGTGGGAGGGAGGGACTGGAGGGGGGAGTAGGGAGGGGATTGCGATTGAGATGTAACTTGAAGAAATAAAAAAAAAATAAAGTAAAAGAAAAAAAGATTACTTTTGAAACTCCAAGCTGTAATTCAGGAAGCTTTTCTATTTTAAAATCCTTCTTTTAGTCCCTGGACAAAAATACAGCAAATCTGCTTTAAGCAAATTGTCAAGAGTATAATGGGAAAACCATGGAACATGGGGGAAATTTGGCACAATTTTGAAATTAAAATACAAACCATTCCATGCTCATTATAAAGAATTAAGAATACAGACTACATCTGTATGGCCTACTCTCTTAGGTACAGAAACAGAAAAGTATTATCCATCACTGATCTCTCACATCAGTCAAGGGGCGACCCTAATCACCTGCAGTTTTTCCTACAGCATTTGAGGAAAGAATTTGACCACAAAATCTGATTATTATTTGACTTCCTTTCAAAACACATTTTATTTTCTCAAGTTTTGGCAATAACACTGATATTCTATTTTTTGTTTGTTTTTTAATTTTTATTTTTATCAATGAGCATATGATTTTAAAGATGAACTTGGTATTGGATCGTCATTATCGAGCTCATCCCTAGAAAAGTCATTTCTCTTGCTCTCAGCATTCCTTAGTTACCTGTAGTTCTTTGTTCATGGGTGGGGCTCCCATGAGATTTCCCACTTTTATGTCTACATATCCATAAGCAACACTAAATGGCCTCAGCAGGCCATGTGTGTGTGTGTGTGTGTGTGTGTGTGTGTGTGTGTGCGCGCGTTTCAGAGAAAGACAGACAGTGAACAATAAGAACTAAAGAAAGACTATGATTTAGAGAAGGAACAATAAAAAAACAAAACAAAACAAAAAACTGTAATGAATGTTAAAATTTTATTATATTTGGAAGAAAATCTGAAAAACCCAGAACCCATACACTGTGCACTATGTTAAAGATCCTTTAAAAATTGACATTGGGACCTCTGTAATAGCATCACAACTAAATCGTGTTTTTACCTCTGAGGACAGCATGTGATTGGCCTCTTTTCAAGAGGTTTCCCCCATCTTCACAGGCCACTGACTTTCTATTTCTTTCAACTTAGTTTATCAAAGAGAAAAAAATCTGAGGATATCTTTTGATTATCACCTATTATTACATAGCTGATAAAACAGAAGCCTTTCTCAGTGGAAATCAAGATACACTAAAACTTTGGGATGATGTACACATGTTGATCTCACCTATCCTTGTATAAAGCAATGCCTGGATGTGTGATTATAAAATAAAATGAAGCCAGAATTTCTCTGTTTTTTAATTTATCATCAACATCATTATTATTATTTTATATTGACTGACAAATTCTCAGTCCTCAGAGAATTCAAAGGCTAATAACTACAAAGATAGGGCATTTTGACTCTTTTGCAATGGAAAAAAAAATTACAATTACTTGAATTATTGAGATAATTACTCCTAATGCTTTCATCATAAATGAAGGGTAATTGAAAGTAGACTTACATGAGATATGTATTTCCAAATCATGATGCTACAAGGTAGGATATGAGCCTTTTTCCTGTTACTTAATCAAGAAAGTATGCCAAAAAAGTGATATCCCATCCTGGATGAAACTTTCTCTGAGATAGGAAAGACATGTGGCATCCGACACAGATCAACCATCTTACCAATTTCCCAAATAAACTGGGAGTGAGCAACAAGAAAGAGTCCTAAAAGTGAAATATTAAGGAATCATATTTGGGGAGACCTTTTCTATGACTTGTGTGAGTTTAAAATATAAGTTGATACTTATTTAACCAAAACATCTTTGTAAGAATAAAAACTAGACAAAGTTAGAAACTAGTGCATAACAGTAATAAATGGCTTTCAGAATTTTCTGAGAAAAAGCAAAATATCCCAACAAATGCACACATTTACAAAAGAAAACATTTATCATACCATATACCATATCATATCATATATATTATTTATTCTTATCAAACTTAAAAGTAATCTGCAGGGTTAAGGATGTAGTTAAGTGAACGTTTTCCTAGTTTATACAGAGGCAGAAGTTCAGTACTAAGCACACACACACACACACACACACACACACACACACACACACACACAATCTCAAAATTTCCATAAATCTGTATTTGTTCAGGTCCAAAGAATCATTTTAAACTTGTGATACTAATGAAACTGTGTCTATAGTATAGCTTGGAAACATATTAACATGTAAGTAAATGTCTTGAGAATCTAAGAGTATCATGAAATTTCAGCATACATTCCCTCAGAATCTATTCAACCACCTTATATTATGCCTTCACAAAGTACCACATTGAAATGGTTTAGAACGGATTTAAGGTTATTATAAAAATCATATAATTATAGAGCCTGAAGGTCTATAATTAATAAAATCATTAGGGGTCACAAGGTCACTTCCTTCTTAAATATGAATATTTTCATAGTATTCTGTGACTGGTGTGTTTGTAATTTAACAAAGAGCACCTTCCACATAGAGATCTACAGTTCAATTACAACCTCAAGCAAGATTTCATTTCTGTCTCCCAATTTAAAATATGAGATCATGGCACTTTAGTCTAGGATGAGTTAACATTAAAGAGAATCCATAAATGAGCACTTTTTCCTAAAGAGGAATATACTTGGGACTATATAAACACTAAATAAGGGGAGGATAAAGGAGAAATTAAAAAGGATATGAAGAAACCAATATTCACAGATTCTCAAATAATACTAAACAAAGTACAGTTCTCATGTAAGTTATATTTCCCCAATGTATGGACAGATGCCCAGAGAAGTAACCCAGGCACAAAAAGAAAGTTTGTAGCTTAGAACATCATGAGCTAATTATGCTCAAAAGTCATTTACACATATATTAATTAAGTGCTTGGTTTAGCAAAAACTATAATTAAAAATAAATATACATAAGAATTCTTTTCATAATGCAAACACTTGGATAATCTGTAATGATCCCGAAATCACAACACCAGTAAGAACCCTTCGTGGCTTCTGGCTGCATTTCTTACTCTTTACAGCTAGCTCTAAGAAGTAGATTTCTTCATAATGGCATGTCTTTATTTAAGAAGGCTCTCGAATCCACACATATTAACAACCCATGTGGAAACATGAAAATTTAGACTGAAATACACTTATTGTATGAGACTAAAGCTTGGAGTGTAATCCGATTTGTCAGAAATGCACAGCAAAATTACCACTAGGGACCAGCCAGCTTTCTCATTATTGTTCTTCTTCCACAATGCCTACCTGCTTTCATTGGGATAAAGTGTTAGGATCAGAGGAAAAACAACCAAAATTCCCAACAACCACCAACATAATGAGCCTGTAGACTTGACACACAAGTCTGAGAAAACAGGCAGGTGAATGGTGTTATTTCAGTAACAAAAAATGAAGTGGATCTTAGTGGTTGAGAGACATTTGGAAGTAAACAGGAGAGACTTGAATACACACAGCTGTGTTCAGAATAAGTTACCTACATCCAGGCTGTTTGCCTGCTGGGTGGCTAGTCAGCCTTCATTTAATGACTGAAGTGATTTTCTACTGTGTAGATATGAGCATGATATGAAACACTAATAATGCTAGAAAATTAATTGGAATAATGACAGACAACTAAGTTGATAGCCTTTAAAGTCCATTATAAGTAAAAATCACTGATCCTAATTTGTTAATGGTGCAGGATAAGAGTACTGAATACAAACATGATCAAATAAAGAATTCAAAGGTTAAACTCCGATAAATAAGTTAGCACCTCGACAATTTTCAAACACTTTAAAAACATTTTTATTCACAGACTAGTATCATGTATCATATAAACGTAGAATGTGAAGAGATCTCAAATATCAAGTCATCCAACTTCTAAGTTAAAAAAAATCAGTAATTTGCAGCACAGGAGAAAGGGTATTTTTTCCATAGTTACAAAAGTGACATGTTTCTTTATCCAAAACAATAATTATTTACCTTATTCAATAAACAGATCAATATTTTAATTATAAATGTTTGAAATATCCACTTCCTAAAAAGGTGAAAAATTCAGATAACTGAGTTTGAGAGACTAGAAAATAAATATTTCCCAAGTAAAAAGGAAAGGTTGTTCTTGTAGGGATGTGTGTAGTAAAACTCAACAATCTTTGGGATTATGAGACCTTCAATTAAAACTAAATAAAGGCTGAATTTTACAACAAAGGACTCTATGGTCAGATAATAGGAGGACATATTTAAAGATCTTTATACAAATGAACTTAGATGGCACTTTATTATAGAAGAAAGGGGAAAGCTGGGTTTAAATGTAGCCATGGAAACTTTCTATCTTCACCAATTTTTCTCCTTGAATCAAGTATCAAAATGTTTCTCTTCCACATGCTACAGCCTTTAAAAATACCCATAATGAGGTATAAGCAAAAGGCACACTTTGTACTTGAGCTTTTGAATTGTAAAACTTCATTGAAAAGACAGTAGGTTTTAATTTTTTCTTGTCCACCTTTTTCTTCACTACCCTAAAGGAACATTCTATTATTAATATCATAAAAGACCTTTATGATATTTCAACACTTCAGTTAATCCCGTTGTGCAGACAGAATTAAGTGTTTTTGGTTTTTTTTTTTTTTCCTCAGTACTCCCATAGACCACTGCACATGCCTTTATGGTAAATCAAATTGTGTAGCACCCTCCTTATTGACTTGACCCACTGAGAACTTCACAAGGAGATCCTGGGTTTTACTTATGACCAACTTTCCATGTCTGCAGGACTGCCTATCTCTAATAGTGATCCATCAGTGACTGGCCCCGATGAGACGCAGACAAAGAAGGTCCAGGACGGAGCTTTCTCCAGATGGAGCTCGCAAGGCTTTTCTCCATAAAAAGAGTCCGTGTGTAATCCCATCTAGAATTTTTTCTTGTTTCTCATCTAAAATTACACTAGAAAGAAATCTCAGCTGTGATGACTGTCCATAGGCATTAAAGAAAAAAAGTATGAGAATTCCTAAAATTGACTTCTTTCAGTGAACTAAATTGGGATGTTTCATGCTGTCAGAGTTCCATATAAAATATTTTAAGCCTGTTGCTCTTCTGCAGGCAAAATCTGCATGGGGAGGCAGTAGGAGAAAGTAAATAAGCTGTGAGAAATGTTCAGGAAGGATAGAGGATCACATACATTATTAAAAAATATACCACATTTCCAAGTGCTTCTTAAACTAAAAAAAAGGGGGGGGGGGCTTGAATTAGGCCACAAAAAAGGCTTAAGGCAGCTGGAAAACTATAATACATCTTTTTTTAATTTTTCAGTTTTAAAATAAAGTGATTTTTAGAGTGAAATGAAAACACACTAACTGGTACAGTATGTACCCAAAATTATGTACTGAAGGGTTGGATGGATATATAAATGAAAGTCAGAAGACATGACAAGCTCCACTCAAGAGCAGCTTTGAACTCATAGGAGTCATTCCAACAATGTAACAGCACTTTTTAACTACTATGCGTTAAGGTAAAGTTTTCTATTTCTAATGACATTTCAATATCATTTAAAATTTTAAAATATTCAATTTATCTTTCTTTAGCATATGAGTATGTTGTCTTTAGGACTAAAAGATTTCAAAAATGATTTAAAATAGTGCCCTATGAAAACAAAAACAAAACAAAACAAAAAAAAAAACACTTGATTTCCTAATGCCTGATCACACCAAATAATTCAATCACTTAGAATAACTGCACTCTGCTCTTAGTAACATTTATCTGTATATTGCTTAATTACTACATTTTAAGGGAAAGAGTAAGAAATTTTGTCTGTACATTAGTACTTTTTATGCCTTCATTAGTCAATTCATAATATCTACTTCCAAAATCTTTAAGACTTAAGTCAAAATACAGATTTTTCTCTGAAATATAAAGTCCCTGATAAATGATAGAATATAGGAAAATATTTAAGGTTAGCAGACATGATCTAGTTCACATTTCCTTAAATATGAAAGGCTTTTCAAAAAATCTTTATCTTTTATTCTGTGTGATCAAAACCAACGAATGGCAGCTAGAAAGATGGGCCTCAGAGGAGGAAGGTGAGAAGGTTCTTTGAAACTCTAAGACATTTACTTACAGTGCATTTAAGCTGGCCAACTTATTTTTAATTGCATAATTAGTTATTTTTAAACCTTTCATGCCAATGTATAGGAAGAAGAAGAAAGCTCTTCTAAAATCAACTATATAGCCCAAATCCTCAAATAGCCAATAGCAGAAACATTTTCTCAGTGGTGAAACTGAAGCATAGGTTGAAAAAACAGCTGTATTTTTAAATGGCTGTAACAGCCTTCATTTTCGCACTTTCAAGTAGATGCTCTATAGAAAAAGATGAAATTTCTACCTTTTAAAATATCAAGACAATAGAGGAAGATCCCCGAAAAAGTCTAAAGGTGCATTTTTTTTCTTCTGTTCCTTTCTGATTGTTTTTTTTTTTTTTTTTTGGATACTTGAATCACTTTTAAAATAATGGTAATTATTATTTGATTTGCTATTATTTGATAAAAACTGTGGAAAGACACTCTTGTAAGTTATTAATCAGCAAATTATTAACTAAGTTGTAATCAATC
Organism: Lophiomys imhausi; assembly: GCA_907164525.1. Lineage (NCBI taxonomy): Eukaryota > Metazoa > Chordata > Mammalia > Rodentia > Muridae > Lophiomys > Lophiomys imhausi. The sequence goes on along the minus strand of CAJQZJ010001694.1, from coordinate 10,891,877 downwards.
AATTAAATGTATTAATATAAGCAAATATATTGAGTTGAACAATAACCCCAATTATAATAATCTTATGCTCTAGGAAGAATAATCATCAAATCATTAACTGTCCAGCAAAAGAATAATCAGGCAGTACACTAATATCCATAATCTAATAACCTAACATGCATATTGTCTACTACTTATAATCCTGTTTTGTGTAAGTTCTTAAAGAAATGTAAACAACAATGAAGGTAACAGGTGGGAAGTAACTGATGAAAAGCTCCCAGCCAAGGGGCTTGCGTTTCGGATTTCACAAAGGACCAGGTTAATCGGGTCCAGTCTCTACATGACTGTTGCTTCCTGTAGCAGAAAAGGAAGTGTCATTCTCATGACTGGGATAATCAGTAGCTCACATCTGCCTCTGATGCCTCTGAGCCTGTATTTGCAAGCGAACTGTGGATGTATAACGTACCTATGTATAAGGTGATAACTTATGCATATCTTCAATCATATGTAAAATTATAGGTAATACTTAGTTTATGTAAGTAGTAAAATGAATACAAATGCATGCTGCCAAATTTACTGAAGATTTAAAAAATGGAAAAATAGGATTACTTGAATTGCATGTAAAATTATGGAAATGTACATTTACTCATAGGACCCATTCACTGGTCCACTGAAAACTTCCAAGTCTATTTTTCTAATGGAGCAATGGTGCTGTCCAGCAGAACAAGGAATTCTAATCTCTCTCTCAGTCACATTTCTTGTAATAAAATGACACTTCTGCTTTGGATATTATTAGTTCCTTGTGAGTTTAATTTGTGTAAGTCACACCTTCATCATTACTAGTTTCAACAAGATAAATTGTCTAAACTTCAAAATCTGAAGATGAGAGTTTTAACAAATCTAAGGAAAAAAAAAACCCACTGTACTAAATGTTTGTTAAAATTACCTCCCCATTTCTACTTATGTGGGTGGCGTGACATTGCAGAAAGAGTTGAGCACATAAGGGAGAAAACTCTGTAATAATCACACATTATTTTTTGTTAGTCAAATGTTCTTAGGCAGGTGAGATCTCAAGCAGGAGAGATTATAATATTCTTAGGTGCCAGTTCCTGTTCATTAAAAGCATATGGCTATACAAGTATCTCACCAACACATCTTGCCAGGCCATTGTGAACACAAACAATTGCTAATAAGGAGACTTGGAAGCTGTGAAGCCCTAAGAAGTAAGACAATACTTCTGCTGCCTTCAGACTGTGTGAACACCCATGCTAATAGCTGGTAGAGAAAGCAGTACAGCAATTTCCACAGACGTAAGAAAAAGTCAGTATTCTAATAAAGGTTGAATGTCTATAGCCTGCTGTGCTTCCCATCCTGACAGTCTTCCCACGTACCAGTTCAAACAAATATTACATTGATAAACCACTGTAAGAACTGTATACACAAAAGACTTTTGGATAAACCTAGTTCAAACTCTGTTGTCTCCCAGTTATGTCTATGCATTTGATGGATAGATCAATGGACCAGAAAAGGATATTCTAATTAAACATAAATATAAATGTTCAAAGATACTCACCAAAACAATTTCAAAGTCAAAAGTTACATTCTTATATTAATGCTGTCATTTAATAATTCACCTTCCCGTTAACTTGCAGGATATATAGGCTCCCCTTCACAAAGCTGGAGATATTTGATGCACCCAATTAACTGGAAGAAGTCACGGCTCCTTCGTTCTCAGCAGAGTGATTTATGAAAACATACAAAAATGTACTTTGTCCCTTCCATCTAGGCTTCTCCTTCATCTTGGACATAAGAGGTAATGGGTTTCTATACTGGTTTTCTTCAGTTGCCATTCCCACAGGCCTCACATCTCTGGCCTCACTCTTGTGTGTTTTCTAGTCATCTAAATGCTTTGAACCTCCTGACTGAAAGTTTACTATAGGAACTGATAATATCCAAATGATCTTTTCCTCTACTGGTTACTAACTCAATAACTGAAACACAGAATTTATTCAAGAAATGCCACTAAATTATAAATGAATGAACCACAGATGCAATTCTCATCAGTTTATACAAAGCAGACTACAGAGGTAGGAATGAAAATAGGGAATTATGCTAAATATCACCACTCAGTTTATTCAGCAATCAAGAACAATTTTGCTCCTAAGTGCTAACTCTGAGGGAGGAACTACAGGCACACTATTAGATTATAATAAAACAGTATTATTTCTAAATACCAAACATCAAAACCCACCATGCCATCAAAATCAGCACTACTAAACCTGTGGCTCATAACCCCCTTGAGTGTCACATGTCAGATATCCTTCATATCAGACATTTACATTACTATTCATAAAAGTAGCAAAATTACAGTTATGAGGTGGCAATGAAAAAATTTTATGGTAGGGAGTCACCACAACATGAGGTACTGTATTAAAGGGACGCAGCATTGAGAACCATTGCGGGAGATTGACATTTAGAATCTAACATTCTTTTGTGCTATCCTCAGAATTAATACTTCAATCTTATGTAAAAATATAGTTTGTGTACAGTTTGTGTTAGTAAAGTAAATATAAATAAGAACACTTACATTTATTTAAGTTTAGGAAAAGAAACAAACTGGATTGCTTAGGTTGCATGTGAAATGATGGAAATGCACATTTCCCAATGGAGTGCATGTATTGCTACACTCAAAGCACTACTTGAGCAGGCACCACATCCCAGCTACTGTGGTCAGGAACTGGAGATAAAAAGTCAAGCAAATCTCACATTCTCAAGGAGCTGTGACTGAAGCATGAAATGCTGAGAGTCAAGAGAGAGAAGTTATATGAAAGGCAGGCTTCCCAGAAGACACAGGCTTGAAGAGAGAAGAAAACAATTCAGATGTCTTTGACTGAAGGCGAGTTAGTTGTTAACTGAAAAAAAAAAAACAAAAAAAAACAACAAAAAAAAACATGATTCACTATTAGATAAAATCACATTTTTGAATTTTAAAGGGAAGAGACACGTTAGCTGTGAACTAGAACTGCAAGTGATTTATAAATTTTAGGAATAGGGACTTCTTTATTTTAAAATAGTAATATTTATACATCCCCATAGAGAGGCATGCCATTTATGTTTATGTGTATAGATGTTTATGTGTGTACTGAGGCATGGACCACATCCTCATTGAATTATGCCATTGTAACCATCAATAATGGGAGGCAACAAGCCCACAATGAAGAGTCTAGCCAGGCCTGACTCTTGGAAATGTGTGAACAGTGGAGGCAGCGCACCAGCAATCCAGCTGAATGGAGCATAGACCTACCAGATGCACCCTGTTAGGTAGACTGTAACTCAAAGGGTAATTTTGCTTTTGGAACTCCCTACTTCTCTGGAACAAAAAATACCAGTTTCCATTTAAAAAAGGAATATCCACTTTACTGATATAATGCAGTTACTTTTTATTGTTATTGATGAGATGTAAATTATTCTCAATGATAAACAATCAAATCCTAATCTGAAGTTAATTTTATACAAGTACATCTACAGTAAGGTAGATTTGATCGCCTCGAAACTCTGCAAATCTCAAGGCACTTTATACGAAGCAGACTATAAAGAGAAGTAGGAATGAAAGTAGGGAATTGTGCTAAACATCACCACTTATCTCATTCTGAAATCAATTGGGAACAATTTTGTTCCCAAGTGCGAACTCTGAGGGAGGAACTACAGGCATACTATTTGATTGCAATAAAACAATATTATTCCTATATATCATATATCAAAACCCACTTCAAGGCTGTTTTTATTTTTCCACTATAGTTAATTCTTAAAGACAAAGAAGCAAAATAAAATAAGTAAACTTTGAGATATAAACAAAGAATTGAAAGAACTGAAAAATTCTGGAAGCATTTTTATTATCTTAACGCAACTTCAGCCTTTTGAAGATTACATTTCTTGATCTACCTAATGTGTGAGCCAGCAATAAAAACAAAGTCACCAAAATGTGCTGCGGTAACATGTGAATTAGTTAAGCATTAATGATGGACTCTCCTTTTAAACTAATTTCTTTCTCTTCCTTTGATTGCATTTAGAATGACGCCTACACATCTGCAAGTACAGGACAAGAATGGAATCTTAGACTTCTAAATAAATGAATTGCTTCATATCCTATGACCATCTACACACACACCATCTTCGAAGAGTCCATCAATACTCTATCACTGAGGACACAGCAACCATCTTCTCTCCACTATGCATGCAATTTTTGGAAAACACATCTGTGGCATTCATAATTATTTTCATGAAGACAGCACCCACAATTCTATGGCATACATCATTTGACAAATACAAACACTTCCCCCTTCAGTCAGCTCCTACTGAACTTATTGGCAGTGACTGGAATCCTTAAGGGCCTATTACATTTCTAGAGACAAAAGCTAAGATGAAGGACATGCCACTCCAAATCCATGTGCTACTTGGCCTAGCTATCACTACACTAGTACAAGCTGTAGATAAAAAAGTGGATTGCCCACACTTATGTACATGTGAAATCAGACCATGGTTTACCCCCAGATCCATCTATATGGAAGCACCTACAGTGGACTGTAATGATTTAGGGCTTTTAAACTTCCCAGCCAGGTTGCCTGCAGACACACAGATTCTGCTCCTACAGACTAACAATATTGCAAGGATTGAATATTCCACAGAGTTCCCAGTGAACCTTACCGGACTGGACTTATCTCAAAACAATTTATCTTCGGTTACCCATATTAACATACAAAGGATGTCTCAGCTTCTTTCTGTGTACCTCGAGGAAAACAAACTAACTGAGCTGCCTGAAAAGTGTCTGTATGGACTGAGCAACTTACAAGAACTCTACATTAATCACAACTTGCTTTCTATCATCTCGCCAGGGGCCTTTATTGGCCTACACAATCTTCTTCGACTTCATCTCAATTCAAACAGACTGCAGATGATCAACAGTAAGTGGTTTGATGCTCTTCCCAATCTAGAGATTCTGATGCTCGGGGACAACCCCATCATCAGAATCAAAGACATGAACTTTCAGCCTCTTCTCAAGCTTCGCAGTCTGGTAATAGCTGGCATAAACCTCACAGAAATACCAGATGATGCCTTGGTCGGACTGGAAAACTTGGAAAGCATCTCTTTTTATGATAATAGGCTTAATAAGGTACCCCAGGTTGCTCTTCAAAAAGCTGTAAACCTCAAGTTTTTGGACCTAAATAAAAATCCTATCAATAGAATACGAAGGGGAGATTTTAGCAATATGCTGCATTTGAAGGAGCTGGGTATAAACAACATGCCTGAACTTGTCTCCATTGACAGCCTTGCTGTGGATAACTTGCCAGATTTAAGAAAAATAGAAGCTACTAACAACCCAAGATTGTCTTACATTCACCCCAATGCATTTTTCAGACTCCCCAAGCTAGAATCCCTCATGCTGAACAGTAATGCCCTCAGTGCCCTCTACCATGGTACCATAGAGTCTTTGCCAAACCTCAAGGAAATCAGCATACACAGTAATCCCATCCGGTGTGACTGTGTAATCCGCTGGATTAACATGAACAAAACCAACATTCGGTTTATGGAACCAGATTCTCTATTCTGTGTGGACCCACCTGAATTCCAAGGCCAGAATGTTCGGCAGGTGCATTTCAGGGATATGATGGAAATTTGCCTCCCTCTTATAGCTCCTGAGAGCTTTCCTTCTAACTTGGATGTAGAAACTGACAGCTATGTCTCCCTTCACTGCAGGGCTACTGCAGAACCCCAGCCTGAAATATACTGGATCACACCTTCTGGTCAAAAACTACTGCCAAATACTCTGAGAGGGAAGTTCTATGTGCATTCTGAAGGCACACTAGACATACGTGGCATGACCCCAAAGGAAGGGGGGTTGTACACTTGCATAGCAACTAACCTAGTTGGTGCTGACTTGAAGTCTGTTATGATCAAAGTTGGAGGCTCCATTCCTCAGGATAATAATGGTTCTTTACATATTAAAATAAGAGATATCCAGGCCAATTCCATTCTTGTGTCTTGGAAAGCAAGCTCTAAAATTCTCAAATCCAGTGCTAAGTGGACAGCCTTTGTCAAGACTGAAGATTCTCATGCAGCCCACAGAGCTCGACTACCATCTTACGTCAAAGTTTATAACCTTACTCATCTGAAACCATCTACAGAGTACAAAATTTGTATTGATATCCCCACCATTTACCAGAAAAGCAGAAAGCAATGTGTGAATGTCACCACAAAAAGTTTAGACCATGATGGAAAAGCATATGAAAAAAGTCACACAGTATCCATGGCCTGCCTCGGAGGCCTACTGTTGATAATCGGTATAATGTGTCTTTTCAGCTGCACCTCACAAGAAGTGAACTGTGAGCGTGAACACAGCTCTGCCGCAAATCACTTCCACAAGCCAACCTTGGCATTCGGTGAGCTTTACCCTCCTCTAATCAGCCTCTGGGAATCCAGCAAAGAAAAAAGTGCATCATGGGAAGTAAAAGCAACTGCTATAGGTGTGCCAACAAATACATCCTAAGATAACCAACCAAACCGACTTCAAAGAGAAGCTCGACTACACTAGTGCTTAAAAACAATAACAGAAAACAGGCAGAGGAATGCCACTTTCTGGAAGGAAAATTCAGCTGCGTCAGTGCTGCTCCTGACCAATGGAAACTCGTGAAAGTTCAGCATTTTAATCGACTGGCTTCAAAGGGTACGGTGGCAACCAAATAAAACAATTCCATTTTCTAGGACTTTCATGTAACTTTAATGCCAGGACTACAGTTAACGTGAGCAAAAGCATTTCTGTATTTTTTTTAAGTATAGAAGAGTAGTTGAACTGAGCGATATCTCCTCCTGTGTTGTATTGCACATGTTAGCCACGAGTTTTTGCAGTGACAAGATAAACTTGAATTGACACGTGGTATAATGGAAAGGACAAATTCTGTAGAGTAGACACAGTGAGTATGTGGGCCTCTTTTATAAGAAAAAATACATTTTGGATTAAAATAAATTGCTTTTGTCTTGTTTTTGTTTCTAAATAAAGAATAATTTCTGGGAAATATCATCTGATTAGAAGTCATTTAGATGCCAGTGTTTTCTAAAGGTGCTTTCTATGGTCATGTTTGGAATGTAATGTTAAGAGTGAGACTTTTATTGGGTTTGGAAACCACATTTTTCTGATACATGAAATGGATATCAGAAAGCATTTCATCAATATTAAAAGGTTATAACAATATATTTAACACTTTAATTATTAATTAAAATAAAATCTAGGAAATTATGAATCCATATAAAGATTTTTTTCAAACAAGATACTTTTGGAAAAGGATTTAATTATTGGTTCAAATGATGTAACATCCATTACTGGAGAAAGTCAAGGCCTAATTTTAATAATGAATCGATCAGCTGGAAGTTGCTGCTATGCAAAAATTTTTGGTACATTTCAGTAGGACTTACTTATCTCAGTGTATTTTCATATCTCTTTGAGATTCTAAATAATGAACTTCAGTGATGTAAAAAATAATTTAATAACCAACCACACCACAAACACAGTAAGGAAGACACATGCTTCATTTTAGCAGCAGGGTTTTAATATTTCACTATAAAATCTTAATAAGTAGCAAAACTTTATGAGGTTCAATGCTTTCAAACACTGACTTAGATTTTTCTCTACTCTAATATAAAAACAATGTGACTCAAATGATTCCAGTGTCCACTGTAAAATAAAATGCAGTTTAGGTTTAGAAAGAGCATCTATCTATGCAAACTGGACTCACTTTAAACTTGTTATGCAGCACAGGGTGGTCTTGAACTCATGATTTCCCTGCCAGAACCCCTTATTAGCAAAGTTTACAGATGGATGCAACTGATTAAAAATGTCCAGAAACAGTTTCATTATATATTCTGAAGGTGAATTAGGGTAAAATACATGAGAGAGTGCAATCTACTAACATTATATATAAAGTCTGTAAAGACACAAGTTAAAATGACTTCAGATTATGGAATGAAAATATCATTTTGAAACCTTTTATAAGAAGTGAAAGAACTTTACTTGCAAAATTAACAAAAGTAGTGAGATTGGAAGATTTAGTCATTTTCCAAATAAAAACTGTTCTGCAAAAATCAATTACATTTTTGCAGAAAGGAAACTTTCAAAATTATAAACACCACTCTTAAATAATAAGCCATATGTTTAATAGGCAAACTGCTTCAATCTCCAGCTGGGAGCTTCTATGTTAATAACTGGTGTACTGTTCCTAATCAAGTGTCTAATGTTTTACAGTAGCCGAGTGCATGTTATCAGCACGTCACCAGCATATAAGCATTCCCAGCATGGCAGCCATATCAATTTATTTGTTGATATTAGACATTGCTTTTGTGTTAGCATTGACAGCTTCTAATTAAATCCTAGCTGGTTTTGACAATGTGGAAGGTAATTGCTATGAACTCTTTAAAGTGAAAAGACAAGCTGTGTTAATTTCAACAAAACCAAAATATGGGACTTGTTAATTCAATGTGTTTCCCAAGCACAAATTTTACAACCTGATGAATCACTATCACACAGAAGCTGACATTAGAATTTATCAGTAAGGCATGCTCATATATCATGAGAGGTTTCAGCACCACGGACAGAGCTTCGTGAGGCTGGGTTATTTATCAAAAACTTAAGGGCTGAAATAAGGACTATTAGGATGTAGTTATTGTATAGGTCAGCAAGAAATTGAGCATGTATCTTGTATTTCTCTTAAATTTACCTTCACGAGGAACCATCACAGTCACATCTAAAGCCTACATTGCATTTCAAGCTATATTTTTCCTTTGAAAACTGGTCTTGAAATAAGACTAGTTAAATAAATAGTAAAAAGCATATACATGGATTTTTCTCACCAACAAACCGAAAAAGGTACTTAAAGCATGTTATGGATTTATTTATTTAAGTTTTAATCTAATCAATCAGCAAGAAAGAAAAGAATTTTGCTTTACTAATGAAAATAGTAATTAATATTCCCTATACTACCCCCTAAGTAGGCACAAAATTAATTGTTCAAATATAATTTAGAGTTGAACTGTGCCATATTAGAATACCCTGTTGTAGTGAAGTTTACCTAACAAAAATTCTAAAGTGTGTACCTCCACAAATGCCCATTGATGTATTTATTTTAATGGAGAAAAGCAATCTTACACAAAAAAATTATTTGAAAAGAATGACATAGTCTCATATTTTTTAGTACAAACAAAACTCAAGATTTTTAAGGAAGAAGTATGCCAAAACAATACAAAAATAGTCATGATTGTGTAATGAAGTTTTGGTTGCCAATACAAAACTGGTACCATTACATGGAGATGAAAATCTCCTATTAACTAGTGATATCCTGGCTGTCCTAATATCAGAGTACAATGCCTCATACATGCAAAGATGCTAATGCAAATGAACCTTATGTGCTGTCAGGTGAATCAAGGTATAACACATACAATTATAGATAGTACATGATTTTGAAGGGATAATAAATGACTGTTACTAGTTGAATAATCCACTATGCTTTTACTATCATAGAATGCAATCCTACTAATTAAAAATTAAACAATAAATAGTATGGTATGCTATGATGGTAACAGCCTCGCACCACCCTCCTGTTTATCATGTCTCCTGACTACATTGCTATTGACCTGCACTATTAGTTTCTGGAAGTGCATTCTATAATGCCCACGCAGTGATGACATCAACTCAACACGCATTTTCACAATGTAACCTATTATCAAGTGAAGCATTACCATATAGTAAAACAACATAAGGAGAAAACTATCAACAAAGTCAAGTTACTATAATACATAATGAAGATTTGATATACTACCTATTTCCCTAGGAAGAATGAAATGGAGTTTTGAGATCTATCTCATTTTATATATATATATATATATATATATATATATATATATTATAGATAATATATAAATAATATATACAATGTGTGTATACATACATACACACACATATATTATATGTTGGTAGTATAATTATATGAATGTTGGAGATTTTATGCTATTTAGATAGGAAGATTTTTAATCAAACTATGTATGAATCAGAGTAAAATGAAAATGATAGTATATATTCAGTTATCTACATTTTCTGCATTCTCAGGAAATACTGACTGTATGTATTAATTCCAGGAAAAAACACTGAACAAGACAAATTCCCTTCAACACAGAGATTTATGCTCTACATTTTTCTCTATCAAGTTTTCACAAATATGTTCAACTGTGACACTTGGTGACATCACAGCGTTGGTGTAACTGCATACTCACATTATTTGGAAATCATAGAACTTTGAAACACAAAATAACTTACTTATAGAAATATGTTGACATAGGAGCTTGTTAAAAATATATTACTGGCCAGGCATGGTGACGCACGCCTCCCAATTCTACCACTTGGGAGGCAGAGGCAGGTGGATCTCTGTGAGTTCAAGACCAGACTGGTCCACAGAGTGAGTTCCAGGACAGCCAGGGATACACACAGAAACCCTGTCTTGAAAAACCTAAAAAAAAAAAATACTGATTTTATTCTCTGTATAATTAAAATATATTATTATATTCTCTGTAAAATTAAAATTATCTAATAGTATCTTTAGACTGATAGAGAACCCTACCTATTTACCATCGATTATTTCTAAGCACAGGGAGTTTGGTCATCCAAGCAAAGGAGAAGTTAAGTTCAGGATGGTAAACTTAGACTGACCAAATGTTCATGTCTCTTACAAAGAGAGTCACTTGGCTCTTAAAAGATCTTTTTCTCACTCACTCTTAAAATACTCAAAACTGTAATATTTGGCAATTATAAAATTAACAATAAAACAGCAAAATTTAAAGGAATAAGTTTGGTAGAGAAAGGCAAGATTCCAACAAAACTTCCCTGCAACTGTTAGAAAAGGCAGGGCAAAGCTCTCATTGTGTTTACTGCCATCATAGACATCTAGCTCGGTATCCCAAGGCTGCCTCTCTAGAGCATACAGAATAAGATTAGGAATGAATTTCTGTCCTAGAATTTTCCTGACATAATATCATATTCTTCATTCCTAAGATAATAATATTTGGATATTATACCATAATGCCTTATGTGTTTGCCTTCATCTTTTCTAATTGATGTATCTTTTTAAAATTATAGCATTATGTGACCAAGGTAAAGAACAACCAACTCCTAATTAAAACATACAGTACAATGTCTCAGATTATCAGTTTAAAAATCAAGTTGGGATGCCAACGTACAGCATTTAATAATCGCTGAAACAAACAATTAAATAAGTGGGGGGTATAACTTGACTTTCCTAATCCTGACATTGAGAGACTCTCTGGTATTTAGGATACTCGACTCCAAGTTGAGAAAGCCAGATTTGTTCTTAAACTCTTTAAGTGACACTGTTAAAATAAAGTAACCAAACATATGAAAACAACTTTTCAAAAGCATATGACACAATATATGGACTGGATTAAAGTCAGAAACTTACAATAAATGTATCCTTAATAGTTACAAAAAAAGCCCACAGGCAATAAGAAGCAAAAATTTCTATATACAAAATAACTTAAAGGCACTAGCCATCTCATTCCTGTTTGCTACTCAGTTGATCAATAAAACAGCATTTAATATTTCGTGTTTCACAGAAAAACACTTATTTTATGAGGATACCAAAATATGTTATCATTATATAATATCAGCAAATTAATTCAGATGCATGTGTGCAATAAATCACAGCCTCCTAATCTTGCATAAGGCATAAAACAGTGGGAAAAAAGGCTCACTTATTTCTGATAATAACATGTTAATTCATATAATCAATAAAAATTAAGTAGCTATAGCATAAAAAGGAGCTATTAAAAATACAGTGTGGTAGAGGGAACTAGATTTCTTTACAATGAATCATGTGAGCCTCAATACATTTTGCTCCTGAAGTAACTAGGTAATACTTCAGATATTCTCCCGTAACATATAAATATCACTTCAAAAATGTTACTAACATTTGTAGCGATGCTCATTCATATTCACTTGGGAAGAAGAAAAAAAAAAGGAAACTTACCAACAGTGAATGTCAGACTCAAAATGGGCAATGGTTTTTAGGAAGTTATACTAGGCTTAAAAAAAGAACATGAGAAAAACGAATTTCATCATTAGGAGCCAAAAATATGATAGACACTTCTTTCTCCCTCTCTTTTCCTTTCTCACTTGTCCTCTCTCAGATAGCTCATTTCAACTCATTTAAATAAAATCAATCTATTGTGTACTTGTCAGATCCCTAATTCACTAGTGGAATGCCAAGGAATGTAGTATTGATGTTCCCACTTTATATCCCATGTTACCATATAACTATGAATACAATTTCAAAGAAGTTAAGTAGGTTTTCATCCCTCTTAATAGAGTGGGAAATATAAACATAAAAAGATACAAGATCATGAACAATAACAACACCCAGGTCTCCCTGAGCATGTCATAGTTCATGACAATGGGTGATTTGGGGAATGGAAACAATATGTCACCACAAAGAGACATCGGGATGTAGCTCAATAGCACACTGCTTGCCTAGAATAAACTAGGTTTCAATCAGTATAATAAAAATGGACTCTAATTATTATTATTATTATTATCTAACCATCCACATCAATACATTCTTTTAAAATAGTCTAATATAAATTTTGCACCAGGCTAGGGGACAAAGTCTGAAAGATTTCTTTGCTTGTCAAAGACAAACAACACTAGTTTTCTTTGGCTTTTTTTTTAATAATTTATTTTTTATTTCTTCAAGTTACATCTCAATCACAATCCCCTCCCTACTCCCCCCTCCAGTCCCACCCTTCCACCCTCCTCCCCCTCAACCTACCCATCCTCTTCCCTTCTTTTTTTTTTTTTTTTAGTTTAAGGTATTTCTTTTTTTCCCCCAACAGCTCTCCCTTTCAGTCCAAAAAATGGTTCTTTTTCTTATAACTATAAATACAATACAAAACAACAGAAATAAATAGGCCACAATTATAAGAGTTATATGGCTTAGCATACATTCCCAATGTCCAGTCCATATGTATTTGGCACCTGACTTTAACATTCTACTATCTAACCATCTCCATGTGTTTAAAGTTCTATATCTAACTCAGCTTTCATACTAACTTGCCTCATAATTTTAAAAATATCTTCTTAGATCCAGAACACATTCTTGATTACTAAACAACTCAAAATTTAACTATGAGACTATAGCTATCTATTCTTCAACCACCTCAGAGACCTGAGAGGAACAAATATATCTGATTATATAGGAAGTGCAGGGCCTGCAGCTTCCAAAACTAAAAAATGACATACCAGTGGTGGATCAGGAAGAATGAAAATCTATGCATATTGTTATAAATAAAAATTTAAATGAGACTATTTCCCAAGTACCCAGTATGTACACAGCTGGGGCCTACTAAGATACTTTTCCTTTTGCAATTATTCCCAAATCTATCAGATAGCTCTCCTCTATCAAGCACCTCTCTCTCTCAGGATTCTACTAGCTTTGAGTGCAGGATAGTCAGCCACCAGCTAAACATGCATTCCAAGTCTCAACTTACAGACTTGGAAGCATCTATCTTAGAAGGCATCTTCTGTGTTTAAAAAAAAAAATAATGCTGAGAAACAAAACAAAACAAAACAAACGTCTTTCCAGCTGTCTGTCAGCAGGCAGATTCTTAGACTACCTTTGCTATACCTGTCAAGGAGAACGGCAATCTAACAGCTTAGGGTTGAGAACTCACTGTGATCTGGTAGTCTGGCACTGCTAGCAGTCTCTAGTCTATGCAAACTCCAGGCTGGCTCTCAGGAGAGCACACTTACGAACTACATGCCATATAGTTCTAGAAAGAACATTTATTTAATGTGGTTCAGATGACATGAATTGTTTGTTGAGGAATGAACCAGTAAAAACTTAAAAGTGAAATAAAAATAGGCATAGCCATGTGATTTGAATCTGCAGGCGTTCATTTAATAGAAAGTCATCCAAGATTGCCCATCAAAGAAGGGAGGTGGCTGCTTAAAGCAAGTATCACAGATTTTATATATATATATATATATATATATATATATATATATATATATGCATTAGTCTGGGATGGGATGGGAGGATAATTTAACATGTACAAAGTTTTTTAGCATTGTGTAATTATTCCCTACAAATTCTTGAAAGTTATTATGCTCAGAACTTCTCTCATTCTCAGTGACTACTTTCTACATTGACTTATGCAATTATTGTTGTCTTTCAAGTGAATTGTATATATTGTAGAGCTCCTTCTAAGTAAGATGATTTGGAAACCAGTAGCAGCAACACATAAAACTTGATTTGTAAAATATTATAAAAAGTAATAGGCTTCACTGTGGCATTTTCATACATGCTTAACTATGCTTGATCTCACCCAAACTCACCAAGCAACAATTTTAAGCAAGGAGACAAATCGTGGTCTATGTCACCTACGTACGTATTTTTATCCATTCACTATTTATTGGGATATATGTAATAGAAACCATATCAGCTACTAGACACTCAGAGTGATACCATAGAAAATCCTTTGGTATATTAAAAAAAAAAACAGTGAAAAAGTAGATTTAATCTGGAACGTTCAATACATAAAAATAGTATCATCATAATAATTAAGAAAGATGTAGGAACAATTAGTTTGTGTTTCGGAGTGCAAAGCATTCTAAAGGAGCCTTGAAGGCTGCAAGTGTGCACTGCTTTATGTAATCACCTAACTAGAGAACACAAGTAGATTAGACATGGCTTGAAAGCAGTGACAGGCTGGAGTATTTAAAAAACCATAAGAACACTGAGCAAACAGGACAAAGGTCTAAAGGAGGAAAGAGCAAGAACCAACTAGTGACTAAGTAAGGTCTAAGCCAGGCTTTATTTGACACTAGCCACAGCAGAAACTAATAGGATAAACTAATTTCAGATATTTTTTCAAAGCACATCCCCTTTGAAAATATGTGAGAACCAAAATGTCATTGTGGCTCTCCACTGCCTCCACAGAGGCTGATAAGTGAGAAGAGCATAGAAATTCTGGGGAATCTTACACATAAAAATCCAAATACAGTGTAAATTTGTGGTACATGGTTTTCAATTTGGGTCTGGCATAATTCTATTTCCACTATCAATTGTATTTCTCTTTTAAATTTTCACAAATGTGTTACACAGGACTTAAAAAGTGTGTAAGTGTAAAAACAGATGTAGCAAAGGTGCATGCGGCATTTCAGTTCTTTGCACTATATTTTACGAAGCATCACAGTCATAACCACTGGAGTGGCAATAACGCCACTGTCTTCAGATTATATTTTAAATGTTTATATTCTACTATGTGCCTAGACAGGGTGTTTAGCTCATTTTGTCTTAATATGCACAGCATGGATGTAGCTAGATATGTTCTTGGACACCCACATTTTCTAGGCTTGCTGGATACTATGCTCAGTTAAGAAGAAAAAGCTCATCTTATATAAAATTATTGAATACAGAGCTTCTAAACTCTCATCTTGTAGGCCTTTCCCACCTTAGATATTTTTACATGACCCAGAATACATGGGCATATAAAATAAACATATAAGTAAAACATTTAATGATAATAAAACATAAGGAATTTATCTCGAAACAACTCATTGGTATGCATATATCTTTTCCGTTTAGGAAAGATGAAACATTTGCATGCTAATGAGGTAGGTATAATTACTCACTTTTACATAATTTATGCTTTATATATTTCAAACTTGACTATTTAATACTGTCAGATACAGCATCTTCAACATCTTTCAGCATTCATCAATATTTTGATTTTATAATTGTCAATGCTACTTTGTATAAATATATAGTACAAGAAGTCATGAGAATTTTTAGGGTCAACTCAGAGGTTGTGAAAATTTAGTTCTAATTCCAAATCAGAATTCATTTAATGACATTTTATGTATCTTAAGTCAGCAATTCAAATGGCAATTTTTAAAATAAGCATTCCAATGCTATATAATCCAAAAATATATCATTTGGTATTTACATATTGAGGAACAATGTTAGGGAGATCCTGAAATTACCTGCTTCTACAATGAAGTCATTATGTTTTACACAGTATATAACATATGACAGTTTTAATCTGAGACAAGGTACTTCAGGAAACATGAACTGGATTTCACAGAGTGGTGTGCATTCTGTGTACTGGAAACAAAACTAATAGTAGCAACAGGGCAAACACTACAGGAACATCCTGAACTCATTTTGAACATGATTTTGAATTCATCTGTGATCATTAAGCAGTTATCAAAGTTATACCTCTCATAAATTTTTGTGATTCTCACACTGATTTATGCAATTTACACATAAGGTTCTGACTAAGAGTGTAAGAAGCTGGAGTCAGGGCTGGAAAGATTGCCCAACAGTTAAGAGCACTGATTTCTCTTCCGGAGGACCCAGGTTCAATTCCCCAGAAGCGTCTGTAATTCCACTTTCAGGGGATCCAACTCCTCACTTCTGGCCTACAAAGATACCATGCATCCATGTGCTGTACAGACACATATGTAGACAAAACACCCATACATATTAAACAAAAAAATAAATAAGCCAGGTGGTGGAGCATACTTTAAATCTCAGCATTTGGGAGGCAGAGGCAGGGAGATCTCAGAGTTTGAGGCCAGCCAGGTCTACAGAGCGAGTTCTAGAACAACCAGGGCAATACAGAGAAACTCCATCTCAAAAAAATGAATGAATGAGTGAATTAATTAATGAACTAATTAATTAATTAATTTAAAAAATAATCTGGAGTCCAAAATATAAGATTATTAAAGAAGTATATTACATCACTGTAATTTATCTCTTAATGCTAAAGATAAACTACTGGCATACTTCTATTCTGAAAAGCAAAACTCTGAAGATCATTTTGCTATTCTTGTTCTCAAAAGTGTTTTAGTTATGACATAATACACTAACTTAGTAATTTTCAGTTGGTTAATAACATTTCTTTTGAAAACCTTCCTAAGAATTTTTACCCAAAGATTAGAACAAAATTCCAATCAAACAAAAAACAAATTTGGTGAATTATATATACTTTCCTTAATATTTAAATGATGGCTTCTGAATATTTGGCACCTGGAGCTAGCTCCTGAGTTAGTTTGTTTGTTTGTTTGGTTTCTTTCTTTCCTTCCTTCCTTCCTTCCTTCCTTCCTTCCTTCCTTCCTTCCTTCCTT
>CAJQZJ010001694.1:10822940-10873904 GCA_907164525.1 Lophiomys imhausi | reverse complement strand
TCTATCTATCTATCTATCTATCTATCTATCTATCTATCTATCTATCTACCTATCTATCTAACAGCCTAATCACTGCCCTCCCTCCCTCCTCTCTTCCCAGTCACTACAGAGAAGCGGAGGAGGGCCCCCCCCATGGGTACCAACCCACATGGTGCATCAAGTCTCAGCAGAACTAAGTGGATCCTCTTCACTAAGGCCTGACAAAGCAGACCAGCTATGGGAAAGGGATCCAAAGGCAGACAACAGAGTCAGAGATGAGCTCCACTGCAATTGTTAGAGGGCCCACATGAAGAATAAGCTGCATATCTGCTATGTATGTGTATGGGGGCCTAGATCCAGCCCATGCATGCTCTCAGTCAGTGGTTTAGTCTCTGTGAGACCCGATGAGCCCAAGTTAGTTTACTCTATAAGTCTTCCTGTGGTGTCTTTGACCCCTCCAGTACCCTCAATCCCCCCCCCCCGCCCACTTTTTCGCAAGACTCCCAAGCTCTGCTTAGGCTGTGGGTTGCTGCATCTGTTTCCATCAGCTTCTGGGTGAAGCTTCTCACAGGACAGTTATGCTAGGCTCCTCTGTCTGCAAGCACAGCACAGTCTCATTAATAGTGTCAGGAATTGACTCTCTCCCATGGGGTGGATCTCAAGTTGGGCCAGTCATTGGCTGGCCAATCCTTCAATCTCTACTCCATCTTTATCCCTGCACTTCTTGTAGGTGGGACAAATGTTGGGTCGAAGGTTTTGTGAGTGGATTGGTGTCCCCCTCCCTCCACTGGAAGTCCCACCTGGCTACAGGAGGTGGCTACTTTAGGCTCCACATCCCCCCCACTGCTAGCTAGGGTCACTCCTGTAGACTCCCAGTAGCCTCCCCAATCACAGAGATGCCCAGCCCACTGACTGTTTATGATGTTTTCATATAGTTACACAGGACATTTAATTACATTAGACATATCTGCTACCTGCTCAGTGAAGCCAGAATATCATTGTGATTCATCTCACTTTGATTACTTGTATCTCATAGGAAAGAAGAATCCTATCAGATTAAAATCACCACCAAATAAATTCATAAGCTCGTTCTATTGGCCCTGATTAAGCACTATATTACAGTTGTACACTCCCTTCTCAGTGGCAAGGGCCCAACAATCAATATTGTTCTATACTGAGAAAAGCCAACCCTGTGATTTTAAATACTAGGGGTGTAGAAGGCTCTCTGGAACTTGGAATTCCAAGTTTATTAATATAATGTCACATTATTCTTTTAGAATATATTACTTAACAGTCAGGCATGAGGGAATAATCCTTTAATCCCAGTGCTTGGGAGACAGAAGCAGGAAGATCTATGTGAATTCCAGCCTATCCTAAAATATACAGCAAATTCCAGACAAGCTATACATATACAATAAGACCCTATCTCAAAAATATTTTAAAAAGCAAAATAGTTTTTGCATTATTGTACCTTAGTGTATTATTGTAAAAGTAAGAGATAGTTAATACATAAAATTAAGTACAAAACTGAAATCTCAAGCCCAATATGAACTTATAGAAGCCTGCCAATTATTTGCAGAAAAGGAAGATTACTGGTGGAAATATAAATTAGCACATTGTGGGGAAACAGTATGGAGTGTCCAGAAATAGTCACTTGTACAACACCATAGGATCCAGCTGTGCCTGGTACGTATTGAAAAGAAACCCAGTCAGTCTCCAAGAAAGACACATGCATACCTATGTTACTGCAGCACAAACCACCAGGGATAAGCTAGTCAGTGGAGGTGCTAATCAACACGAGGGTGGATCAGTAAACACATGGCATATATAGATAAGGGCAATACTCTTCTACAGAGAAAAATGGGATTCTATCCTCTTCAGGAAAATGGATAGAACTACAGGTTACCAAGTTAACTGAAATAAGCGAAGCACACCAGTTTCATATGATTTTTTGTTTTTGTTTTTTCATATGTAGAAAGTAGGATTTTTTTTTAAAGGCATCCTAAAAATAGTAGCAGAGGGACTAGCAAGAAAGGTTTAGGTGGCCATAAGAGGAGTAAAAGGACAGGGTGAAAGAAGGAGGGTGGGATGGTGGAAACTATCAAAGAATGATATATCATCTATATATGTATGTATGTATGTTAATATCCAAGAAAAATAAACTGATAAGTGCAATCAAAATGCACCAATAACAGTTTTTAAAATCTACTATTCTGCTTTGGAAAAAATTACAATACTATCTCTCTTTACTATTTTAATTTAATACAAATTAAAGCTACCCACACTTTCCAAGCGGCATAAAATCATCCAATTTCAGAATGAATTGAGACCTCAGTGCTCATGTATAAGTCTCTCATTTAGGCTCCAAAGTCCCAGTGTGATGAACAGCAGATCTTACCCTCCCCTAGTTGGTCAATCCCCTGACCTCAGTCTGGTACACTAGTCTATGAATAAATATTTTCCCTCTCATAGTAGTCTGACTTATTTGTTTTCTCTAATCTTAATTTGTTCTTTCTCAAGCAAAACATAGAACACCCACAGGGCAGTCCTACAACATGCTGATTATGCTCTCTTGTCCCTAACTTTTCTTTGCTCCACAGAAGAAACCCACACCCTTAAAGGAGCTGATGATTCTTGGATGTCATCCAAGTCACAAACCTATCCAAAATCAAGTCAGAAACTCAATTCAGTCCACCAAGCTTCCTCATCCACCACCTCTTTTTTGCTGAAAAAGTCACATCCTCCATATTCCTGCACTGTTTCCAGAGGGAAGCAAGACAACTGTAGACAGTCAAGGGCATTTGGTTATACCTGATGTCACATGATGTGGCTATTATCAGCTTTACTAGCACTGGAATACAGTAAATGCTAAGCATCAGCTTAGCCTTTGGTACGAGGAAAATTTATTTAAGTTCTATGAGAAGGATATTATCAAGGCCTATGTTTTGGGATTATAAGTGAGAAACTCAGTAAAGAAAGTTAAAGCAGTATATTAGAACACTAGAAACAATTTTTTGTTGACAACAGTGAGAAGGTTTGTTCTTCACACAAAAGCAAATTAACTGGTGTTTCCTTTTTAACACCCACTGAAATCCTTAAAATCTGTCACTTGACACCCCCTTTCCCCAATTAAAAGTCCCCTCTTTTCTCATTTTCCCCTTCCTTTCCTCCCAAAAAATCTGTATGGGACCAAGTGTGGGACCTAGAAGGGGATGGAAGGAATAGAAAGAAGAGGAAATGATGTAATTGTATTTTAATTCAAAATGAAATAATTTAAAATTTTTCTCATTTGTGATGACAAATTAATACGACTTTGTTTAGACAAACCACTCAGGAGGGAGCACGGAACTGTACTGTGAAGAGTAGACTAGCACCACCAATTAACTATTATTGTTTTGCTTGGTTTTGGGTTTTCCTGAGGACTGAGACATGGCACTGAGAATATTAGACTCTAATGCTAAACTTATCAGCAGAAAGATGCAGAATCCCCAAAGAAACATCATTTGATTGCATAATTCTTCATGTGAACTTTGATACAATCTAAGGCATGGAAACAGAAGAAAGAAAAAAATCTGCCCACTACATGCCAAAGCCACTAGAGAAGAAAACTAGTGAAAAATGTGCCTGGTGACCACACATCCTGAGTATTTCATTATTAAATTTGCTGACCATTCAAATCTACATTGAAGTATAAGGATTTCTGGGAAGGAGAATATAAATTAGAATAATAAAAGTTTAATTTGTTTTGACATTTGACTTGTAAACATTTTTAATCCATGCCCCACATTAAATAAACATAGCACATTGCAACCCACATACATTTCATGAATATAATTTATCCTTATTCTACATAAGGAATGCTAATATTTTCTGTCCCTACTTTCATCCCATTATCTGTCTCTCCCCTCTCTCGGTCTCTCTCTCTCTCTCTCTCTCTCTCTCTCTCTCTCTCGCTCTGTGTGTGTGTGTGTGTGTATGTGTGTTTGAACTCTACCATCATGTGAGAGTAACAGGTTTCATTAACCCTTAAGAAGTCATAACAGAAAACAGAACACAGTGAACCTCTACCATCACAATTATGGAAGAAACAAATCCAAAGTGAGGAATCAATAGTGTGATTGTCATTTAGCTATTTTTTAATTAGTTCAAAGCTTATTATTGTTTCTATTAACTTCAGGAAAAATTAGAGAAAGTAGAAGAGAAACCACGGCATGGCAGCTGTGAATAGGTGTTGTAGGAAAGGAGAAGAAAACCTTGTTACGTAAAGACCTCATTAGCTGGGAAAATGGCTCCACAGCAAAGTGCTTGCTGCACATTCATGAGGACACGAGTTCAATCCAGCACTCTCTGTTGTGAGGTGTCCACCAGAAAGGAAAACTCAGGCACAGATTTAAGCTAATAGAATGTCTTTACTAGCCAGCCAGTGACTACACTGGATGTTCAGGACCCAAGTGCAGTTGCAAGACTTTTTTATGGTGACCTTTTAAGCACAAAAATCATATCCTGAATTGACATACCTCAGTTAATAAAAACAGTTAACGAAAAATAGAACTAAAAATGTCCAAAAGCAAGGTTAATGCATTTAGGGGCTTTCCCATATCTATGGGCTTTGATGGATTAGGTCTTTGTTTTTATTTTAGAAGATGGGTTCTATGGCCTGGATCGTGTGTCAATTGTTCTAAGGTCTAGGAGCCTACTAGGTCTTGAGGACTGTTACAGATGTAAAATGTGAAAGAAATGGCAGGACATGGCTGGGAGTCAGAAACAAGGTTATCCCTGAGGCTTGCTATCCAGTCAGTCTCACTAAATGGTAATTAACACTAAAGGACTTTTAAAAAGCCATATGTAACCAACTACTCTAGAAGCTTTCTAAAATATAGATGTATACAAAAGGAAGTTCATGGGGTTAACCTATAATAAGAGAGACATCTAATGTCACCAGAGAAAACTTCCAGTTCTAGGAATGGGTTACATTGTTTTTTTAAGACGAATGGTCAAAGTACTCATGGGCTCTTCTAAAAATTATAAGCTCTACTCAATGTTATTGGTTACCTCCACAACTTGACAGTAAGATTCTGTTGCTGAAGAAACCTCATACTTCTGTCATAGAACATGGAGAAATGAAGATGGTGCCCAACTAGAAGTTTCCTCCTAATGATAGACATTTATAGTGCTGAAAAGCACTATACGTGTACTAGGAGAAAAGTAATCATCATTCTCACCCTGATATGAACCCTGTGAACTCTTTTAGCAATGTGTATGTATGTAAGGTAAAATGGTGCACCATTGGCACAGATGTTAAGGGAGTAAACAACCATTTTTTTGACTTTGAAACCTACTCCATGAGATGGAATCCACACCTGCCACTGTTAATGAGTTAAAGAACTTTAGATTGGGTCACGGGCCTTAGGGGAAAAACTACTACTCTTATTTCACTAAATGAATATGACAATAAAATGATTCCTGTTGATATATTGCTATATAAATAGATCAGTGTATTGCTCAACACTCATCAGAGAAGTTTCTTCTTGTAGTAGATGGCAATCAAAGATGATTCACCAGTGATGTCTGAACCACAGACATGCCAACCCCATTGATGCATTCTGTCTTTACTGCATACACACATACTGTTGACAAAGTTTAATTGATACACAGATACAGTAAGAGATTAGAAATAATAAACCATAACAAAAACAATTTTAAATTCATAGTATAACTATTATGTGAATGTTCTCTCTCACTTTTTCTATCACAAATATTATATACTAGTTCTGTTCTTGTGATACACAAGGAGATACATATCTGAGAAGAAATGCAATGAGTAACAAAGGCTATGTAACTCAGTGGTGAAATACTCAGAACTACTGTACTCCATGTAAAATAGTTGGGCATAAGCCCAAAGCTGAAACAGTCAATCCTGGGAGTGTAGTACATAATACAGATATGCTGGGCCAAATATTGATGGCTCTAGGCTTTATTGTACTACTTAGAACAGCACACAATCTAGAAATTATAAACTGTGATTTTCTGGAATTTAACTGTTTTTTAAAAGAGCTGACCATGAATTCATGAAGATTAAGAAAACCCCTAGATGAGAGGGGATTTATGTACTTATACACCTATACCAAAGTTTAGCTAACAGATTAAGAATGGTAAGAAATTAATAATAACAATTACAAAAAGAACAATATACTAAAATAAGAATTATTTAAAATATATATGACCACTTCTAGAAATTTCCTACTTAATAGTTTAATACAATAGTTGTCTGCAGAGAACCAAAACCATGAAAAGTAAAATAAGGAATAAAAAGGAATTGGTGTATGTCTTTCTAGGTGACAAAATTCAAGTCACTATATGCAACTATAAATTTAAAAGCGTGAAATCTCAATTATTAATACACAGACATTATCAAGCTAATAAATGCCCCAAAGGTGTAGTGGGTCAGTTAAATTTCTAGTAGCAAAGGGCTTGATGGAACAATAGAAAATGCTCTGCATTTAGGTTCTCTGATACAATTCATACTATTAAAACATAAGATAATTTAATTTTAAGGTCACACTGTTAGAGAAATATAATAATCAGCACACTGGAAAAAATTCCATTTGAGATACTATATAAAATGACCTTACCTGTATGAACAGAAGTAGTCCTTTACTTGGTGACTATCCATCACCAACTGCCTAATCACAGCTGACCAGCATCATGATCTTCCATCACTCAGAACAAAGCTAACACACAACACTTGCATCCTGTTTCATGCACTTACATCAATGTTTTTTTCTATTTCACAAGTTGCTCAACGTGAGAAAAGGCAAATGTAATCAAGCTTGATAAGCTAAGAATATGCACAAATAATATGAAAAAACAATTTGGATCGAGAGGTAAAGATAGCAAATGACAACTTCAGGGCTCTGAATGATGAAGGCCCATACTTGAAAGTAATTTATTTTCTGAAAACCATGGGGGTTCCAGCAGCTTTACCAAAAAGCAACAGAAACACGTTTGATTTTTATGAGAATTGAATATGAATGAGTTGAGGAATTTCACTTCTCAAAAGGCATCCCCCTAACTCCACTGGAATACAGATAGATTCACTAAACTTTGGTGTAGTCATCCTTTCATATACAAAAACAGCATTATTCCTTTCATTCCATGTATTTAGAGAATGTGGCTAATGTCATGTTACCTAGAGTAATCTGGGTGCTTTTGTTCCACTGGAAAAAAACAAATTTCCCCTTTAGCTGAAGGTTTTCTGCTGCTGTCTGTTCAGCATTGGGACAGCAAGGGTGACAGTCTCATAAAGAAAATAAGCAAAGGCACTCACTTTCAATGACATGGCAACCCTCCAGCACTGACATTCTATGCCCTATGTGAAATTAGGGCCACAGGATCAGAGTGAGAATGGGAGGGGACGCAAGTCTGTGCAGATCTGGTAGCTGCTGTTCATTACACAGTGCTATCATTCATTCTAAATTTTAATAGTCCTCTACCAGGAAGCAGCATTCACTTGTTCTAAAGGAAGTGTAACTTATGTGTAAAACTCCTATAAAATGACTCAATGAATCTAAGTACGTCTGCAAGAAAAGTGAGCACATAGTTAGAAAAAGATTAGAGATAACATTTTCATAAATGTATGCTCTCACTTTTCATATTTTCATTCTGTCTAAGGAATATTTGTTTTTCATGAGCCAAAATGTATAGCAAGTTGTTTTGGCAGTGAAGAACACCTCAAATTATTTGGTTGCTAGCCTGAAATAAATAGTGTAGGATTTGTAAACCCAGGAAATCCAACTTATTTGCAAGAATTGTTTAAGGCAACAGAAATTGCCTACATCTTTACTACTTAAAGGAAAAAAATAACAACAAAAATATTAAGACCAGAGTTACAAAAGAAGATACCATACCACTGAGCATTACCCAGTTCATAAGCCTTTTAACATACTCCCTACTTACCTCTACTCTTAAAACTCCTCTGGCTACTTTGAAAATAAATGAATAAATTATGGTGATGTGTACTTGATAACCAATATTTCATCAACACAAAGGATAAGAATAAAAAGTTCATCTTTGTCTTACTATGCTTATAACTAAGAAAAAAATCAGAACAGGGCTAAAAAACAAAACAAAAATCTGAACTAGCAGAAGGCAGAGGAAGGTAGATCTCTCAGTTTGAGGCCACCCTAGTCTACAGAGTGAGTTTCAGTACAGGTAAGGCTATACAGAGAAATCTTATTTTGAAACAAAACAACAACAAAAACGTGAATTAAAATACAGTTTGACTAGAGGAGCTCATCCTGAGTGAGCTAACCCAGTCTCAGAAGGATGCACATGGCATCTATTCACTTATAGTAGGATTTTAACTATTTCGTACAGGATATCTGTACTACAACCAACACATCAAAAGGAACAAGGACATAATTTTTTTTTTATCTTTTTCTTTTTCCTTCTTTTTTTCTTTTTTTCTCTTTCCTTTTCCCTTCTCTTTTTCCTCTCTTTTTTTTTGTTGATATTCTTTGTTTTTGTGGGTTTGTGTGTTTGTTGGTCTTTTTTTTTAGTATTCCCCCAGTAGCAATGAGACACCAGTCACTGGCAGTACTGCCTCTTAGGCCCCCGGTGAATGAAGAGGCGCTTGGCCCTCATATGACTCCTGATCTGTGGTGAGAGACTGTTAGGCAGGGACACTCCACCCCAGAGGAACAACACGGAAGGGTCAGGGGGTAGAGCATGGGAGGGTGGGGCTGGGAAGCGGGAAAAGAGGACAATATGATAAGGATGTAACCTGAAGCTACAAACAAATTTATTAACTAGAAAAAAAAAAAAAAGGCAGGGGGCAGGGCTGAAACACTGTGAATGGAACAGAGGATACAGCCATTCGGCCTGGATTTGCAGACCTCCAGGTGTAGAGAAGACGTGGAGCTAAGGTAAAATACAAGAGAATTGTGGTATTGGCCCATGCCTTTGACTTCAGCGGAGACGGGGGGGGGGCACCTTAGAGTTGGTGGTCTTATGTACTCTGGAGTCATATGGAGCGGGGTGGTGAGGGTGCATACTCTTGGTCCCACCATTCAAGAAGAGTACACCCTTGGTCCCAGCTCCCAGCACACTGGAGACAGAAAGAGGCAGATCCCGGAGTTCAGGGTCAGCCTGATGCAGGGTAAACTCTAAATAGAGAAAGACTTCGATCCAGGAGTGGTGGAACACATATTTGATCCCTTCAGATGAGAAACACAGGTCCCTGTTCCCAATAATTAGAGTTCAGAGACACACACATGGGATTTGGAGGGACCTAGGTTTGGAGGCTACTTACAAAAGGCCGTCTCGATGCAGGCAGATTGTCCTTTGGGATCTCAAAATATATACACTAGAGCTGGTTTAGCTCCAAGGTGACAGAATGATTTCTACTTTAACCCGGATTGAAAGATAACGCTTTGTATGTTGTCAGAAGGCCAAATTTGCTTCAGGAGAAGTACTACCTAGCCCCCCCCATCCCCCCCAGAAAAAAAAAAAAGAGGGCAATTGTCCTAGGGTTGGGATTGGGGCAGGGCTCTGTTCTTATCGTTCCAGGAGAATCGAAGTGTCCATTAGGGGAGCCCGGGGACGGCGGACAGCGGAATCCTCAGCAGAGAGCAGAATCAGGCACCAAGGAGGATGAGTGACCCAGTTGATTCTGCCTGGCAGACTTCCTCAATAGCTGTCTCCATCGGGGGCCTGCAACCACCACTGCAATCCAGTGTCGCTGGGACCGTTCAGCTCTACACAATGCCCCAGCCGGAACCTCAGTGAAGCCTGCAAGATCAGCTTCTGCCTACAAACCCCTTAGGTCATCTAAACAGCTGAGAACAGAAGGACTGAACATAAAAGGATTGTACTAACATTTTTAATCATTTTTCCCATTTGGGTTGGGGCCCCAAACAGGTCTACTACGACCCAAATCATCAGGAAGTCACTTTAAGAGAGCGACGTCCCATGCCCAGAGGGTGGGGAGGGTGTTTCTCCGCCCATCTTTTTGGTTATTTGAAGGATAACTGAAAACTCTGTTATGTAGGGGAAGAGTCTACAAGCTGATAAATGGTCCTGTCTTAATGGGTTTTGGAGGTTAGCCCCAGGGAATTCCTACTTTTCCTTTTCTGTATCCTTCTTCCTCTCCTATGTAGGAGTGCATGGGCTTGAGAAAAATGAGATATAGACATAGCACAGGAAGGTCCAAGAAGAAGGGGCAGATTATTGAATATGCCCTTATACCTTTGTATATTGATACAAAATTAGTAGTTTATTTGGCTAAAGTGGTATTGACCATTGTTTATTGTGCAAAAATAAGATTGTATTGGATTACATTGGTATTGATCTTTGTATATTGATACAAAATTAAGATTATAGTTGGCCACAATGGTATTGACCCTTGCTTATGGACGTAATATTAAGATTGTATTGGGCTACATAAGCATTGATCTTTGTATATTGATACATAATTAAGAGTATATTTAACCACAATTGAATAGATCTTTGTATATTGATACAAAATTAAAGGTAATGCTTCCTAATGGTATCATACCTAGAGATACTTAAAAATAAAATGTGAAGCTCTGACCTCTTGATACCAACCATCTAAAACTGTCTAGGATAGTTAAGTAAAACAAACTCCTAGTCATGCAAACATGTCACTTTGTTAGCTACTATGACAGTCTATCACAGATATTCTCTAAACTACCCAGTAATCAAGTTGCTAAGAGACAAGCAACATTTGCTTATCTAAATACAAGAGATGGATAGGGCATCTTCAAAAACCCCAAGAGATCTGCAGAATATGGCATTCAAAGATGTTATCTTAAATCAAGATTTTTTTTGATATCGAGACATATCAGCGCCTGACAGCACCCCCTATTCTACTCTAAGTAGAAGATAAGCATCGAAGAACCTCCACTGTAAGATGGTTGAATTAGTGGCAAGCCTATCTCTTGGCATGAAAAAACCCCTTGCACCAACTGCAGACAGACTGCTGTCCAAAAAGGACAAAACTTGGTAGCGGGGAAGTCGACAGCCTAACTCTGCCAAGACAGGGTAGGAAAAACCCCTTGCTTCAACTGTAGACAGACTGCTGTCCAAAAAGGACAAAACTTGGAAGCAGGTAAGTCGACAGCCTAGCTCTGCCAAGACAGGGTAGGCGAGTCCTTCATAACCCCTGCTCTACAATCAATGTCTGTCAGAGAAATGGGGTCAAATGACTGAAGATTGATGCTGTAATGTATGGAGAGAAAATGGGAGCTGTCCAGGCAGCCACTGGTATGTCATTTCTTAGTTTGGGAAGCTGCAGCCCTGCACTTCCTATATAATCAGATATATTTGTCCCTCTCAGGTCTCTGAGGTGGTTGAAGAATAGATAGCTAGAGTCTCATAGTTAAATTTTGAGTTGTTTGGGAATCAAGAGGGTGTTCTAAGAAGATGCTTTTTAAATTGTGATGAAAGTTGAGTTGGATATAGAACTTTAAACTCATGGAGATAGGTCGACAGTAGAATGTTGAAGTCAGGTGCCAAATACATATAGACTGGACATTGGGATTGTATGCCAAGCCATATAACTCTCATAATTTTGGCCTAATTACCTCTGTTGTTTTGTATTGTATTTATTATTATAAGAGTAAGAGCCATTTGTTGGACTGAAAGGGGGAACTGTTGGGGGGAAAAGATATATCTTAAACTTTAAAAAAAAGGAAGGGGATGGGTGGGTTGAGGCGGAAGAGGGTGGGAGGGTGGGACTGGAGGCGGGGTAGGGAGGGGATTTCAATTGAGATGTAACTTGAAGAAATAAAAAATAAAGTAAAAAAAAAAAAAAAAAAAGAATCCAAGTGGCACAACTACTCAGAGGTAAAAATCACCAAGTGTTTCCACAAATAGGTAGTAAGCTACAACAATGGCCAAAGAGTGGATAAGGTTGGTATTTTTGTTGTTGTTGTTGTTGTTCTATACAAATTTACTAAGGAATTTAAATTGTGGACATTTTTGAAGATGCAAAGAAGGAAAGATTATGCACTTTGCCTCCATGAACTTACAGAATTTTCTATGGGTGTGTTATTGCAGTCTGTTAAGAAGATACGAGGACAATGAGTCATTGTCCAGATCATTTTGGAGAAAGACCACAACTAACCTAAGCTTGACTAGCAAGTTGACCATTTACTTCCTTCGGAAAGTTAATTATTAGTTAGTTAATTTGTTTGTTTGTTTTTCTAAAAGAAGACACACAAATAGTACCTACTGGCTTTATAAGCAAAAATCAATAAATCTTCATTTCCTCAAGTACAATAAAACATCATCTTCTGAATTAAAGACCCTCTTTTGAGCTAAGAAAACAAATCAACCATGAGAAGTATTTGCCTGTTAAATTTGGTTCACCTTATAATTCCCTAGCAAAAGGAAACACAAGGAATATTCTTTTATGGTAATATGGTCTAAGCTATGAACATCAACCAAAAACAAAAATCTAAACTTATACCTACAATCACCCATGAGCTTTCCATTATCTCTTCTACCAACCCAGGTACAATTAAAATTCAGTTTCCTACTTAAAATTATAGTCTTTGAGTTCAATGAATAGGAATGAAAGGAAAAAGAGAGAAAGTATTGAAGGAGAAGGGGGATGGGAGAAGATGGAAAGAAGGAGGGGAGGAAAGGAGGGGGGCAAGCATAGGGAAGAGGAGAGAAGAGCAGAGAAGGCCAACCCCAAAGTGTGAGGTCAAGAGCCTAATATGACTGATAAGAAAACAACACTGTCATAGTAACTAACAAAATGACACGTTTTCATGACTATTAGTTTCCGTTTCTTAATTATCCTAAACAGTTTATGTCGGTTGGTAGCGAGAGGTCAAAACTTGACATTTCATTTTTAAATATTACTACAAACAATACCTTTAAGAAGCGTTACCCTTAATTTTGTATCAATATACAAAGATCAATACCAATGTGGCCAAATATAATCTTAATTTTGTATCAATATACAAAGATCAGTACCGATGTAGCCCAATACAATCTTAATTTTACATTAATATACTAGGGTCAATACCATTGTGGCCAAATATAATCTTAATTTTGTATCAATATACAAAGATCAATACCGATGTAGCCCTATACAATCTTAAATTTGCATTAATATACAATGATCAATACCAAATCAAGTTGCTAAGAGACAAGCAATATTTGCTTATCTAAATATAAGAGATAGATAGGGCATCTTCAAAAACCTCAAGAGATCTGCAGAATATGGCATTCAAAGATGTTTTCTTAACTTAAGATTTTTTGATATCGAGACATGTCAGCTCCTGACAGCACCCCCTATATTACTCCAAGTAGAAGATGAGCATCGAAGAATCTCCAGTGGGAGATGATTAAATTGGTGGTAAGCCATTCTCTTGGCAAGAAAAACCACTTGCTTCAACTGTAGACAGACTTCTGTCCAAAAAGGACAAAACTTGGAAGCAGGTAAGTCGACAGCCTAGCTCTGCCAAGACAGGGTAGGTAAGTCCTTCATAATTCCTGCTCTACAACCAATGTCTGTCAGAGAAATGGGGCCAAATGGCTGAAGATTGATGCTGTAATGTATGGAGAGAAAATGGGAACTGTCCAGGCAGCCACTGGTATGTCATTTTTTAGTTTTGGAAGCTGCAGGCCCTGCACTTCCTATATAATCAGATATATTCATCCCTCTCAGGTCTCTGAGGTGGTTGAAGAATAGATACCTAGAGTCTCATAGTTAAATTTTGAGTTGTTTAGGAATCAAGAGGGTGTTCTGGATCTAAGAAGATATTTTTAAAATTATGAGGCAAGTTAGTATGAAAGCTGAGTTAGATATAGAACTTTAAACTCATGGAGATGGTTAGATAGTAGAATGTTAAAGTCAGGTGCCAAATACATATGGACTGGACATTGGGAATGTATGCTAAGCCATATAACTCTTATAATCGTGGCCTATTTATTTCTGTTGTTTTGTATTGTATTTATAGTTATAAGAAAAAGAACCATTATTTGGACTGAAAGGGAGAGCTGTTGGGGGGAAAAATAAATACCTTAAACTAAAAAAAAAAAAAAAAAAAAAAAAAAGAAGGGGGGAGGATGGTGGGGCTGAGGGGGAGGAGGGTGGAAGGGTGGGACTGGAGGGGGGAGTAGGGAGGGGATTGTGATTGAGATGTAACTTGAAGAAATAAAAAATAAATTATTAAAAAAAAAAAGAAAACAACACTGCTGGGATAAGAGGGAAAGAAAAAGAAGGAGACTCAAGGTATCTAGGAGGAAATGGCTTCCTGCCTATTTGAAGGGATGAACTGCTTTTCGAGGAGAAAGAATAAAAGAGAAAAGAGAGGGGAGGGGGGAGAGATGAAATAGCAGTGTCTGGCTAATATGAACCTTTTGGCGAGAATAATGCAGTTCAGAGGCCAGGTGAGTGAATGGTAGATATTTCCTGCTTACACATTCAATCTCCAGGGTTCTGATATCTAAATGAAATTCAAGGTAGCTACGTGTCTTTCAAAACACTAGAGTTCATTTACTATTATAGCTGCTATTGCACAAACAATAAAAATTTGAAATGCAAACTATGAGAAATTTAAAAAAGGTAATTGGTTAGGATTAAAAAGTTTGCAAGGCCAAGCCATTTGGGCCAGATGGCTTTTTGCAATCTTGGAAATATCAAAACTCATAAATGTCACAGGGTGTAAGAACTCAGAACATTCCCATCTGCCTAACTAAAAAAAAACCAAAAACAAAAACAAAAAACTGTTCCACATTTGTGCTGACAATGTGTCCATACTGTTATCCTGTTATCACAAATATTACAATTGTTTAGTCTCTGGAGAAGAAAAATCTTATCTATGAAAAGGGCATTTATGTAACCACTTGGGTGCAAATCAAATAAAAAATGTTCACCTCTAAGAGAGATGCTGGGAACAATATCAAAACTGTCACTTCTAAGTGCAGTGATCTTTACCTATATATGACTATCCAAATAGTCATGGCATGGAAGAGGACAAAGGAGAATAAAAGACAGACAAATTAATATTGAAATAGTCCTTCTCCCTAATACTGTCATCGCATTTGAAACCTGAATGTCAAATAATTAACTTTAAAGATGTGATTCATCTGCTCAGATATAATACTATATATTTGTATTTTTCAGAAACAAAGAATTTTCTTCATTTATACCCTCCATACATGCATTTCCCTTCTAATCATTCAAGCAATAATTCTAAAACATGTGTAAAATAAATATTAATAGTACATTATGGATTAATAGAGTTGATTCACATAGTATGCTATAATTACATCTATTTTTGACATCATTTTATATTCTAATAGATTCCTGCTACTTCTCTACTTCACTTCCTTATAATTCATGCCCCAACTCTACACAATAAGTCTCAAAACATCTCTCTTGGCTACTATATTTTCCAATACTCTCTCTTTATCTTTATAGGCCCATGAGGCTTTTAAAAACACATTAAAGATACCTCAGGAATATCAACTGACACACGTATATTGAGCATAGTGGACCAGGACCTATATAAAATTTTCAACACCAGTGTGCACTGATGAAGTATCAGAATGAAACAAATATCAAAATCCACAACACACAAAGGACCATCACAGGGAGGAAAGGTGAATATTTATCAATAACAGAAAAATCCTGACTATCATGGAAAAAGACAGAGCATAAATAATCCAGCATGTTTATCTTCTATTTTCCAAGTGAAAATATGGGTTTACACTAATGTAAACATGTTTCATCATCTCCATTTTTTAAGAAAAAAAGTTTCCCAGTTTCATAAACATATGGGTCACCTGTTAACCTACAGGTTCTACTTAGGTCTTTATTTACAGGCTGCTAGGTGACATCAGTGATTTTGGTCTAAGAAACACAGTTTGATCACCAAGCCTTTAGTCTGGATCACTCATCCTTGTTACAAGAAGTGTAGAATGTAGAGCAGATCTTGTCAAACATGTAAGGTATCTGTCTAGCACATATTTTGGAGCCCATGTTCCTTAATAGGGAAACCAAATGCCACTCCCCAAAGTAAACAACTGGCATTTCAAGACAAAATCTCAAAACAACTCTCTGCTACTTAGACACACAATTGGTCAGTTTTGTTTATTACATAAGCTACCAATCATAAGGTCACATGGAGTAGCAGGAAAGCTTGCTTCATGTATGTCTCAATGCTTCTTTTCTGCAACTAATTTCAGTTCCAAAACTAGTTACTAGTGCAATCTGTAAACGCCAAGCATTCAGTCTTCCCCAAAACTGTACTCCCTTTGAAAAGTGGCCTCAAGCGGGATCTCAGGCAAGTCTCATTTCTGACCACCTTCTAATGATCAACTTCTGGTCAGGCATTTCACTAGAATGACACTAAACACTTGGGACTGGAATTTTATTATAAAAAATACATACTGGAGGTCTGAAAGTTGGACAGATATCACATGGTTAAAATGAAAGGTCTCTAATCACTTGGCTGGCATTTTCCACCATGATCAGCCCTATTGCACCATACCAAAGAACTTTTTCAGTGAACCTTCAGAGGGAACTGAGAGCTCATTAATAGCACTTCCATTTCTGCCTGTAGTCCAAGACAAAGACCAAATTATTATCCAAAAGTTTCCATTTACTGTTTGGTGAACTGAAAGCTTTGCCTTGTACCCATCATGGAGGAAACGTATTATATGAGACATAAATTAAAGGAAAAAAATGAGGCTATCAAAGATCATGAAATGTAGTCTTGCTCTTAAGAGAACTGGCAAGGGCATATGACGAATCCAAATGTCTAGCCAGGGTTACTTTTCTCTATTATATTAGTAAAGGATTGAAGTGGATAGTCTACTGAGTGATACTAATAGTCTCTGAGTTTACCTTATTCATCTATCAAAGTGATCGTACTAGTTGCTAAAATCATTATCACTTCAGGGCCAGCAAGAAGGACCCGTGAGATAATGAATTTGCTGCCAAACCTGAAGTTCTAAGTCCAATTCCTATGACCAACAATGTGAAAGAAAAAAAAAAAAAAAGAGAACTAACTCTCCAGAGTTGTTCTCATACCTCTACACATGCACCATAATACACACACACACACACACACACACACACACACACACACACTAAGACTCATACAGAGTACGTATGTAAGTAAAATATAATAAATTTATTATATTTAATAAAAATTTAAATTATTGCTACTTCATCATCTATAATAAATAACTATGTTAAAATCTAATACTCATCTCAAGTAATGTTTTTAGTACCTCTGATATCACTTTGTTATAAAATTTATACTTTGTTACTTGTTTTTACCTAAATTCTTATCTTTAGAAACTTCAAACTAAGTACCAGCTCAGCCATTTCAAATAAAGACTTCTGGGTACATTTGTTATTATCTCTGTGGTCTTGCATATGAATTTTTTTTTTTTTTTGGTTTTTCGAGACAGGGTTTCTCTGAATATCTCTGGCTGTCCTGGACTCGCTTTGTAGACCAGGCTGGCCTCGAACTCACAAAGATCCGCCTGCCTCTGCCTCCCAAGTGCTGGGATTAAAGGCGTGCGCCATCACCGACCGGCTTGGATATGAATTTGAAGTTAAATTCAAATTCAAATTCAAACTTAAATTCCATATTAAACTCTCCTAAAGAAAAATTATATATATATATATATATATATATATATACATATATATATGGAGAGAGAGATTTGAATTACAAATAATTCACTACCACTAATTACAAAGAACATAAAATACAAAAGAGTCCTATATACCCAATTTTCAATTGTTTTTCAGTTGTCTTTCTTCTTCTAGGCCTTTTTCACAACAAACAGCTTATTTGAAATAAAAATAACATAAAATAAAAAGTCTTGCCATTTCACAGGAATAAAGACATGACTTGTCATTGCACAGTAGAAACATAGCAAATGCCGGCATGAATTCCACAAATTCAATCAACTCATACACACGTTGTGGGGGAGGGGGGTCAGAAAAAAAATGCAACGAGTTGAGTTAATTTTGCTATTTTTCTCTCCTGAGCAGAGCACTGTAATTAACATCCATTGTGAATTTACAAGGATTTGGTTAGAAAATAATTCATGTTAAACAGAGAAGCTCAACATCATTAATAGAGACTGAGAAACTGGGCCAGTGTGTGTGAGAGCATAAACCATAGAGGTCATATGTGTTAATGAGAAAAAGAGCATTTATTAGCTTTCAATTTAAAATATAAAGCCTTCTCTCTCAAAGGTTTAAAATGGGACAATGTTCCCTACCTGAGGACAGAGGAAGGCAGTACCCTCAATTAGATGAACAACACTCCTGGCCTGAAACTTTTATTGTTGTCACTGAAATTAATCACTGAAGTTGTATTTTTACATCCTGACATCTGTGTTCCCCTGCATAGTAAGCCTGTGAACATAATTTATCGTGCACTATGGCCTGTACTGGAAAATTTTCTTTTAAGTTCCAGATACATAATATTTCCTTTTACATAGTAGTCAAAGTGGCATATTATGTAATTTTTGTGTGAGATCTATATGCTATGGAGCTAGCCCCTCTGAAAAGCTAAAAGCTCCTAGATCATTTTAATTAAAAAAAAAAGAATGAAAGAATGCCCTTTGCAGTTCACATGAAAAAGTAAAAGCAAATAATTACTTCTTAGCAATTTATTTTTTTCTTTGCTTCCATATTTTCTGTTATACTGACTTCAACTGAAGATATAAAAATGGCTTTGACAATGAAGGGGCAAGGAACTAAGGTTAAAGCTCAACCAGTATCCAAGCTGTCATCTGGACCAGTGTGTGGCTGTCATCCACCGTGCAGTCCACAGTGAGCAAGCGCACTCTCGCTGTACACACTGACTAGAGCATGCTCCATCAGGGCTGCTCAGAGGCACAAACTCTCATCCAATCAGAGCTCTGCAAGACTTGTCGAAATCCATTCCTCACCATACCCTGTTCTACTTTAGTGACACAATTAATATACTGCGGCGCTGTCAAGTAAGATTCAGTGACAAAACTAACAAAAATACCCACCTTGTAAGGTGACTCTAATGACAAAGGAAACCCACCCTCATATATATGATGACACCTCCATTTGCTGGAGATATGAAGAGCCAAAACACAAGCCATGCTCTATGTGTTGTTTGTTCTTTTGCCAGTAGCATCCCGATGTGCCAGCATCTCCCTGAATACTTGTTCCTTTTACGACACTATGTCTAAGCCAGTGCACACTGTAGCTATAATCAAGACCACTCACAATGGAGCTTCCAACTGGAAAGCCACAGAAGGTATTAGCTGTGCAGTTGGGAGATCCTGTTAAGGGAGAAACATTTCTTCCACAGAGAGCTACCACAATGCAGACTGACAGTGGCTCAAATACAACCTACCCACACCAACTCAAGGATCCTCTTTCCTCTGCATTCCTGGTTTCCCACATCTACTCTTCTTTTTTTTTCAGAATGTAAAAATTACAATTGTGAAGGGTGTGTATGTGTGTATATTGGAGAGACAGAGAGAGAGAGAGAGAGAGAGAGAGAGAGAGAGAGAGAGAGAGAACTGTGAGAGCATGAGAGCAACTGGATATCAGGAGTCTGTACTCTTGGTCCATCTTGTGGGTCTCGGGTATTGAGCCCAGGACATCAGCCTTGCTGGAAGGTACTGTAAGGCTGTAAAAATTAATGAATGCATGGCCTTCTCCTCTGTGGTGAGACCCTGACCTCACTTCTTCTGGAAACCTTCCACAGAACTCAGTCCTTGAAAATATCAAAGCTTGCATAGCTGGCTGGTTTGTTCACACTCCCCTCAGATCCCTCGTATACACTCCCTACTTGCTCACCACCTAACTTAACATACTCTTTGTTTCTTTGTCACCACCTGTGGCTGTTGCCTGGTGGGCTAAAAAAAAGCTACTCCTTGGTGCCCCCACCTTTTTGTAGCCTCTTGTGTATTTAAAGGGCCTGAGAGCTGTTTTATGGGGTTCATTCCTCTATGGGGGAGTTGAACCCTGGCGCGTCAGCTTAAATAAACCTCTTGTCTATTACAGCGAATCTGGGACTTTGGTGGTCTCTGGGCGTCAGGCCCTCAGGGAACCTCCTAGGGTTCAACAGTACATCTATGCACTAAGCCACCTCACCAGGCCCTGCTCTTTTTTTTACTGTACAAAAGGATTTACTGCTAATTACTCAGGATTGGAAAAGTATAATTTACTAAGCCACAGAAGGTTAGTAAACCACATTAGGCCAAGAAGGGAACCACTGACTGGGATTACCTTGGAAGAAAGTTTTCTCAAAAGCAAATGGAACCTCTTGTTCATTTAGTCAAAGATACTCCCATTCTGCTCCATTATGTAATCTTGTTCTTAAATAATATTGGGCAAACAATAGTGAGCAAAATACAGTTCCAAATGGAACTTGCAGTCTTGCAAAGGAGAAAGTTATTAATCAGACGCTCACCAAATAAATGAATACAAGTTGTGGTCAGTACTTTGAAGGCAAACTGAGTCCTGTTTCAGAGGGATCTGATTCAATTTGAACTGTAAGTTCAGTGAGGATTCCCCTGCGGGTGGGGCAAAAGAGGCTGTCACTATCAAAAACAAATCAAAACAAACAAAGGGAGAGTCTTTGGGGCAGAGATATTAATAACCTGTCAAAAATGAAAAGAAGGAATTTAGGGACAGTGTGCTAGAAGATGGGAAATGAGAGTAATTACTGAGAAACAGGACAAACTATAGGAGGAATAAGGTCTTCCATTGAGCAGAAACAAGGCCTGCTGTTAAATAGCACATGCATGGCTGGGCTTCCACTTGTGTAGTTGACCTGAGAGACCTGCCCTGGCATGCCCAAACATGTCCAGCCTGAGACCTGCCTGGAGATTGATGACACCACACTGGAGACAGGAGCCAATGAGGAAGAGCAGCAGCAGCCTGTGGTTTGGGAGCCAATGGGACCCCAGGTGGAGATTATAAAGGGAAACCCCGCTTTTTGAAATAAATGAGTCTGCTTTTCCCTTTTACCAGACTCCCAGAATCTGGGTCATTGATTCCTCCCCGCCCCCAAAAGTCCTGGGTATGGGCCCCGACAACAACAAACAACATACTCAGGCCAAAGCAAGAATTTGTTTCTTCACTCAATGAGAAGAAGCTCTGGGATAAGGCATACAGCACTTACTGTACCAGACAGCTGCCTCAAGCAAGCAACTGAGGAGCTGATGAAAAGAGATGACCCACTTCCCACTGTAGAGGGTGCGCCTTGGGCAGTGTAAGCTGGTGTGTTATCCATATAAAAGAAAGCAATGTTATGTTCATTAACACCACTGACTCCATTGGGAAGCCCTAATTGGCAGAGAGACGATGGAAAAATGTGGAAACAGAAGGCAACTTTAGAAGTCTACGTAGGCCCAAGTAGAAAGTGAGAGAGAAAAGTGTATGAAATGATGACTAGTAGATAGTAAAATCAATGTATTACATAACAGAAGTCAGAAAGAGAATGTGTTAGGAATGGATCCTAGATCTTTGACCTATAGCTGGTTATTTCATTGACTAGGATGAAATACAGGAGGACAATAGTCTGAAAATCACCTTCATATGGTTGTATTTGAAGTGCCTTCAAGGCAAGTGAAAGATATCCAGCATGACTTCATGCGCTCAGAGGAGAGACTGGGCTAAATGAGTATCTTTGGTGACAACATGAAAATATAAACCCTTAATGCAGTGTGTTTTTATGTATTAGCATGCCATGGAAATAATTATTTCTTTGGTCAAATAGCTTAATTTTAGTAACACTGACATTGGAAAAGTCTCATTAAAAAAAGGTGTGGGGGAGGTTAGAAAAACATGCTTGATGCAACATAAAACAGAATGCTGAGTTGTATTAGCTTGGTATAGGCCTGTATGACAGGTTCTAATTATAAACATGTCACAGATGGCAAATACCCATTGCCTGAACAATAAAGAAGTCCCACTGGATGAATATATGGATCATTTGAACCATTAAAACCAGTGATTCCCAAATAAGATGCTATAGGAATGGCGTGTCCTATAGATGAATCATTAGGTGAATTCTCTTGCTTGCTCTTAGGGTATCAAGTGAGCACGGGCTGAATGCTGAGTCTGGTAATTAGAAACACTTAGGCCATATTAAAGAGGTGGTTAGAATCATGAGCCAGTTCTCATTAAAGAGCACAATACTGTGAAGCAAAATCTGGAGAAGGTAGAGAACTGATCTATAAAACACAAGGGCAATCAGAGATATATTAATGTTAAAAAGTAAAAGATACTATTCCAAACGATTACCTGAAAAATTGTGGCTTCAAGGCAAATGAAAGGTGTTCTGTGGACATATGGCTTCATTCATCATTCAAAGCCCACTTTGAGTAGATAATTTAAACATATGAACGCCAAACAGTCTGTGCTGGAGACTGTAAATGAACACCAGCAAAATCTAGTATTTTTCTAGAGAAAAAAATTCAGAGAATATAGAAAATTAGTGAAAAAACTATGTGATATAGGTTAAGTATAATAATTTTTAAGTAACTAAAAATGTTAGCAATTCATAGCAAGTATTTTTGCATTGTTATAGTTTTTGCATGAATTAGAAAAAAAAGTTGGATATGCAATTTTATTTTTGACTTTGGAAATCCTGGGATGTCCTTGAGTTTCATGGAGCCTTTTTTTGCATTATATATGGTTTAGCTTGGTCTGAGGGCGACTAGGGTTTTGGAATATTCAATTTTACTAAAACCGTCCCCAACCATTGGCTTTGGGGTTTGGTTTCCTGAATTTAAAGAATGAAATTCATGGACCACAAAGGTCAAGTTTCAAAGAGAAAGTTACTATTGGCTTATCCGTGGAAGATAGACAGACAGAACTGGCAGATGAGGACGATTGTGATGTCATTAAGCTGCTCAATTGGGAGTTTTTAAAGGGCCATGCGGCAGAAACTGGACTGAAACAGGAAGAGGAAGCTGAGGCACTCAGAGACCCTGTCAGCCTGTCACATCCTCATGGACAGACACCTTTGAGAAAGGAGGAAGAGTTGAGGAGGAGCATGGACCGGAACTTACTTGACCTCTGACATCCTGCCTCCAGCAAGGACAAGCTCAGAACTGCTGCCTTGGGCTTCCTCTCCTGTGTGACCAATTTCTATCTCCTAATCTCAACATTTTTTGAAAACCACTTATTATTTTCAGACAGAAGTTTTAACAAATTTTAACATTCAAGAACTCTGAAAATATCACGCTAAGTAGATGAGGCAACTCACAAGAGGTTAAATAAATATTTCATGATTCTTTTTATGTTAAATAGTAAAAACAGGAAAGCCATAGAAGAAGATAAAGGACATTAGTGCTTGATAGCCATAGGTTAAGAATTGGTAGACTGTTAAAAGTTATCTTTAACGGGGTGATTAAAAAAAACTATAGTTCTCTAGAGAGTACGTTTGTACAACTGTGTAAAGATATAAGTCAACGAGTTGCAGACTTTATAATAATAAAGTCACAATATATTGTGAATTATATCTCAATAAAGTTATTTTTAAAATACCTGATGACAATTTTTATCTGGGGCGAAAAATACTAAAGACTTATTAACCTGAAACAATGGTAATAATGTGAGTCTTTTAAGCTTTACAGAAACCATTTTGCATATTTATTTCTTTTCAATTTATAAAAATTACTTTAGGAGGATAGGTATTTTGGTATTAGTTGCCAAATGCTTCTATTAATTTCCAATCAAATGTTTCTACTTATCTAGCAAAGAAACAGGTGGTCTAGATTCTTTATATGGATAACTCTGAGTACCCAGAACTACCTATCCCCTTCAGATTAGCACTTTACTAACCCCAGAGGAAACACTAGAGCTAACTTATCTGGACCAAGGTCACTGATACTGAAAAGTAATGGAGGTGCAATTTAGATCTAGAGAGGCTGTCTCCACAGCACATTTTAACTGCCTCCTATGCAACCACAATGACGACAGTTTTAAAAGAGCATGTTTCATACTATGAGAAATCCAAGAAGTAGTGATGTTGAAGACACCACAAATACATCCCCCAGGGAAAATGAAGAAAGGACTAATTCCAAGTTCTTCACATTCTAACGAAAAGCTTCCAGCTTCGAATACAGTTTCCAGTTTTCCAGTTATAACCTTTTTGCTGGATGTTAGCTTAGATGGAAAAGATGAGCTGTGGAATGCTGCCCAGTGGATGCGAACAATCACTGTTGTAGAGACAGAAAAAAAGAAAGGGTCAGAGGCAGGCCTTACAGCTCAATGGTACAGTGTTTATCTAACATGTACAAGGTCCTGATTTGTTTGATCCCCAACACTGAAAACAAAACAAAACAAAGAATTAAACCTTTTTATGAAATATAAGTCCAGAAAAAGTTAATATATTCAAAGTTAAATATGAGATTTACATATATTTATTAAAGCTAATAAAATGAAATGTCAGGGATTTCTTTACCATCATCTCTAAGAAAACAGAAGAGAATGTTTTGTGTTCAAGACAAGTTTTTGGTATGATACATTGTACATACAACTAGTCAATTTTCAGTTAAAAACAACCATACAGCTTCTAGCTATTCTTATATACCATAAAGTAATACAGTAAATGTCAATGTCTAGACACCAAATATAGGCAGATTTTCATATTGCCTTTTATTTTCATTTGATTTTCAGTACCAACTTTGTTTTCTTTCATTCTGCAACACCTAACCTTACTATACAGTTATTCTCAGAAAATTCAAATCTCATTCATTACATTAAAACTAAAAAGAATACAGTGTAAACTTTCCATAGGGATCATAGTAGGATATAAGGGTTGGTACAAATCCATTCAAGACACATGCTATCTTCTTTGTGATCCGAAATACCCATTCCTAGCATATATCCAAATAATTGCTCATTTCCCCAACCATTTCCAAGACACATGATATATTCTCATTGCAGTCAGCCAATTAGGGGGCCCTCCTTTTGGCTCCCTGTAAAGGCTCCTGTTCTGTCACAGG
This sequence comes from Lophiomys imhausi, assembly GCA_907164525.1. NCBI lineage: Eukaryota > Metazoa > Chordata > Mammalia > Rodentia > Muridae > Lophiomys > Lophiomys imhausi. The sequence continues at coordinate 10,848,911 of CAJQZJ010001694.1, read as the reverse complement.
ACAATGTGTGCTCAGTGTTAAAGAGGGTGCAATCTGACTGATAGAATGTTTGAAGTCATGTAACAAACCACCCACCTTATTAGCACAGACTTAAATCAAGTCTCCAAGTGAGTCCTTGGGACTATGTCTGGTAGACCTATTTAATTCACTCTGCAATGCGCTGGCCTTGCATTTTAAACCTGAAACAAAGCCAGATGAAAAAAGGCAAGATTTGGGTATTTTTCTGTGCTTTGTTTTACCACAAAACATTTACAATCTTCATTGTAACATAATTTTGGATTCTTAAAGTAAAAAACAATACCTACATAAATATGTATAGTTATCTATAGACGTGTGTGTGTGTGTGTGTGTGTGTGTGTGTATCAATTTTATGGAAGAAATTTTAAGCTCATGGTTTTGTTTTCTTGGTTTTTTTATTTTTTTTTCACAGAAAAATGAATTACTCTTTTACGTCACCCTGCTAATCTTTATGAGGTGTGTTTTTCCCCCTCTCTTTGGTTTCTGGGCAGATTATTTCTGGCTACCTGCTCTTGTGCATGGCATGCAAATATGACCAACTGCACCATTTCATTAGACACAGTCCATTCCAGATGCCTGGAGAGACTGTCAGTAATGATGACTTTTACTCTTCGGGAAAAGCTGTTAGCTACCAGAGTGCCTCTGTGCCTGCCTATGTTAGAGGCTGGATGCCATAGAGAAAACTGCGGCCCAGATTCTTGAGCAAGCTGCAGTGTGGCTCCTAAAAACACAGAACAATTATTAACACCTGAAAACAGAAATGAATTTATCGTCTGTATGATGCCTAAGCAACCTTCCAGAGTGTCTAAACACACAAGGTTCAACTAACATTTTCTGAGCTTAAATGGAAATTTAGAGAAGGGGGGCCTCGGTTTTACTGATATTCTTCTGGGGTAACCCAGTTTTCATCCCAAATCATTACAATGTCTAGAAAAAAAAATCTATCAATCAGCTTATGTGAAATAGAAGGCATGGAAAAATATAGGCTTAGTGACAACACAGGGATTTAATCAGCAAAATCTAACACCTGGGAAACTTTCTTCTCCTTAAGCACCCAATTTCCCTTATAAGGAATTGTAAATAGACGTAGGGAAAAAGAGAGATACAGAAACAGGAATTGCTCTATAGATTTTAAAATGTATTCAGATAACAAAACCAAATCTGTAATATGTAATGGGATCTGTTATTAATTATAGCAGTCCTTGATATGTGGGAGATATGTTTCAAGAATTCTAGTGGATTCCTAGAACCATATATAATATTAAACCGTGTATAAGAGATTTTTTTACTAAATTTACACAAATAAAATTTAACAATTAGTCATAATAAGAGATCAACAACAACAATAATAAATTAAAACAATTATAACAAAATGCTATCATTATACTGTTGGTATTACATATTTTGTACTTTGTGGCCATTAGTAACTAAGGCAAAGTAAATTTAACACAAATATGGAGATACCAAGACAGTTAATCTAATAACCACAAGACCTGAGTAACTAATGACAGACAATTATACAGTGTGAAAATCCTGGACAAAGCAATGAACCACATTCAGGAGAGATGAAGCATAAGGCATGAGATTTCATCACAATATTCAAAGTACTATGCAATTCAAATCTTATACATTGTTACACTTTTTCTATAATATTCTATTTTTAATCTTCCATTTAGTAGTCACCAGACCACAATGAACAAGTAAAATTGCAAAAAAAACCTTAAAAGATTAATTACATTTTGAAACTGTTGAAGTCTATACATTTCCTTCCTGTTGAGCTCCTAAACCTTACCAGTCTGCTTCCTCTATTTTCACCACCCTGTCTTTTGGGTCTACCTTTCCTTCAGGCTCCTCCCACCTCAGCAAAGCCTGATGTTCACACTGCCCTGTACACACATCTCCATTACTGCACACATTACAATTTAGTGCGGTGTTTGTTTCTTATATCTGGCAACTTCTTCAGAGAAAGTATGTGGAGGCAGTAAATCTTTATTTACTTTGCCAGTACAATAAAAACAAAAACAATAGCTACAAAGATCTAGGGTGTCACTCTCCCTAATAAATGAGATTAATAAATGACATTACCTCAACTTAGCCCATAAAACTCCACACATAAAAGCAACAGATCCCAGCAAACATTCTGCCTGCTGTATGTACAAGCTGGTATATCCTTATTAATATACAAAATCCATTGTTTCATCTTCTGCAACTTCAAAAGTAGGAGAGAAATCTGTTCCTTTTTTACTTTCCCATAATCCCTCTCCTCGGACCCTTTCTTTAAATTATTAACTATCTATTCTGGATAATAAATAACAAGTTAGAAATGAGGTGCTATTGTTAGAATTCTTGGGACTTATAATGCCAGCGAAATAGCAGAGAGCAAAATCAGAGCAGGAAAAATTGCATGGGTAAATGGGTGGATGGATGTAAAGACGCCTAGATATCAGCTCCAAAGTAACATTTTTTTCCTGAGGTCTTTGGGTACCAAAAAGAAAGGGATACTATGTGCACAGAGAAAGTGCATCTCTTAAAAATAGCACAATATATATTTGGAAATTATAACTTGTATCATTTTCCTAATTATCCAACTTGTAAAGAATGTTCTTATCAGAGCAATATAAAAGGTCATTATGACTTTTGGAATTTTAAAGCTGACAAACGTACAGGTACTCAAACTTCTCTGTCATAAACAATAATGGAAGGTTTGCCTCCTCTCAGGGTGGTATTTTATTTTGCAGGTGTGGCACACACTCTAATAATCAACACTGCTACAGACAGAATTAATGTAGCAATATAGTCTGATTTACAACAGAGTCAATGAATAGCCCAACTTTTTCTAAAGCAATCTTGACTTTAACCTCCTGAACTGCTAAATGGTGATTTACAATATATACTAAACTGTGCCTAAGTGTTCTTGCTGAGGATGGAATTAAGCCAATTTATACAAACTCTCTCCTGACTAGCAAAATTCAGTAGCTTCTGGAGCCATGAGATTTCACCTTACTAATGCTTATCTGTGTAACATAGAACATTTACAATAGCAAATGAAAGAGGTTTGAACCCTAAACAGTACATATCAAGAAAGGAAAAATTGTACTTACCTTTTCATGAGAACCACATATTTTCTTTATGGTATTTACACAATAACTACACAAATCTGTGAAAGTTACCAAGTCTGGGACACTAAAAAAATCAATTTCTCATTGAATGACTGCTCATAGGCGTCAGCATGAAAGATTACATCGTTAAGTGCTGGAGAGTTTTTTTTTTTTTTCCATAACTGAACACCCCACTGTAGCAAACCTGGTTAGACGAAGCAGAAACAAATTCATATTTCCTAACCCTTATTCAGACGCTCTGGAGTAGAAACTGCACTGCAGATCATTGCCCCACTTGATCACAATATTCTCCCAGTCAGGCTTACACTAACGAGGGCCTCATGAGATGCTGCTTTTTCTTCTTATAAAGAAAGAGAAGAATTCCCACGAATTTCACAGTACAATGATTCATCCATTACTTAATCTTGTTTTCTACTCTATTAAAATCAAAGATGCATATGCCCTGGTGTGCCACGCTCCTATATTTAACTGTTGGTTCAAAAAATGTTTAAAATGAAACAAAACTATACCAAAATACCTGTAATTGATATTTCTAAAGCCCTGCTCCCCATCCCTTTGACTCATCTTGCACTGATTGACTGACTGCCAGCTCATTTCTTTTAAAGTCCCACTGGAAACAAACAATGGCGAATACCAAAGATTTCAATTTATGATGTTCTACACACATTGTGCACTTTCACCAATGAGAAATGCAAGCATCGCAAGAACAATAGAACTTTATTTTAAAAAATAAAGAATTCATTCCAGAAAGCCCAAATTTATGCACGAAAAAACTTTTATCACTAATACCATTATATTTGAATATCAATTTCAGAAAGCAAATAAAATGGTCATGGTAGAAAGACAGGTAAGAGTAGTATTACCTCTAAGAAAGCATTTTAACCAGAAAGTAATGCCATAATCAGAAACCATATTTGCTCTGCACTAGAAGACAGAAAGATAGATATCCTTAGTAGCACTTTTAGTTTACATAAAACACTGGAGACTGTGATAACTTGGGAATTGTCAGGGATTCATTTTACTAAACTTCACCTTGAAAGATAGAGATTCAGAGAAATCTAGGTCATAATTCCACCCTCTTCACCAGAATCTGGATGAATATGCTTTTTCATTTCTGAGTTTGTAATATTTCCTCAAGCAAAGTACTGATATATCATTGCTGTGGGGCCTTTCACTGGAGATAGAAATACAAGCCCTGAGCATGACACTGCAGTCCAACATGAGGGGAACCTTAGATCTGCTTGGATGCCATCACCGGGAAAGCATCAACGGCTGCTGTCTGACCACTGGGAAAACAAACACACTGTAAAATAAAGTTAATTTACCCTGCTCTTGGTTGACCTTTTTGTTTCTTCTAAGTAGTTCCATAAGTTTGGCCAAATAAAATGGGATCTCACATAGCTTAAAACATTAGTCTTTTCCAACCTTCCCCTAACCCATCTGAAACACCAGCATGATCAGGAAGAATTCTTTCACTATAAAGACTTATTAGCTATTTGGTCTCCTCTCCACATACTTACCTCTTCCTCTCCCTCCCCTGTAAGTATGCACATATCATTACAATCCATACATGCATGATGTTGAACTAAGACAGTCTATACAACTTTTAACTTTCTAATGTTATTTGACATAACTTGAAGTATATACAAAGTTTAACCACAGAGAACACATTTATAAATACCAATTCAGGAAACTGCCTCCTCAGACATCACCTCAAATCACTGTCCCTCTTCTAGGTTAACACATTTAACCAACAGGCAACACTCTAGATGAACTTTGCTTGTCTCTGAAATTGTGGAAGTAGAAATATACATAAAACATACTCTTGCATATGACTCCTGGGTTCCAAAACATGCCTCTGGGATTTAATCACATTGTTTGCATCATAAGTTTGTTTGTCTGCATATACATCTGTTTGTTTTTGCATTATACTACAGATCTTAAATTTATACCACTAGTTCATTAATCCTGCACTAGACGAACATTTCAAGAGGTCCCCATTTGACATTATTGAAAATCATGTTCTTAATGATACACCTACACATATTGTTTTGCTGAGCATATACCTAGGATTGGGATCCTGTGTCAGGAGAGATATCTAAGGGTTGACTTTAGAACTGATTGACAAGTATTCCAAAGTGAATATACCAACATCTACAAAGTCCAGCTACTCCACTCCATATATTCTCAAAGCATTTAAATGGCTCTATTGGAAGTATTACTTTAGTCACACAGGGTGGTAGGAAATATGCCAACTTCTTGGCTTGGACTAACTTTCCCATGGGTAGCAAAGCTGGATGTCTATTCCATGCAAATTGTTTATCACATTATCTTGTCATTATGGATTAGTAGTTCTTGTAGTTGTTTTTGAGACAAAATATCATTTAGCCTGGGATAGCTCAAACTCTGTGTAGCCAAAGATGACTTTCAAATTCAGATACACTTCTGCCTCTACCAGCACGGAGTGAGACTACAGGTATGGACCATCATGCCCAGTTATATGAAGCACTAAAGATCAGATTCATGAATTAGCATTTGCTAGGCAGCGCTACTCCAACTTAGCTACACCATCATCTCTGGATTAGTAGTTCTTTATTAAAAACTTGAAATCTTCACAGCATGCATTTCCAAATGACTACCAATTACAGAAATGTCTATTTCTGTAAATTGTACTTTGTTCCACAGAGCACATTTGCATACACAATTATAAACTATTAACGCAGTATTGTAATAAGTTTTATATGGTAGTGTTAGTGTTCCAGTTTCAGTCTTCTTAGATTGATCTGGTTGTTTTGTAGCCTTTGCATATCCCTATGTATGCAAGATACATCTGATCAAATGGCCCCACAAATTCCTCCAGAAATTAATTGGAGTTATACTGAATTTATAGTTAGCATACAAAGACAACCAAGTGCTCACAAGCTATACCATCCCATTTGTTTTTTCAGTTGCAACCTTTGGGCAAATCTTTCAGCTGCTATTTTTCCTGGTCTTTTGGTGACTTTGATGCTACTGTCACTGTCATTTTAACTTTTCCTTTTCTAATTCCCCAAGCTATAATTATAAATAAAAATTTATTTTTGTACCTTAGGATGCTACCCTTATATCCATTAATAATATTTCTTATGGATAAGGAAGAACACAGTGAAGTCTTTTGCATTTGAGATTATCTCTATAAGGAAGATTCTATAAATGGATTTTATTGAACATATGTGAATATTCAGATTTTCTACCTCTCCTTTTGTCAAGTGCAGAGATGAAGAAATCTGACATTTAAATATTGTGTTTTCCTTCATATGATCCTGAGTATTATGCTTTCAGAAGGAGTCTCACATATGGAATGTGTACCTTTGACCTTCCTAATCTAGCATGCTCAGAGTTCATCATTTTGTCTTAAAAAACACTTTTGCTTTCGCAATATTTCTTGATATGTGCATTTGGTTTTTAAGATTTGTTTCATTTTTGATTGTGTATGAGTCCGTTTATGGAAAGGTATGGTATATGTATGGGGATGCTTGCAAAGGCCAGAAATATCAGATCCCCTGGTGCTAGAGTTAGAAGTGGTTGTAAGCCACCTAAAATAGGTGCTGGGAATTGAACTCATAGGTTCTAGAATAACAATATGCACTTTCCACCACTAAGCCCTTTCTATTCAACCCCTATTTAACTATTTTTTAATTCTTCTTTATTTCATTCCATTTAATTTTCTTGAATGCAATTTGCTGTACTTTGTCATCATCTGTAAGGGGAGTTATATTAATACAAATTAGATTTAGTGAATATCTAGTGGCTTATGATATAGTCTCTAAATACGGGACATGAAGATCAACTTGGCTGTGAGCAATTGGTGTAGCAGCATATGGACTCAAAGCAAAGTTTGTGTCCTGGCATTGTTTTCAACTGCTAACAGCTTTATGCTGTTAGCATAAGGCAGAGCTCAGATTAGACTGAAGCCAGGTGAAACAAGGGGAGACCCTATTTAAGAACAAAGTGGGTGGAGCCCGAGAGTTCCCACGCTAGAGAGTTCCCACGCTAGAGATGAGGAGATGCAAGGTGGCTTGTATCATCTGATGGAGAAAATGCTGGTGGACTGAAAAGCTGATCTCAAACAGAGCTGAAAAATTACAGCCAGCTCTCACTGAGGCCTTCACTGCTCACCAGCTTCTTTCTGCCTCAGGGAAAGCTGCTGTCAGAACTGGGATTCGAACCTACGCCTCCAAGGGAGACTGCGATAGATGGCTCAGCGATTAAGAGCACTGGCTGTTTTTCCAAAGGAACCAGGTTCAAAATCCAGCACCCACATGACAGTTCAAAACTATCTGTAATGACTAGGTATGGTGGTGCATGCCTTTAATCCCAGAGGCAGGTGGATCTCTGGGAGTTCAAGACTAGCCTGGTCTACAGACTGAGTTCCAGGATAGCCAGGGCTTCACAAAGAAACCTTGTCTCCAAAAATAAAAAAAAGAAAGAAAGAAAGAAATGAAAAGAAAAAGGGAGAGCTGGTTGTAATTTTTCAGCTCTGTTTGAGATCAGTTTTTCAGTCCACCAGCTTTTTCTCCATCAGATGATACAAGCTGCCTTGCATCTCATTGTCTCTAGTGTGGGACCTCTCTAGCATGGGGCCTCTCGGGCTCCACCCACTTTGTCCTTAAATAGGGTTTCTACTTTCATCTGGCTTCAGCCTAATCTGGGCTCCGCCCACTTCATAAAGCTATTAGCAGCTGAAAACAATGACAGGCCACAAACCTTGTTTTTAGTCCATATGCTGCTATGTCAATTTTCACAGTCAAGTTAATCTTCATGCCCCATATTAAGAGATTGTATCAGAAGCCACTAGATATTCATAAATCTAATTTATATTAATCTTACTCCCCTTACAATCATCACCATCTTATCATTTTGTTATGGTAATTTTCAGTAGAAACTTTTTATAGATGTTTAATTTTCTAATGATAAGCTAATATTTTCATCTCTTGAGGACATAAATCATCAGTACTTGAAACTATGTGTTTGGCATTGTAATATCTATAATGTCATTTGCTTTTGCTTTACAATTATTTGGACATTTCTAGGCATGACTAGAATATGTTCAGTACATTTAGACACTAATTTACTGATGAATATTTGTGTTATATGATCTTTTGGAATGGGTAATATTGACTGGCACTTTGATTGAGAAGTACTTGAGAGATTATTAAGAATATCCCTGACTGTGTGTAAAAGTAAATTTTATTTGCCAGATGTAACTGTCATCTCGGAGACTTACTGCTGAATAAATGTACCCTTTCTCTTTCTGAACTCTGTCTGACTAGTCCAACTCATCTGTTCTTGCTCAAACTCCTACCCAAACTGACTGAATCAAACTGGCTTCTCTCAGCTTCTGACTGAATGGCTCTGTTTAATCTCAAACTTACTGTAGCAATTCGTTCTAATCTTCTGGATCCTTCTCATTCTCTGGCTCATTCTGTCTTCACCTGTGTCTAGCTTGATCACTCTGCAGATCTTGATCTGCAACTTGATCTCTCTGTCTCTGAAAAACTGTTCTGGTAAAAATTGCCTCTGGCTGGGCATGGTGGCACACACCATTAATCCCAGCACTCAGGAAGCAGAGGCAGGCAGATCTCTGTAAATTCAAGGCCAGGTGTACAGAGTGAGTTCTAGGACAGCCAGGGCTGTTATACAGAGAAATTCTGTCTCAAAAAAATCATATGGAAAAACAAAAAACCCAGAATAGCTAAATCAATCTTGTACAATAAAAAAAATCTGAAAGTATCACCATCCCAGATTTCAAGCTGTACTACAGAGCAATAGTAGTAAAAACAGCATAGTACTGGTATAGAAACAGAACAGTATATCAATGGAATCGAATTGAAGACCCAGAAATGGACCCACACACCTATGGCCACCTAATTTTTGACAAAGAAAACAAAACCACACAATGGAAAAAGGACAACATCTTCAACAAATGGTGCTGGTCCAACTGGATGTCCACATCTAAAAGAATGAAATTAGACCCATACTTATCACCTTGTACAAAACTTAAGTCCAAGTAGATCAAAGATCTTAACATAAACCCAGTTACACTAAATTTACTAGAAGAGAAAGTTGGAAAAACACTCGAAATCATTGGCACAGGTGACAACTTCCTGAACAGAACACCAACAGCTCAGCACCTAAGAGCAACAATTAATAAATGGGACCTCATGAAACTGAAAAGCTTCTGTAAGACAAAAGACACTGTCATTCAAACAAAATGGCAGCCTACAGACTGAGAGAAAATCTTCACCAACCCCACATCTGACAAGGGGGCTAGTATCCAAAATTTACAAAGAACTCAAGAAATTAAATGCCAAGAAACCAAATAATCCAATTGAAAAATGGGGAAAGAGCTAAACAGAGAATTCACAAAGGAGGAATTCCTAAAAGCTGAGAGACACTTGAAGAAATGCTCAACATCCCTAATCATCAGAGAAATGAAACTCAAGACAACTCTAAGATTCCATCTCACACCTGTCAGAATGGCTAAGATCAAAAGTTCAAATGACAGCACATGCTGGCAAGGGTGTGGAGAAAGGGGTACCCTCCTCCATTGCTGGTGGGAGTGCAGGCTTGTGCAACCACTATGGAGGTCTGGTGATATCTTAGAAAACTTGGAATAGCTCTGCCTCAGGACCCAGCCATACCACTTCTGGGTATACATACAAATGACTCCTCACTGAATCACAAGATGTTTCCTCATCTATGTTCATAGCAGCTTTATTTGTAATAGCTAGAAACTGGAAACAACCCAGATGTCCCTCAACCGAAGAATAGATTAAAAAACTGTGGTATATCTACACAATGGAATACTACTCAGCTATCAGAAACAAGGAAATCATGCAATTTGCAGCCAAATGGATGGAACTAGAGAACCTCATCCTGACTTAGCTAACCCAGACTCAGAAGGATGTACATAGCATCTATTCACTTATAATTGAATTTTAGCCACATAGTTCAGGATATCTATACTACAACCAATGCACCAAAGGGAACATGGACATAGACTTTTATTTTTATTTATTTATTTTTTGTTGTTGTTTGTTTTTGTTTGTTTGTTGGTCTGTTTTTTTAGTTTTTTCTACCTGGCAATGAGACCCTTTTCACTGATGGTACTGCCTTGTAAGGCCCCAGTGTATGAGGAGACTCATATGACTTCTGAACAGGGGTGGGGGACTGTTATGTAGGGACACTCCACTCCAGAGGAGTGGGATGGAAGGGTTAAGGGGTAGAGGGTGGGAGGGAGGGGCTGGGAAGGGGGTAAAGAGGACAATATGATGGAAATGTAACCTGAAGCAACAAACAAATAAATTTTTTTAAAAATCTAAAACAAAACAAACAAAAAACTGCCCCTGAACTCCAGGGACTGAAGTGCCAACTGAACTCCCACTGAACTGACTCCCAACTGACTGACTCTCCCTGAGCTGTCTTATAGCCTCTCTTTCCTGTCCTGTTCTCCTGAGAGTGGGGTGAATTCTATTCTTTCAAATCTTTCTCTAACTTGTCATTTTGTCTCTTTGGGATTAAAGGAGGTGTGTACTAAGGGTGTGTCTGTATTCCAGCCAAGGGATTAAAGGTGTGTGGCTTGTCTGCTTTCCAGCCAGATCACAAAGACCTAGAAAGTATCTGGATGTGATCAGAGCAGCCATGTTACTGGATTAGAATTCCTCTACAATTATGTCTATAAGGGCAGGCTAGTGTTCTTGCATTTTTTTGTTTCTATGCTCCATGACTGAGGATATCTCTTTCCATGCCCTTCCCGCCAAAGAGCCTCAAACTGTGAACCTAAGCAATCAATTCCTCCATAGCTTCTTTTTCTTTAGGTAAAAAAAAAAAAAAAAAAAAAAGACTTAGCTAAGAAAATGACTGGCCCAGATATTGTTCCTTTACAATCTCCCATTAATGATTAGACTTATCTATACTTATTTATTATCAAAACATAAAATATATGCATGTCATTGGTTTTCTCCATTTTCTACAAGCAAAAATAAATATAAAAATAAAGTGTTACAATAACAATGCTGTGGTGTAGTTATAATTAATGTGTGAAATATGAAAATGCATAATTGATTATTCACCTGACTTTTTCTGGGTTTATTTCTCCCTCAGGATCTAATGAAAAGCCAGAGGCCTAATGGATCTACTTTGCCTATCTTTGTGCCTTCCCAGGGCATGACATATAGTAAGGAAATAATAACTCCCAAAGACACAAAAGATAAAATGTATTTTATGAAAAATGAAGAGTTAGCAGATATTTACAATTGAAGACCCTGACCTTTGTGAAATTCATAACAGAATGGTCAGGAAGCATGCACTCAGCACCACGGGTAAGGCCACTGGGTTGCTCATGACTTATTAGATACATCTCACATACAAAGAAAAAAAAATATATGTAGAATGAAACAGATTTGTTTTAATACAGAAGATAATATAATAATATCATATTTTACACATAAAAGATGCATGCATAAAAATTAATATTTCATAATTATGTATATAACAATGTATCGCAGAAGTACAAAAATCATTTGTTTTTCAATATAAGTAATGAAACAAATACTCTCTTCTCTTCATGCATCACTAAACAACATTCTTAAGATTAGAATTTCATCCTTGGCCAGATCTACTCTCTATTCAAAATGATCCTGCAGCATACTGTAAAATCTTAGGAGTTTTGAACACTCAAACTTCCTGATTAGAAGTACACAAATGTTGTTCCCACACATAAGGAGCAATGGACAGCTCAACATCTGTTGTGTATGTGAGTTATCTGCCCCGGAGGGAAGAGAAGACTCTGCCTGGTGAATAATTAATTGAAAGCACCCATGTCACCAAACTATGCCTGGAGAATCGAAAATCTTCTACAACTATCTTGGGGGAAATTAAAGTGTATTACTTACTAAGAGATAGAGTTTGTCTATAAGGTAAGATATCCTGAAGAAGGAGGTGGGGTATGTTTATAATGTTCTGATTTCAAAATAGCACTATATTATAAAATACTGAGATATAATAAAAAAAGAAAACTATAATTCAACAGTAAATGTAATTTTAAGGCATTGTTATTACACTATTTTACTACCTTATTCTGCTACATGAAAACCCAAGCAGGGGCAGATTGAGCCTCAATGATGACAACATTACTACCAACACTATCTCTCAAAATTATTCTGTATGTTTCCTAACATAAAAGTGAACTCAGTTCTAATAGTTTACTATTTATAAAATGAATATTCTGTAACATAACTACTTATGGAGTAAAAATTATGCTGTGTAGAGACTATTAACAAGTAAATTTATTCTGCTATGTCTATTTTCAAAGACTCATATTTAAAGACATAACTAAACAGAGATATACATATAAATAATTTTCAAATGATGTTGCATACAGAGCAAACCTAACACCAACGACAACTAACCAAAACACATGTGTCTTTTGACACTGTATAACTTAGTTCACTTGCAGCTTAAAAAACTGTGCATGGAAAGTAGAGCAATTAAGTCTCAAGCTAATCATGTGCTTTTACAATTACTGAGTAATTTTAGAATGAAAAACCACTATGAAATGCAAATTTAACATCCACTCAAATTTCCAGTTTTTCAAATCACACATCTCAGTTATTTTAGGACATTGCCATATCCATGGGTGGACATGATTCTGTGACAGTGAGTTTCTAAACAGGTGAGAAGTTCCACTATGCTCACATTTTCCCAAAGCCCACAAACATATTCCCTTGTGAATCATTTGGATGAGGAGCAGAATTATCTATTCCAACTTTGTTGAATTAGTAAACAGAGGAACAAAGAAATCGTTCTTTAACATAATATTCTAGCTCCCTATTCCAAACTATGCAGCTCATCTGCAAGATCCATTCCAACATCCTTGAACTAGTAAACCCAAGAACAAGGAAATTATTCTTTACCATAAATTGTTCTTTGCTAGGTCTCCATTCCAAACCAGCTAGCCCATTCACAAGACAAAATCAAACTGGAAAGTGAGAGACAGGCCTAACTTTTCTCTAACAGTAAGACAGATGGATCCATCTAAACTGAGACCACCACTGAAACAAGCATAGCCAATATTAAATGGAAATTCTTCTTAATAAGCAGAGTTTTAATATTTCAGTACTCATTACATGGAATGTACATCATCTCCTGTCTAGGATTTCTAAACTAGATCATTGAGCTTAGGTGTAAAATGTGCCCACTGGGCTCACATGTTGGAACAATTATCTCCACGTTGGCAGCTGTTTGAGAAGGCTCTGTAATCTTCAGGAAGCAAGTTCCTAGATGCAGGCCTTCAGGCCGCTGTGTCGACAAGTCCCAAGTCTGGTTTTCTCTGTTTCCTGGGTGTACAGAGTGACAAGACAGCCTCTTACACCTGCCATCATGTCTACCCTGCTATGACAGACTGTGTCTTTCTGGAATCATAAACACACACAAACCCTTTCTCCCTTCAATTGCTTTTGCCAGGGTATTTTAGCAAGTGATAAAAAGTAACTATGACTCAGATGATGGAGCATGACCACTGTTTCCAAGCTTACAATGGTCCTGTCCATACTGTGGAAAGAAATGTCTGCTTCACGAGTTAAATTTCACTAGTTCATATGCTCTCTTGCAAGAAACAAAAGCCTCACTCTCACCCCCCCCCCTTTTATTCTCCCCTTCTCTCCTCTCTCTGCCTCCTTCCTCCTCTACTCTGACTCTGTCCCTCTCCCTTCTCTCTCTCTCTCTCCTCTCTCTCTGTCTCTCTCTCTCTGTCTCTCTCTCTCTCTCTCTCTCTCTCTCTCTCTCTGCATGTGCATGCTGTTTCTCTTCCCCTCTCCTACCCTCTCCTATGTAACAAAGCTCCCTTTATATAACTTAAAAAAAAAAAAGAAACAAAAGCCTCTCCTGATTTCTTTTTTAACTTCTCCAAATAAAGAAAGGTTGGAGCCAGAAGAAATAAACATTTTAAACAAAAGTAGAGAAAAGAAAAGAAATCACCTTTGAAGCAGGCAAAGTGTCTAAGGCAGGCTATCTGAAGTCCTACCACATTGCTGTGTTGTCTCTGCTCTGTTGTGATGGGATATGAAAAAAAACAGACTTTTCAGCCTCCTTTTTCCAACAGAAAGAAAATGTCAGTCACACATGTAACTTTTAAGTTTTTTAATGGCCAGTCACACATGTAACTTTTAAGTTTTTTAATGTTATCATTAATATTTTGTAAAAAGGGTAAATGTGACAACAATTTAAATACTCCAAGTTCAGAAAGTAATCGGTATACAAATTATTGAGGACTCTTAAATTTTGTTACTATTTTTTCAACCGAGGAATGGATAAAAAAAAAAAACTGTGCTACATCTACATAATAGAATACTACTCAGCGATCAGAAACAACGAAATCATGCAATTTGCAGCCAAATGGATGGAACTAGAGAAGCTCATCCTGAGTGAGATAACCCAGACCCAGAAGGATGCACATGGCATCTATTCACTTATAATCGGATTTTAGCCATATAGTACAGGATAACTATTCTACAGTCAATGCACCAAAGGGAACAGGAACATAGACTTTGTTACCTGTCAATGAGACACTTTGCCCTAGTGGTGCTGCCTTGTAGGACCCCAATGTACGAGGAGGCTCTTGGCCCTCATATGACTGCTGAACTGGGGTGGGGGACTGATATGTAGGGACACTCCACTCCAGAGGAGTGGGATGGAAGGGTTAGGGGGTAGAGGGTGGGAGAGCTGGACTGGAAGGGGTGGAAAGAGGGTACTATGATGGAGATGTAACCTGAAGTAATAAACATTAAAAAAATCTATTTTTTCATACTCAGTAAATCTCAATTTACACCAGCTATATTTCGAGTGTGACACAGAAAGTGCAACTTGGACTTCTGCCTCTTCACTCTAAATTAACAAGGTTTGTAAAATATATTTTAGGGCTCTGTTGTAAAACTTTAATTGTGATTAAAAATAATCAGTGACGCTATGATTCTAAATATTTCCTCATCTCACAAATATGAATGCCTAGAATAAATCAGGGCTGAATATCTCCAATTAAATCGAACAGCAAACTGAGGAAAAAT
Organism: Lophiomys imhausi; assembly: GCA_907164525.1. Classification (NCBI taxonomy): domain Eukaryota; kingdom Metazoa; phylum Chordata; class Mammalia; order Rodentia; family Muridae; genus Lophiomys; species Lophiomys imhausi. The sequence goes on along the minus strand of CAJQZJ010001694.1, from coordinate 10,833,670 downwards.
CTCATTTAGAATTTTGAAGCCATGCCATAATTATTTTTACATTATACATTTGCTATTTTTTTAAAGTATTGTCAATCAAAGTGTTCAGTAGTACTGGCATATATATGCAAATGACAAATCACACTAACAAGTTTTAAATAGTATTTTTAACTTTCTTTTCTGCTGCGATTTCTTCGGTCCTGGGTTATGGTTTCAGTGCTCTTCATGTTGACACTTAACTCCTGTGTTTGCAGCTGTCACGCTAAATAAGGTGTTCCGAATAACAATGAATGGACTGACTCCTGAATAGGTAGAGCCAAAGAGCTCTTTACTATCTCTGATATCCCGAGTGCCCAAGACTTTATGAGTTTAAAATGCTACTCATAAGACACTAAACAAAGTTAAAGACAGTTAAAGAAGCAAAATGAAAACAAAATTAAATGGTAAAGATTAAAAGAGAATTGCAAAGACTCAATTTAATTTTGTAATAGAACTAACAGTTCAGATAAATGTCCTGAGAGTGAAGACAAATTAAAAGGAGAAAAGAGTTCAATATGGGGAGAACAATGTGTAAACAAATACATAGAAAAAGAGGGCCTGGTGGAGTAGTTCAGCGGTAGAGCACTTGTCTGACATGTAAGGCCCTGGGTTCAGTACCATGAAGGAGTGGGGAATGGGAAGATAACACAATCTGGGAATTAAAATGTATTAAGAGACCTGAATTAAGAATATTAACAATCATAATAATAATACGAACTAAAGAACTTCTACTAAAACAGAAATTCAAGAAAAAATAAGCACTTAAATAAATACATAGAATTATTTTTAAAAAGTATATTAAAAATTTCCACAAAGACAACAGACTGAAACTTTTAATTCGAGTTTCTCCAGACTTCTTCTAACAAAGCCTTTGAATATTGTTCTTTTCCATAGATGAAGATGAAAAGGAAGGAAAAGTCGAAGGCAGAGGGATCTTCTTCTCCCTTGAAGCCTAGGTAATTGGGACAAGAAAAGCAAAAATAAAAAGGACAGAAGATATGCTTTTTCACTACCGTGTGTATACAGAGGTGCATCAACTCAAATACTAAAGCTCAACTCCAGTGACTTAAAACACATTTCTAGTGCTAAGTAAACTTTTGGGAATGTAAGGGAGATGTACCCACAAAGTTGTAACAAAATGTTTGCAAAGCAAGATCAATCCAAGGACAACGACAACTAACATGCTGATGTGAAGAGATGAAATCTCCCAAGGCCTCACCACAGGTGAGGAACTACAGGGAATTAGTGACTGCTGAGAGACTTTGAATCAAGGTCTCCAGAGACAAGATTCCCTGACAGGTTATCTGAATTGGTCAGTGACACAGCCCACACAGTTATTCTTCAATGATAAGATCCTGAGGAGGACTAGGAATGAGAAAGAAGACAGAAATTTGGAAGTAGGGGGTCTTGCATAAGCTGGTGGTTTATACGAAGAATGTATACCAAGAAATACAATACAGTTTACAGGGGGAAATGGGATGAAGTCAGCATGAATCTAATCAGGCTATGTTGCACAAAGGGAACAAAGGATAGGTCCAGTGCATCACAGACCAAGCACACAGCAGCCTTGGGACTGGTGGCCACAGCCACCGACCAATTAATTATAATATATATTGGTAATAATTTAATTAGTTAATTATACAGACTACTGTTGACTGTTGGTAAATGGAAGTGAGATTGGACAGTAGGAAATATTGTAAATTTGAATTTCAAAAAATGCTTCAAATATATTTCTTAAAAATGGACAGTTCTGAGTAAGTAGCATTCTCAAAAGTTACGTGATATGAATAATATGGTTAAATACCAGTTTTCTAGAAACAAAGTTCCTGAAGTGGAATTTGTAGACAATCATTATCTTCAGTTTTTTCTTTTTTTTTATACCCAAGAAACAATTCATTTATTTTAGTTATAAATACTTTTATTAAGGGCTGAGGATGGTGGTACACACCTTTATCCCCAATACTCAGGAAGCAGAAGTAGGTGGATCTCTGAGTTTGAAGCCAGTTAGGTCTACAGATAGAGTTCCAGGACAGGTAGGGCTACACAGAAAAACCCTGTTTCAAAACAAACAAACAAAAAAAAGAAAGAGAGAGAGAGAAAGAAGGCATAATACTTTCATTGATAGATCTAAATTGAAAAGAATACCACAAAACACAATGTATACTTCCAGGAAAATCTTCTATACTTCAAAGTTTATGGCAAAATAATATTTTATATTATATTCTGAATCTCTTCACTATGTGTGTGTACACACACGTGTGTGTCTTCACTCTGTGTGTGTATATGTGTGTGTGCATCTCTGTGTGTGTGTCTTCACTCTGTGTGTGTGTCTCTGTGTGTGTGTGTGTGTATGTTGCTACTCATGTTCAACAATTGTTAAATATCAAACTTCAGTTCAAAAAAATGGTCTAGTGCTCTGCTCAGGACTTTGAAATTACTTATATCAAACCAGTAAACTCAGTGAGGATAACCCCAAAGTAAAGGAATCCCAGTAGCTCTTATGTTTATCAGTAAACAAGTTTTGTCTCTTCCCAAATACATACATATATATCTTTCTGGGACTTTCACAAATTTCTACAGATTAGAACTGCAATGAACTCTGGTTATAAGATCATTTCAGGAAACAGTGAGTTCAAGAGAACACTTTCTCTCAGACTCCTGCAATAAAGAAGTCTAGAGTAGGCAGGAAATTGTGGCACATGCCTTTAAACCCAGCATTCAGGAGGCTGACGCAGGCTGATCCCTGTGACTTTGAGACCAACCTGGTCTACAGTGTGAATTCCAGGATAGCCAGGGCTCCACAGAGAAACCCTATCTCAAAAAACCAAAAAAAAAAAAAAAAAAAAGTCTGGAATAACGAAAACAGGGAAAGAAGGAAATGCAGCCTTTTAAAACGGAGTCAGTACAAAATAAATAAGCTAGTATTTGTGTATGTGCTGTGCATGCGTGTGTACTAGAGTTACCAAACGTCATCTGTTTCACTAATACAGAGCACAACACAAGGAGATTTGTGCATTACCTGTCTTGTTAAGTTGATTTACCATGTTTTAAGATCATAGATGCTAGCTCTCGAGCTCAGTTTACCTTACTGACTACATACTTTCTGAGCCCAGGAGTAAAAAAAGCAAAGCTAGTCTGATATTCCCATGCCTATTCAGGATCCTCTGAGCTCTCTTCATGACTAATGCTCATTTTGGCCTTTAAAAAAAATGGAAAAGCCCTCAGCAAACACTATTTCCCTCTCATATCCTCACCCTGCAAAGGCAGGGTGATTACAGCAAATACTAGCAGCATTCTTTCTGTCATCTTAAAGAAGGGTGTGACTATTCTTAACAGGTCACCCCCACCACCTCTCTCTCAATGTGCCAGTCTGAAATAGTCCAATTCTTCTAGCTCAAAGCCTATGACAGGCCCCTAGACACTGCATCTTACAGTTACTTTATAAAGTTTGTCATTATAAATCTGCATTCTGCCTTTGGAGATGTAAATCTACCATCACAAGGCATTTGTTCAAGGTCCTGAGAGGAGGTTATTCATGAATGCTGACCTGGGAAACCACTGTTCCTACTTGTCAGTGGCTGAGGGAAGGGCCTAACTTAGAGTGGGAACCTTGCTTTAAGGTATATCACTGACTTCTGTTATGAGGACAGGGGAGGCTATGTCTCCCATGATAAATACCATTTAACAAGCCAGATCATCCTGGACACATGGGCCATCTTCAGGCACAGAGGCCTATTCCCTTAGTATATCTCAGCCTTTAAAAAGAACTCACTTTTGTTATAGGAAAATTGAGTTTGATTTTTGTGAGACTAGGCCTGGACCCACTTCCCTATTGGAACAGTTCATTACTGAACAAAATCTCTAAAATTTGCCAGTGTCTGGCTTACACTTTGACACTCTAACTTTCAATATTCTAAAATCTAATCCTGATCCTGTCATCTCCATGGCAATGCTTGGTTCTAGGACAAGAATACCTAAGTAGTTCATGAAGGTTGGTATCTACGGGAAAGGCAGCTAGAATAGTTCTTTGAGATCCATTTGTTTGTTTGTTTGTTTGAGTAGTGTGTAGGGGTTAGATAAATTAGATTTAGAAAATATATAGGGGTTTCTGATACTGTCTCTTAATTCGGGGCATGAACAGCATTATCAGCATGATGTCAGGAAAAACAGGAAAGACTCAATAGACTGAAAAACAAGGTTGAAGTCAGGAAAACAGGAAAGACTTAATGGACTTGAACAAACAAAGTATCTGGCCTGACATTGTTTTCAGCTGCTAAGTGGGTGGAGCCCAAATTAAGCTGAAACAGAGTTCCTCCTATTTAAGGACAGTGCATGGAGCCCAGAAGGGGAAGAGGCCACTGATGCTAGAGAGCTCCAAGAGTCATGCTGAAAAAAGTGCTGGCCATCATTTGATGGCCAGATTTCCCTGAAGCAGAAAGAAGCTGGTGAGCAAAGAAAGCCTGAGCAAGACACCAAAAAGCCAAGGACTAAACCCTGTGGCTCAGCTTTTGCCTAGAGGGGTTTGATCTGTCCGAACAGTGGCCTAAAGGAAATTGTGCCTGGCTTTAAGGACTCTGAAGTGGAGCGGCAGAGTTGCTGATGCAAAGGGGCTGGGGTCTCCCAGAGAGAAGAAAGCATCAAGTCTTATTTAAGGTGAGACTGCAATAACCAACTTACCCTGACGAACCTGCATCTGAGAGATCCAGAAAAAGGACTGCTAAGTGCGTTAAAGAATCTACCACTTCTGGGTATATACCCAAAGGACACCTTATGGAGACATAGGGAAGTCTCCTCATCTATGTTCATAGCAGCCATATTTGTAATAGCTAGAAACTGGAAACAACCCAGATGTCCCTCAACTGAAGAATGGATTAAAAAATTGTGGTACATCTATACAATGGAATATTACTCAGCTATCAGAAACAATGAAATCATGCAATTTGCAACCAAATGGATGGATCTAGAGAAGCTCATCCTGAATGAGCTAACCCAGACTCAGAAGGATGCACATGGCATCTATTCACTTATAGTAGGATTTTAGCTATATCGTATAGGATATCTGTACTACAACCAACACACCAAAAGGAACATGGACATAAACTTTTTTTTTCATTTCTTTTTCTTTTTCCTTTCCCTTTTTTTCTCTTTCTTTTTCCTCTCTTTTTTTGTTGTTGTTCTTTGCTTTTGTGGGTTTTTGTGTTTGTTGGACTTTTTTTTAGTTTTCCCCCCCGTAGCAAGGAGACACCTTTCACTGGCAGTACTGCCTCGTAGGCCCCCGGTGAATGAAGAGGCTCTTGGCCCTCATATGACTCCTGATCTGTGGTGAGAGACTGTTAGGCAGGGACACTCCACCCCAGCGGAACAAGACAGAAGGGTCAGAGGGTAGAGCATGGGAGGGTGGGGCTGGGAAGCGGGAAAAGAGGACAATATGATAAGGATGTAACCTGAAGCAACAAACAAATAAATTTATTAACTAAAAAAAAAAAAAAAAAAAAAAAAAGGGGGCAGGTGGCAGGGCTGAAACACTGTGAATGGAATAGAGGATACAGCCGTTCGGCCTGGTTTTGCAGACCTCCAGGTGTCGAGAAGATGTGGAGCTAAGGTAAAATACAAGAGAATTGTGGTGTTGGCCCATGCCTTTGACTTCAGCGGAGACGGGGTGAGCACCGTAGATTTGGTGGTCTTATGTATTCTGGAGTCATACGAAGCGGGGTGGTGAGGGTGCATACTCTTGGTCCCACCATTCAAGAAGAGTACACCCTTGGTCCCAGCTCTGAGCACACTGGAGACAGAAACGGGCAGATCCCGGAGCTCAGGGTCAGCCTGATGCAGGGCAAACTCTAAATAGAGAAAGACTTCGATCCAGGAGTGGTGGAACACATCTTTGATCCCTTCAGATGGGAAACACAGGTCTCTGATCCCAATAATTAGAGTTCAGAGACACACACATGGGATTTGGAGGGACCTAGGTTTGGAGGCTACTTACAAAAGGCCTTCTTGATGCAGGCTATTTGTCCTTTGGGATCTCAAAATACATACACTGGAGCTGGTTTAGCTCCAAGGTGACAGAATGATTTCTTCTTTAACCCGGATTGAAAGATAATGCTTTGTATGTTGTCAGAAGGCCAAATTTGCTTCAGGAGAAGTACTACCTAGCCCCCCCCCCCAAAAAAAAGAGGGCAATTGTCCCAGGGTTCGGATTGGGGCAGGGCTCTGTTCTTATCTTTCCAGGAGAACCGAAGCATCCATTAGGGGAGCCCGGGGACGGCTGGACAGCGGAAACCTCAGCAGAGAGCAGAATCAGGCACCAAGGAGGACGAGTGACCCAGTTGATTCTGCCTGGCAGACTTCCTCAATAGCTGTCTCCATTGGGGGCCTGCAACCACCACGGCAATCCAATGTCCTTGGGACCGTTCAGCTCTACACAGTGCCTCGGCCGGAACCTCAGTGAAGCCTGCAAGATCAGCTTCTGCCTACAAACCCCTTAGGTCATCTAAACAACTGAGAACAGAAGGACTGAACATAAAAGGATTGTACTAACATTTTTAACCATTTTTTCCATTTGAGTTCCTGCCCCAAACAGGTCTACTACGACCCAAATCAGCAGGAAGTCACTTTAAGAGAGCGATGTCCCATGCCCAGAGGGTGGGGAAGGTGTTTCTCCGCCCTTCTTTTTGGTTATTTGAAGGATAACTGAAAACTCCGATATTTAAGGGAAGAGATTACAAGCTGATAAATGGTCCTGTTTAATGGGTTTTGGAGGTTAGCCCCAGGGACTTCCTACTTTTCCTTTTCTGTATCCTTCTTCCTCCCCTATGTAGGAGTGCATAGGCTTGAGAAAAATGAGATATAGACATAGCACAGGAAGGTCTAAGAAGAAGGGGCAGATTATTGAATATGCCCTTATACCTTTGTATATTGATACAAAATTAGTAGTATATTTGGCTAAAGTGGTATTGACCATTGTTTATTGTGCAAAAATAAGATTGTATTGGATTACATCGGTATTGATCTTTGTATATGGATACAAAATTAAGATTACAGTTGGCCACAATGGTATTGACCCTTGTATATGGACGTAATATTAAGATTGTATTGGGCTACATAGGCATTGATCTTTGTATATTGATACATAATTAAGAGTATATTTAACCACAATTGAATAGATCTTTGTATATTGATACAAAATTAAAGGTAACGCTTCCTAATGGTATCATACCTAGAGATACTTAAAAATAAAATGTGAAGCTCTGGCCTCTTGATACCAACCGTCTAAAACGGTCTAGGATAGTTAAGTAAAACAAACTCCTAGTCATGCAAACATGTCACTTTGTTAGCTACTATGACAGTCTATCACAGATATTCTCTAAACTACCCAGTAATCAAGTTGCTAAGAGACAAGCAACATTTGCTTATCTAAATACAAGGGATGGATAGGGCATCTTCAAACACCCCAAGAGATCTGCAGAATACGGCATTCAAAGATGTTATCTTAAATTAAGATTTTCTTTTCTTTTTTTTTTGATATCGAGACATATCAGCGCCTGACAGCACCCCCTATTCTACTCCAAGTAGAAGATAAGCATTGAGGAACCTCCACTGTAAGATGGTTGAATTAGTGGCAAGCCTATCTCTTGGCATGAAAAAACCCCTTGCACCAACTGCAGACAGACTGCTGTCCAAAAAGGACAAAACTTGGTAGCAGGGAAGTCAACAGCCTAACTCTGCCACGACAGGGTAGGTAAATCCTTCATAATCCCTGCTCTACAACAAATGTCTGTCAGAGAAACAGGACCAAAAGGCTGAAGACTGATGCAGGAATGTATGGAGAGAAAATGGGAACTGTCCAGGCAGTCATTGGTATGTCCTTTCTAAGTTTTGGAAGCTGCAGGCCCTGCACTTCCTATATAAGCAAATATATTTATCCCTCTCAGGTCTCTGAGGTGGTTGAAGAATAGACAGCTAGAGTCTCATAGCTAAATTTTGAGTTGTTTAGGAATCAAGAGGGTGTTATAGATCTAAGAAGATACTCTTAAAAGTGTGTTGCAAGTTAATATGAATGTTGAGTCAGATATAGACCTTTAAACTCATGGAGATGGTTAGATAGTAGAAAGTTAAAGTCAGGGCCCAAATATGTATAAACTGGACATTGGGAAGGTATACTGGGCCATTTAACTCTCATAAATTTGGCATATTTATATCTATTGTTTTGTATAATACTTACTGTTATAAGAGAAGGAACCATCGTTGGACTGAAAGGGGAAACTTCTGGGGGGAAGAGGGTGGAAGGGTGGGACAGGAAGGGGGAATAGGGAAGGGTTTGTGACTGAGATGTAACTTGAAGAAAAAAAAATAAAGTACTTACATATATATATAAAAAAAAAGAATCTACAACAAAGACTGTGTTCCTGACGACTGAGGACCTGCCCCAGAGACTGTATCATTCTAAAAGGTTATGGAAGTAGTTGTATAATTATCAATAGGTTTAGTGGATAGGTTAAAGGGGCTGTAGGAATTTATAGGATTAATAGTTAAGAAATTGTTGGTGTTTGTTATAAGTGAATTTAGTAATAAATAAATAAGTGTTAAATAATAATTCAAAAGTTGGTTACAGTAGTGTACTAGGCCATGAGAGAGGAATTAAGTTTTCTCTCGGCTTTGTGTAATATACAACCAGACAGGCCTGGGACTCAGCTTTAACTTAACATCAGATGCAAGCTTTCACCAAAGGATGATCTTGAAAGGTGTCAGGACTGTAGAAAAATCCCAGTAAGTAGTCATTATAAAAACAGTTGCTCTCATACAATCAGCAGATATATGATATGATATCTTTTCACTCATAAGATAGTAATATATTCATCCCCAAAGAGATTACATGATCTTAGTTGTGACAATTATTAATCACATCTAAGAGTACTTGGTCTCTTGGTTATAATTTCAAAATGACAAGAAAAAATAGCAATTAGTATCTTTTATTATCCCATTTAAGCCTTTGAGTAAGGTGATTAATAATGAAAGAATTATTATCTCCATTTTATAGATTAAGAAACTGAAGGTTATATGGTGTCTTAGCCAATTTCATGTCATTATAATAGAACACCACAAAGTAGATAAATTTTAAGAGAAAAGGGTTTTTATCTCTTAGGTTCTAGAATCTGGGAAGTTAAATTCAGTGGCCCATATCTGGTGGGGGCCTTTGGACTGTGACAGAGAGTGTTAGATGGCCAGGGTGCACTTAGGAAGAAAAAGAAAGGGTGGATATATTTGATTTCTTTAGAATGAAATCCAGTACTTAATCTTTGAACTTCTTATTATATTTTTCTAAGAGTCTAGGATTCTTCCCACTCTGTCTGCTTGAATATAAACTTTATGACATTATTCATACTACTTGCAATCATAGTAAATTACACACTACTAAATTACAGAAAAAAAGCAAGTATCTTTGAGATTTTTATTGTTTATAGTTATTACATATGAACACATGAGGACAGGTCCTAAAGGGACTCACAACTACCTGCCCCAGGCGCAGATAATCAAAAGCCAGTTCTCTATAAGAGCAGTACATGTTCTTAACTGCTGAGCCATCTCTCCAACTTCATGAGACAAGTATCTTTAAACCACCAAGGACTAACCTATGATTCCATGGTCCCTTCCCAGAAGTGACTCCATGGCCCTGAGGTGCTGCAACATTTGAGCTGTTTCTGCAATGTTCCATGTGTGCGAATTTCCTGAGGTTGCTATAACCAAGTCCCACAACCAGAGTCACTGTCCACAGAAATTCATGTCCAGCCTTAGAGGCTAGAGGTGAAACTCTAGGATACAATCGTGACTGTACTTCTTCTAAAGATCCTTAGGAAAAATCCTTCCTTGTCTCTTCCAACTTATGACAGCTTCAGACATTTATTAGCATGTGACTATAATAATGATTCAACCTCTGGCACTTTCTCATCCCTGTTATCTCCTTTTGTGGCTCCTCTCTGTATCTTTTTATAAAGATACTTACCATTTGACTGAGGGCCTTCCAGGATAATCACAGATGTTTTCATGTTTTCACCTGAGTCTTTCTTTTTCATAATTATGTTTATTTATTACTTCAAGTTACATCTCCATCACAGCCCTCTCTTCTACCCCCTCTTCCACCAATCCTACTCCTCCAGTATGGGGTGTTCCCACATCTCAGCCCCCTCAGTTCATTAGTCAGACAAGGGCTAAGAGCTTCCTCTTGCACTGGGGGGCCTAGTAGCTTGACTATGGCAAAGTGTCCCACTAACAAGTAATAAAGTCCATGTTCCTGTCCCTTTCAGTCTGTTGGTTGTAGGATAGTTATCCTGTACTAAAAGTCTAAAACCCAGCTATAAGTGAATACATGCCATGTGCATCTTTCTGGGTCTGGGTTAGCTCACTCAGGATGGAGCTTTTATAGTTCCATCCATTTGGTAGCAAATTACATGATTTCCTTGTTTCTGAGAGACTTTTTAAATATATCTACACAGTGTCCTTTTTCAAATAAGACTATAGTTGCTGGTTTAGAGATGGGCATGTTTTGTAATAGGTCACCATTCAATTCATTCTACTATGGGAAAAATGAAAGAAAGAGAGAAAGAAAGAAAGAAAGAAAGAAAGAAAGAAAGAAAGAAAGAAAGAGAGAGAGAGAGAGAGAGAGAGAGAAAGAAAGAAAGAAAGAAAGAAAGAAAGAAAGAAAGAAAGAAAGA
>CAJQZJ010001694.1:10791552-10805101 GCA_907164525.1 Lophiomys imhausi | reverse complement strand
GTGTGTGTGTGTGTGTGTGTGTGTGTGTGTGTGTGTGTGTGTGTGTATGGGTGTGTGTGTGTGGTGTGTGTGTGTGTGTGTGTGTGTGTGTGTATGGGTGTGTGGGTGTGGTGTGTGTGTGTGTGTGTGTGTGGGTGGGTGGGTGTGGTGTGCATGTACACACACCACACACACACACACACACACACACACACACACACACACACCACCTATGCACACACTCAGTCACTGCCTGAGTACTTCTATTTCTGAACAAATTTCTGTGTCTAGGATTGACATTCAATGTACTCTTAAAAGTAACACCCAAAAGGCAGGTCCCTGAATTTTCCTTCCTGGTGACTTGGAAGAAGTTAGGTCAGTAATGTGATCCACTTGGAAGGCAAGGTGATTGTCTGTCTTACTCTCAAGCCTGTCTTAGGAATGTGCCTACAGAAAATTAGGCAGTGTCAAAAGAAGTCCATCCTTAAGCAAAGTAAGAAACTGTTCTTGAAGCAAGTCCACAATCTATGTAGAAACCCCTCCTCCTCTCTACCATTCCTCCTTAATCATAATCCATTTCTGTAAAGGAAGGCTATTTGCTTCATATCCACAGTCAGGAACTGTACAGCAGGGGCAGTTGATCCAGACCACTCACGGAAGCCCAGGAGGGAAGTGGCCACAAGAGCTGGCCAGAGGTCATTGAGTCAAATAGGGCTGAAAGTGACCTCAACATCACCACAGTCTGGCTGATTAACTATGCATACAAGGTAACTTGTCTTAGGCTCAACCAAGACAGGATAAATTAGAGAATTTTTGTAACTTGCATCAACTACAATTAACTAGGCCTGATAAGACTATGAGGTCCCATAATATTCATACTGTTCAACAGCAAAGCCAAATTATTTTAAAATACCTTGAAATAAAATATATTTTCAAATAAGAATACGATACACCAGGCACTTCAATAAAATTGCTTCATCTATGCATATTTAAAAACATCATATGTAAATGTCCTTCAAATCTTTAATTTTATTTTCTGGTAGTAGTGCCCTGTGTTTGTGGTTTAATCTGCCAACTAAGAAATTTAGGGATGACAAGAGAGCTCAGTGGGTAAAAGGCACGTGCTGCCAACAATGATAATCTGAGTTCAGTCTCCCAGTTCCATGTGGGAGAAAGAGAGAAGCTATTCCCACAAGTTGTCTTCTAACTTCCACACATGTGTGTGCACACATATACACACATAAAAATAGCAAATGTCGTGTTAAAAATATTAAACGATTCTTTACCATCAGTAACAATTTCTTTTATTTTTACTTTTTCTAACAAAAGCTAATATATGATATCTAATCTTAATACAACTAATTCTACTTGGTAGTAGATATATATTAGCAGGTGGTTTGGAATCTATGAAGCTCTAAATTCAGAGTGCCTGGTCCATCCACACAGAGCTGGATTAGTCCAAAAGTTCTGGGAAACTGTGGCAGGAGCTTCAGATTGGGCACTTAATCAAAGAGTGCATGCAAACACCAAGAGGAAAGAGTACACAGTTAAGACCGGGCACAGAATTTGGGACAATGACCACAGTTTTGATTTTCTTATTAATGTGTATGCATGTGTGTTTCTTTGTGTGTATGTTCATAGGCATGCAGATGCCCATGAAGGGCAGAAGAGGTCATAGGATTCTCCCCTCCATTCAAGTTGTGAGAGTGAGTCCAAGAGACTCTCAAAAACAATACAGGCTGTTGCTGTTGCCCCTGGTTGCCTCCCAGAACTTGAAAGAAAGACTCTATCACTGAAGATCCACAAATTTCACGTGTCAGAAGCAGGACTTAGAGGAATCAAGCTGTAACTGACCTAGAAGCCTATAGTATCAGGAGACGCTAGGTGCCACAGGAAGAAAATCAATCTGTAGCTATACACAGTGTGAAGCCATTGAACCACAACAATAACCATCCAGAGAAGATAACACCGAAGGTGCAGGAGTAGAACTATTATCATGGGGGTAACCAATCTGGTAGGTTCCAAACCACGTATTAATTTGTACCTACTGCCAAATAGAATTAGTTTTATTAAAATGTGTTATCTAATTACTGGTATGTACAAATTCCAGTGCTGAGCTTATGGGTTGACACAGATCTTTCCACTATGGCTTTTCAATGAACACATGATAGAGTTTTACTCTTTTTGTACATTTTGTAATTCTTTTCATGTGTAGTAAATGGTTATCTAACATTCATTTCACCCACTGAAGCCATCAATAGCCAGACACTTTTATTTACTCGGCTTCAAGGGCAGCCTCTGGGAAGAACTCCATAGAGCCACAGCAGACTCAACCCTTCCTTTTTACCACAACATCTGCTTATGACATGTGCCATACTTATTTGCTTTTAATACTTTCATCCTTTCAGTAACTATAATCTCCATCAATAAAAGAATCTCATCTCACTTATCAGTGTAGCCCCTCCCTGGCACAAGGTCTAATATGCAAGTACTCAGTACATCCTAGTCAATGGATAGTATTTACTTTGGCACAACACAGAAGTACACATTCAGCTGGTAAAATTGTTGTCAGTATTTGTTTCTAAATGAAAGTGCAGCATTCAAAATGCTATGTTACTTTTATAAATTTTTACTAAATACCAACTGTGAAAGAAGCAGATTTATGTTAATATTCAAGCTCAGAGACCTTAAAAAAATCAATTACAAAGAACATACTTAGCTACCTGTAGCCAGAATCATAGTTTTAATTTAACAGGCAGACACTAAATTGTCAGTTTAGTTTTTCATATACTTAAATATGCAAACACCTTGAAGCAAAGGAAATCCTATCATTTTCATGGATTATTTCCCATATGCACAAAACACCAATTATTTGTATAGGTATAACAAACTTAAAATAATGTGCCCCAGTAAATTTTTGGAAAAAGCTCAAATATTTGAAAATAACAATTAAAAGTGCCATGCTTGGTATATTACTTAATATATTAGTTCTTAAAGCAGTAATATTTATTACATAAAATTTACACGGCAAGCATATTATAGAGGCAGAAGGCAAAGGATTTTTTTACTTGCATTTATACTTACAAAGAATTATGACATTTTACTGCATCTGTTGGATTAGTGCCATTTAAATTTAGAGTAATTTAAATTTAAAATAATAAAGATAGTGGAAAGCTAAATCGGATCTTTGGAAGATAGATGAGAAGCTAGAAATAAATTTTCTTCCAAAGACTTGGTTCTGTTTCAAGTCATGCCAAGTTCAATGATCTCAGCACACCCTGCACTGACATTATCAGTATCTTCTGAAGACTAATTTTGTAAAGTTGCAAAGAATAAAAATGAGATAGGTTAAAACAATGAGACAATTCTTCCAGGAGTTAGCATGTGCAAAACAAAGACACAAAATTCACTATACATTATAATCACATCTTTTTATCATATGAATTTTATCCCTAAAAATAACAAATATTGTTATGAATTTATTATGAACAATGTTCTTCTTCAGGGAAGTCTATATATGCTCCTATTTTGGTTTTCATTGTAATTGTTCTATGGGAATTTTTTTCACAAGTATGGATAATGATTCCAAAATCTGTATTATTTCCACAACACTGTACAAATAACAATTAGAAAATATCAAGGAAACTGAAAATAAATTAAAACTAAAAAAACGTTTCCTAGGGTCTCCCCAAATCTATAAATAACACTAGATGAAGTTATATAATGTTCCCAACAGTTAAAAAAATCAAGATAACCTTTTTGCAAAGAAGTGAAAGGTTATATATATTGTTCCTACAGAGGAATAAAATGCTTTGCGGAGCCTTTTACATCACACAAGCAAGCAGTAGAATACTCACAAACATTCAAATCACAAACTGTAAAGTCAGACGACGAGAAAAGTTCAAGAAGGCAGTCCAAGAAAAACCACAACTTTTATGCTAAAACAATGTGATTTTCCCCCCTGGAAATTTCTCACAGTCATCATAAATAAGATTGTGAATTTTCATGCAAAAGAGGCCCCAGAGATGCTTCGAGGTAGATCAGTCATTGATTGGCTACTCCCACAAGTTCTGCACTAATGTTACTCCACCATATGTTGCAGGCAGGACAAACTGTAGGTTGAAGGGTTTTTGGCTGGATGGTGTCCCAAACCCACCCACTGGAAGGCTTACCTGCTTAAAGACGAAGTCCATTTCAGGTTCCTTATCCTTCATTACTAGGAGTCTTTGCTAGGGTCAGATTTCAGGAAGTTTCCACTATGCTAAGTTTCCACATTGACACCCAAATCCCCTTCTATTCCAGCTGTCTCTCAAGGTATTTTCTCCCACCATGCCCCTACCTGATCTCTCCTGTACCTGGTCCCATCCACTCCCAGTCCACTCACAGAATCTACCCTACCCAGGGAGAACTGAGCTTCCCCCCCTAGAGTCCTCCTCTTTTCCTAATCTCTGATTCTCTAAATTGTAGCTTAATTATCAACAGCTAATATCCACTTAGAAGAGTACACACCATATTTATCTTTCTGGATCTGGGTTACCTCACTCGGGATGATATGATTTTTTTTAGTTCCATACATTTGGCTGCAAATTTCATGATGTTATTTTTTTTTAGCTGCTAATACTCCATTGTGTAAAGGTACCTCAATTTCTACATCCATTCTTCAGTTGAGGGACATCTAGGTTGTTTCCAATTTCTTGCTATTATGAATAAAACCACAATGTCCTTGTGGTAGGATCGGCTGTCTTTTGAGTATATGCCCCAAAGTGGGATAGCTGGGTCTTGAGGTAAATAGTTTCTTAATTTCATCGGGAACTTCCATGTCGGTTTTCATCGTGGTTACACAACTTTTTGCACTCCCACCAGCAATGGAGGAGTGTTTCCCTTGCTCCATATCCTGGCCAGCATGAGCTGTCACTTGTGTTATTGATCTTAGCCATTCTCACAGGTGTAAGACTCAATCTCAAAGTAGTTTTGATTTGCATTTCCCTGATGGCTAAGGGTGTTGGACATTTCTTTAAGTGTTTTTCAGCTGTTTGGGATTCCCCTATGGAAAAATCTGTTTAAATCTGTATCCCACTTTAAAAATTGGGTTATTCATTCTCTTGATGGCCAGTTTCCTTTTATCTTTTTTCTTTTTCTCTTTTTTTGAGTTCTTGATATGTTTTTGATATTAGTTCTTATCAGATGTATGACTGGCCAAAAACTTCCCTCATTCTGTAGCCTGCGACTTAGTCTGAATGATGGCATCCTTTGCTGTACAGAAGCTTTTCAGCTGCATGAGGTCCCATTTACTAACTGCTGATCTTAGTGTCTGCACTATATGTGTTCTGTTCAGAAAGTTGTCTCCTGCTTCAATATATTCAAGGCTGTTCCATACTCTCTCTTATACAAGATTTAATGTGTCTGGTTTTATGCTGAGGTCTTGCATCCACTTGGACTTGAGTTTTGCATGGGTTGAGAAATATGAATTCATTTGCGTTCTTCTACATGCAGACATCCAGTTTGACCAGCACTACTCGATGAAGATGATTTATTTTTTCGTGTGTTTCAGGCTTTTTTATCAAAAAGTGAGTGTCCATAAGTGTGCAGATTTATTTCTGTGTCCTTGATTAAACTCCATTGATCACCATGTCTGTTTTTATGCCAATACCATGTTTTTATTATTATTATTATAGCTCTGTAGTACATCATGAAAACAGGGATGGTGACTTTATTATTCTTTTATTGTTTAGGGTTGTTTTAGCTATCTTGAGTTTTTTGTTTTTTCATATGAAGTTGAGAATTGTCTTTTCAAGGCCGGTAAAGAATTCTGCAGGAATTGTGATGGGTATTCCATTGAATCTGTAGATTACTTTTGGTAGGATGGCCATTTTTATTACATTAATCCTACCAATCCATGAGCATGGGAGATCTTTCCATCTTCTGATATCTTCTTCAATTTCTTACTTCAAAGACGTGAAGATTTTATCATACAAGTCTTTCATTTGTTTGGTTAGAATAACCCTCAAGATATTTTGTATTGTTTGTGGTTATTGTAAAGGATGTTGTTTCCCTGATTTCTTTCTCAGACTATTTGTCATTTTTATATAAAAGGGCTACTGATTTTCTGAGACTATTATACATTTTCAACCTACATTCAATTATCTCATTGTATCTCAAAACTAACTTCAATTACTGTGTCTGATATAAATAAACACAACAGTAAATATTTTAAATTTTGCCCCAAACTTCCATAAATTTTCTTAAATTCTCAGAAATTTATGATGATATTTGAAGAAGAGACTTTCTTCTATCAATTTAAACAGAAAATATTCATTCTAGTGTACTGAACATAACTGGAGGTCAGGCTTGGCAGGCTTTCCCTAAACCTGGTTCCAGACCCACCATCAGATTAATACCACACACTGGGGTAACATGTAAGTCTGAAGGCCAGTCATCAGTCACCTTCCTTCATGGTTCTGGCTCCAAGAACTCATTAATGGACGATTTTAGTAATGTGCTCTCTCTCTCTCTCTCTCTCTCTCTCTCTCTCCTACCCCAATCTCATAATACATAAAAGTAAATGTGTAGACTCACTGACAAAATGAACTGAAAGTACTTAGTACCCATGATAATGGCAGGCATCTCATTCAGGATTCATTCCATTTCACACAGATGTCATGCACAATATGAAAATATGGATAGCTAAGATGTAAATAGATGCCAAAGCTGCCACTGTGAAAAGTTCACAACTATAGCTGAAAGATAGAGAAAGCCTGTGGCAACCACCAGCCACACTGCTAAGCTGTAAATCTTGGCTTAAGTTTACAGAGCGATTGCAGGATGCGGTACAGCAATTAGAAGTAGCATAGACCTTATCTTTCACTGTTATGAAGGAACTGACACTAGTGAATAATTTACTACTGTCATTAACCTGACTGGGCTGTATCATTTTCAGAAGTTGTAACCTCTACTAAAGCAAAAACTCTTTCTCTTATAACATAAATAGATGTCCATTAGGGATCATGTTCAAACCGCCAACTTAATATTGGTAGGTGTCTTATCTGAGATAAAGTAGTTCTGGTTTACCTCTAAGTGATCCAGTCCCTTCAGGAAACTGGGTGTAGTTTTAATGAAATGAGACTCATAAGTTTTTATTACATTTATAATGAATGCTTTTCAGTTTTACAGGCTCTTTGAAGGAGCAATTTACTTTATCTATTAAAACATGACTTTATATCCTCCACAACTCTCAGGTTTCAATTTTACATTGCTACCATCCTAAATATAAATGAAGATATTGAAGTTTTAATAAAGGTATAGAGTTATTTTTACTGACATGTGTGGAATATGAGTTTATAAGTTAGAGGGGAAATGAGGATGACTAAAGTATCTTCCTAGGGTGGCCATTTCTGTATCTTTTCATCATACAAAGATAATCAGTGGTTATATCAAGACATGTACATGTTTAGGTATTAATAAAGCAGGGTTCATGATATTGACTTTTGTGGAATAAAATATTTTAAATGTCTTATTGGTGTGATAAAGAAGTAATATTGTTATGTGACTTGGAAGATGTTTAGGCAGTCTCTTTCTTTTACCTATTGGAACCATAAAAGGTTTCAGACATATAGGATTGATTAACATCGAGGCAAATCACAACATGAGGTATTAGTAGCTATTAGACATTGTTTACCTTTGACATTAAAGAATCTTTACCTACAGCATACTATTTAAGAAACTGGAATTCTAAAGTGACTATGGTGTGAACTCTGCCTATGAAGAATTATCTCCTGGGAAAAGAGACAGACATATAGAAAAACATTGTGATATTGTGATACAGAATAATAAACACAATAAATATCTTAACTTTAACAGATAATTCAAGGGAAGAAGACAACAAGTTGTTCTTATTAAAAGAAAGATCTTTGGGGAGAAGATGTTTCATCTAGAAGTCAAAGGCTAACTAGAAGTTCTCCAAACTGATAAGAGCATTATATTAAAAAAATTTTTTTGTCTGTATGTCTGTATATTATCTTCCATTAAGATAAATCAGATTCTGTTCTTGCAGGTTTGGGAACAATTCTTTTTTTTTCTTTTCTTTTCTTTCTTTGTCCTTTTTTTAATGATGATTTTATTACATCTTTTTAAAGTTATTTTTGTATGTATGTATAGTTTTTCAGGGATGAGTTTCTTTGTGTAGCCTTGGCTGTCCTGGATCTCACTCTGCAGACCAGGCTTGCCTCAAACTCACAGAGATCCACCTATCTCTGCCACCTGAGGGCTGGGATTAATGGCATATACCACCACAGAACAGCCTTTTCTTTTTTTTTAATTGAAAGTACATTTTTAAAAATAATATAATTTTTAATTATTTATGTATTTAAATTATATCTAAAAATAATTACATCTAAATGTAATTTAAATAAGTAAATTTTGATTACTGTTTCCCCTCCTCTAACTCCTCTAATATCTCCTCCATCTCTCCTCTATCTGAATCCATACCCTTTCTGTCTCTTTAGATAACAAACATCTATCTAAAGAATAATAATTAAAAAAGAACAGGAAGCACAAATACACACTGATCCAGGAACAAATCTTATGTATTCTTCTAAAAAACAATGAAGGAAACTGCAGTGTTATAAACATATGCTTAGAAGGCAAACCACACACAGTGCTTTAAATAGATAGTCAAAGCATTCACACATCCTGTAACTATGATGAAAATCAACTTATTATTTTTATTTATGCATACCAAAGCCACATCTAAAGAAAACAACTCCTGTAATTTTGGGAGAATTATTACATACTTGTCATGGCTCAAACGTGTCTCTCTAAACTTTCTGTGTTGAAAGTCCTCAATGCAATATTACTAGGAGGTAAGACTTTTAGGAGATGATAAGGCACTGAGAGCTTCCCTCTCTGAAAAGGGCTTACTAGATTTCTAGAGAGGACCCAGAGAGCTTGTTGCCTCTTCTACCAAGTGTAGATACAGAGAGAAAGTCCACTCTGCCCTCTTTTTGGTGTTGGATTTCACTGCTTTCACACTGAGGAAAACCATTTCTGTTGTGTTTGAAGAAGGCCACCCTAAGGAATTTTATTGTGACAGCACAAGATACAAACCTTTCCACAAGAAAAGCAGATTCAAATATCGAGAAGTATGTCTGATTACATAGGAAGTGCAGGGCCCGCAGCTTCCAAAACTAAGAAATGACATACCAGTGGCTGCCTGGACAGTTCCCATTTTCTCTCCATGCATTACAGAATCGATCTTCACTCGTTTGGCCCCATTTCTCTGACAGACATTGATTGTAGAGCAGGAATTATGAAGGACTTGCCTACCTTGTCTTGGCAGAGCTAGGCTGTCAACTTACCTGCTTCAAAGTTTTGTCCTTTTTGGAAAGCTAGAGTCTCATAGTTAAATTTTGAGTTGTTTAGGAATCAAGAGGGTGTTCTGGATCTAAGAAGATGTTTTTAAAATTGTGATGAAAGTTAGGATAAAAACTGAGTTGGATATAGAACTTTAAACTCATGGAGATGGTTAGATAGTAGAATGTTAAAGTCAGGTGCCAAATACATATGGACTGGACATTGGGATTGTATGCTAAACCACATAACTCTAATAATTGTGACCTACTTATTTCTGTTGTTTTGTATTATATTTATTGTTATAAAAGAAAGAGCCATTTGTTGGACTGAAAAGGGGAGCTGTTGGGGGGGGGAAGATATACCTTAAACTTAAAAAAAAAAGGAAGGGGATGGGTGGGTTGAGGCAGAAGAGGGTGGGAGGGTGGGACTGGAGGGGGGAGTAGTGAGGGGATTGCAGTTAAGATATAACTTAAATAAAAAATAAATAAATAAAAACATTTAACTCTGATGCAAAAAAAAAAATATCAAGAAGTAGAGTCTTCATTCCAATAACATGTTACTACAATTGTGGTAGACACAGTTTCTAGTCTAAAGAAGATTCACAATCAAGAAGCTATTATGAGCCAAAGGAAGTACCCACATTCCCTTTGATAATAGGTTATTAATTTCTGTGATCCCCACTCTTGGCAATGGTAGACATCCAGTGTGTAGTGGCAGGAGCTTTAACTAAGTGCTGGCCCCCAAGTCTATCTTAACAAAGTCTATGACAAGCTTAGAGAATCAAAAATAACTGCACTTGCCCTGCCCTCACAGCTTTCCGTTCCATAGAACTCAGTGCTACAGAAGTGGCTTCCTTTCCCCCACCAAGGCCTATCATTTCAGCTGATCTACTCCACACACACCCAACGGGGCAAAGATGAGTGTCCTCGCTGTCAGTTTCACTCGTGAACCCAGTCAGCGATTCAAGTGCCTCCACTTTGTTCTAGATTGCTGTACTCTAATGATCTCCAGTAAAGAGGATATGTAGAATTGACTCTTCACAGCTGAAACAGTGCTAAAATATAACATCAAAAGGAAGCATTACCTGAGTGACAGGGGAGTTTGGGGAAATAGCCTACTTCTCATTAAGAATGGAATAAAGGGATATGTGCGGTTTTACTCTATGAACTCCAGTTGACCCAATACTATTGATTAGTAGAATAGAAACAGAGATAAGTGTGCATGGGATGTTGTCAATTTAGAAAGACAGCCTCCTAAAATCTACTTTGGAACATGGAAGATAAAACCAAGCAAGCAAAGAAAGAAATCCACAGGTGTCCACCATATTGGGAAAGCAAGGGCAGAGCAGACAACTGGAACATTAGTCTCTCAGCTCAAACTGCAAATATAGTTGTTTATAGGGATGGAATGTGGACTCTATAAGCAGGTCATTTGCCACCTGGAAAAGCAAAACTAGAAGTTAAAAACTTTCTAAGCTACAACTGGCCCTTCAGATGCTAATATCAGAAAAATGAAAGGATGTGTGCAAAAGAGCATGGATTTCATTCAAGATAAATTGGTTCTTGAAGAAATGATTTCACAGAATCATATTACTAAACAAGATATTTTGTTTTCCTTTACAGTATTCATCCAGTGAATATTTATAAAACACAAACTATGTCCCAGACATTGTTTGTAGCACTGGGAATCAACTATAAGTGAAGCAGGTATGAATACTGCTCTTGTGGGGATTCTATTATAATATAAAAGATGAAAATAAATAAACAAGAAAAATACACAATGCATTAGAAAAGTCAGACGCACTTTGAAGAATTGTTTTTTATAAGTAAAAAGGATACAATTATTGGAGAAGGTGTTATTTAAATAAGAGACACAAAATGAGAAGTAAATGTTTTGCTTTTTTTAAGATAAATGTTTGTGAAATAGTAGTTAGGATTATATACAAAATATTTAAATTAAATCTAGTGGAACAAATAAACTAAAGGAATTAGACTCATAATGCCATTTATCTTGTCTATGTCTCAGCCAAATAGTTGGTAAACTATTCCACTTTGGTTCCCTGATTTACATTTCAGAAAATGAGGAATATAAGTTTGATACAAATAACAATTTTTAAAAATAGTGTGCAATATAATCAGTGGCGAAACAATCTAACATGACAAATGATATCTCAAAACATTTGAGAAAACCCACTGAAAGTTAGTACACTCCTGGGAATGATCTCCACATCCTGAGCCCATTATGATGGTTGCCCTTGTAAGATATTAGTCAGAAGGAAGTTTACAATGCCTACTTTAGAAGTACAAAAGACCTCACTCTGGAACTGCTGAGTAGAGCAGACTCACAGATCAGGGGTGCTCTTAAAGTTGAAGCAGCACAAACCACATTCAGAAAGAAAATAAATCTCACTGGAGGAAAATCGTCTCTCAACTTTTAGAGGATCTGCATTTAAGACACTGCTCTAAAGTAATACCATTTCTCTAGGGAATGTGAAATTATCATGTCCTGTCCAATAGTTTTTCAATTACTTGAGACAAATCCTGCTGTGAGTAGCTTTGAAAATACTTTCAAAGCCCACAGTGCTCACTGATGCAAATGTCTCATGAGAGGCATCTACCTTTAAAAAGCAATTTGCAATTCCCTTCTGAAAAAAATAAATTACAATATGAGCTGTAAGGCATAAAATAATAGCATTTTTTTAGTTTATAAGAAACCCCAGAGCATATAACCATCTCTGTACTACAGAACACTCCCAAAATGTCTCTGATTATAATACAGTATTCTGTATAATTTTTATGCATGGTATGTATTCAGTTATCCTTACTTATTGATATAGTGTCTATCAATACCTAAAACTCCTCTATATGATATACTATAAAATAATATTAGAATGATGAAAATTCTATATGTCTGTATCATTGCAAATAATCTATACTATTTTCACAGTTTAGATTATAAACAGATTTGTCAAGCAGCTACATGCTTGAGGTATTCTCAAAGCTAATGAGGAGGTTAATACTTCCACAGTGGTCATTTAGTCTTCAGCCTGAGCTGCACATTTCACTCTCCCCGTATTAAGGATTAGGACTATAGCACTTGGAGGATTTAACTGGCTGCTGTGTAAGGGTCACGACAGAAGAGCCCTACACTCAGGACCCATAACCCCAGGATTAATTGCTAGAACCACTTCAGGAAAAAATAAATGATGTCAGAATTATATACACTAATGTTATTTTCCATAAAATTATGTTATATTATTTTAATATCTTCCATAGATCTGATTGCTAAAAGAATCTGGGAAAGTAGCATATCATGTTTAATTGTTTTATGGAGTACACATCAGAAAATTCAGAGACATTTGTAATTAAATTGAAGAAATAATAAAAACCTACATTTTGTATATCTCAGTACAAAATAAAGACGTAATTTAAAAAGTAAAAGCTAAAAATTGGTGATAAAAGCCTAATTTGGTTCAAATATTTTTTCACTCTAAATAACTATGTGACTACTACTACCTTCCATAAAGATACCCGACTTAGTGTTCTGAAAACAAAAAGAATAAAGTGAAAAGAAAAAAAATTAAAAAACAAACAAATAAAACTCCCACAAGAAAAAACGAAAGGCCATATGAAAGGAGATTTGAGTCAGATATTTATTAAACAGAAGAATTCTGAGCACATATGTGAGCCAAGAACAAGGCAAGGAAGAAGAGTAAGAAGACGAAAGCAAAGTTCTTATCTTTGAAGAAATCCTAGAGAACATAGGAGAGGGCCCAGAAAAGCAAACAGCCACAGCAAGCGACTAAGTGGCACCCATAAAACACTAGTGTATAAGGACAGGATCTCCACTGGAGTTTCTGAGTAAAAGTCCTAATGGCTTGTTGAGAAAACAGTTTTCACTCTTAAAAAGCCTGTTAGGCTACTCGAGTTTTTTCGAAGTTTCTGTAGATGAATACTGAGGGTCGTCCAAAGCTAGTGTGGCTGTGTAAATATTGCCCACACTTGCACTGGGAAGTTTGCTGACATGCAAAACTGTAAGCAGCGTTTTCAATGCTTGATGTTCTTTCATTATACAGCTTCCTCACATTCTTACCAAAATGCAAGACAGAAGAAAGGAAGGAAGGAGGGAGGGAGGGAGAGAGGGAGGGAGGAAGGGAGAGAGGGAGGGAGGGAGGGAGGAAGGAAGGAAGGAAGGAAGGAAGGAAGGAAGGAAGGAAGGAAGG
>CAJQZJ010001694.1:10775764-10791542 GCA_907164525.1 Lophiomys imhausi | reverse complement strand
AGGAAGGAAGGAAGGAAGGAAGGAAGGAAGGAAGGAAGGAAGGAAGGAAGAAAAAGAAGGAAAAAGAAAAAAAAGTGGCAATGTCTGAGCCAGGGAAGGTGGTTCAGTCAGTAAAGAGCTTGCCTTGAAGCATGAGGAACTCAGTTTGACTTCCAGAGGATGAAAGTCCAATGCCCAGCACCCACTTACCCCTCAAAACATCTGTAACTCTAGTCCCAGGGTACACTACACCCTCTTCTGGCCTCAATAGACAATTCACACACACGGTGTACAGACACAGACGTATATACAGGAAAAACCCATACACATAAAATAACATTAAGAGAAAAAAAATTACAATGCCTAAAGAATGACACCCATTCACACTTGGTCTCTGGCCTACTAATAGAAATGAACACACATGCACAGACAGGTAGGTATATACCTTCAAACATACAACACACACACAGAAAGAGAGAGAGAAATTAGAAAATTTCAAACCTCCTGATCCTGAACTGAAATCACCAAGTAACTCTATCTTTGCTAAAATAAAAAAATAAAAAATTAAGAAAAAATTCCTCATTGTCTTGTCATTTTAACATTGTTGTGGGGAGATCTGGAGACCTGACAAGGGTATGCTTATACTCTAAGAAGAGTGGAATCTTTTCATAAGTAAATCAGACCTTACCTATTTTTTTAGCTTGTTCCTACTTCTATAATTAAAAACACCAGTAGCTGGGAAATTAACTTTAAAAAGTCTCACCCTTGTAGAGGCTGCAGATCTAATACTGATGTGCCATCACTTGATACCAGGTAAGAAGCTTCCTGCTCTATCCTGACTTGGGAGAAGGAGAGGGTGAGGAAAGGAAAATAAGAAAAGAAAAAGCTGCATCTTCATAGGGCAAAAGGCAGAAGGTCCCAAGAAAGCCCAGGCCACTTGCTTTGAAGGCCACCAATCCCATTCATGAACACTGCTGTCTTAGCATCTTCTCAGCACTAGTCACCAGCAATCAGTTTACAACATGCAAACTGGGGGATAAACCAGATCATGGCATGAATCACTTAAGTGCAGTTCTTCAAAGGGTGCTTACCTGTGTGGCTAATACTTCCCACAAGGATGCTGTATTTGCCATACCCATATTTACAATTTTTCTATGGCATTGTTACAGAGCCAATTTACCAGCTCCTAGCAGGGAAGTGATTCCTACTGAATAATATGGGATAATATAGACCAAAATCTAGCCAGCCAAGCATATCTAGTTTTCCCCTCTCTTTTACTTTTTACTATTTTCTTATTTTTTAAATATTTATTTATTAGTTCAGAATACATCTCCATCACAGTGTCCTCTTTACACCCCTCTCAATCCTGCCCTCTCACCCTCTACCCCCTAACCCTTCCATCACACTCCTCTGGAGTGGAGTGTCCCTACATAACAGTCCCCTACCCCATTTCAGCAGTCATATGAGGGCCAAGAGCCTCCTCATACACTGGGGGCCTACAAGGCAGTACCACTAGGGCAAAGTGTCTCATTGACAGGAAAAAAAAGTATATGTTCCTGTTCCCTTTGGTGCATTGGCTGTAGTATAGTTTTCCTGTACTAAATGGCTAAAATCCAACTATAAGTGAATAGATGCCATGTGCATCCTTCTGGGTCTGGGTTAGTTCACTCAGGATGAGCTTAAAAATTTACAAACTAGCCATTTCAGTATACACACATACATACACACACACACACTCGTGCACACACGAACATGCATACATACATGCACATATACACACAAATGTACTCACACACACATGAACTCATGCACACACACACACACACACACACATGTACTCATGCACACATACTCATGCACATACAAGCACGCCATTAAGGAGTAAGTAACAAAAAGCACAGGAGCTTTACACACTTAAAAGGAAATCAAATCAGAGACTGTAGGTAATTTCATTCTGGTCTCTGCTACAGTTGCTCTGGGCCTAAGTATAACCCTACACAGAGCTGGACAGAGTAGCCCCCAAAACAAGCTGAGGTTGTGGATGAAAGGGGATTTATTTGGTTCACAAAGGGAATAAGACCAGCTGGGACGAGATCATCTGTTCCGGACTTGCATTAAGTGCTATTACATAACCAACATGGTGAAATGGCAGGAGGCCTCAGCTTCCTTTAGTTAGTCCACTCTCTCCAAACCAGGGCTTGGAATATATCCTTCCCAAAGATATACCCATTTGTTCTAAAACTACATCAAATATTGTATTATTCTTACACAATCTGGATTGGGAGGGAGAATAAGTCTACACACTCCTCCAGATGTGCCCTCATTATGAGAACACTACAGCATTTTGGTGCATTCTTCTTATAGCAAGCAGATGCTGTTTGCTTTAAGTTAAGCCTGCTTGCTCTTCTTCCTCCCAGAGAAAACAAAGCATGCTTATTTTAACATCCTCCTTTGCTGCCCCCCCCACTTTAGCTTTCCAGATCAAAGCCACTGAAGTCCAAGCTTCCACAAACTCAGTATCCAAAGTGCATTTATGGCACTTTTGGGGTATACTGACCCAGTAAGTTGACTCTGATCTGAGGTTTTTAGAGTAAGAATATAGCTCACTCTCATTTCCTAAGCAAGAGAACAATAAAACTGAACAGAATAAAAAGCATGACAAACAATGAGGCTCACTGAGGTATTGTTAATCTTGGGCTTCAGATGAGCACACCAAGCAAATACTGTAAATGAGTACAAAAAAAGAACACCAGCAATTGTCACTCAACCACTCTTAGACTGTTTCTGAATAAAAATTCAATTTTATCTAAGAATAATTTGGTAATATTTTTTAAGATCCAATGATTTAACATTGGGGCTACTTCTATCTTCCTTGGGAAATGTTATATAAGGTAAATGCCCCTACAGAGCTCCCCATTCATCGTCCTTACTTAGTATGAGGCCTTTAAAATTCACCATTAGGACACATCCCTGGTTGAAGTGAACTTTAACTATGGATACTTAGAGAGGATACTAAATGTCAGCAAAGCAGCTTGGACTATGGTACTGGCCTGCCTTAACTAGATCAACCCAGCCTCCAACAAGGTAGTCTATATGATTCAATGTACTCATGGTGACCAACAGATTTCATGGGCTCATAACAATGGAAGCAATACACGCAAGGCACTCAGTACTGTTTCTGAGTACTAACAAATAATGCACTCAGTTAATGTTTGACATTGTTATATTGACTTCCAATCTGATCACTGACATATTATTCAAATATAGTTTGCAAGATGTAACAAAGAAAAAGAAAAACAACATTTGTCTTCCACCTACTGCTCCCAAGTCAGAAGACTCCTTAACAAACAAGCACGCATAGCCTCCAACACTCAGTTATTGCATTTCCCCCCTTCTTTATGAAGAACCAATAGCTTTATAATCCATTGTAAGGTTTCATATCGTCTGTATCATTCAAAGACTCACAGTGAAACATTAAATGTGTGACATCATTGAAGGTGCTGGGACTATAACAACAGTCTTTCAGAAAAGGAACAAGAAAGTAAAAATGTCACTGATACCACCTTATTTGATATTTTAATAAGAGAAGTAACATGAATGATGAAAGTAAGAATGATTTTTGAAAAAAAAAAAAAAGAAGGGAAGAGGATGGTGGGGCTGAGGGGGAGGAGGGTGGAAGGGTGGGACTGGAGGGGGGAGTAGGGAGGGGATTGTGATTGAGATGTAACTTGAAGAAATAAAAAATAAATTATTAAAAAAAAAAAAAAAGAATGATTTTTGTCTCTAACATGCAAAGCTTGTCATTGGTTTTGGTTCCAAAATCAAATCCAGCCCTTAATTAATAACTACTCTGATACTTACTTGATTACGTTCTGGCCCAGAGAAGTGACATTTTACTGGCAGGTTATGAAATGTTTGCTAAATCTATGAAGTCTAATTACAGAAGCCTTCTTTCAGAGGCTCACAAAGGGTGGAGAAGAGCTAGAAAATTAGCTCCCTTCTGCCAAAGGGAGAGGTCTAGAAACAAGTAAGACTGGAATTGGATGAATGATACACAAGTGAGTAGTTCACAGTTCACATGAAAGAGGAGTGAACAAAGAACACAGAAGAAAATGAAGAGTTCTAGTGTCATCCTATGGGTCTTTGTAGAAAATGTCATTAACATATTTACCCTTTTTCTTCAATGAGGCTAGCTATAACTGAAGCTTCACAGTTGCTAATATGCTATCATTACTCAAATAATTAGACTTAGGAGCAATAGATTTTTTAAATTAGCTATCTCAAAGCAAGCACAATTATAATCATCTAATTATCCTTGGAGGCAGCTTATGTACAAAAACCTGAAACATTCACTACATTACTTTCATGGGTGCTGGCTCCATGTTTATAGTTTAATATCATTTATGACAACATAGTGATGAAACAAAAAAACACACAATTTATTTCTTCAGAAATCTGAAAGTAATTTTCATTAATTAAATTTATATTCAAAAAATGAATGTGTGCTTTCAACTAATAAAAGTGGCAAAACTCATATTAATTTTCAATTTATTCACATACAAATAAAGCCTCAACTATCTCTTAGCCTTAATGACAAACATTTAGATATATTTAACCAACAAGATTGCTTAGCTAGGTAAATAATTACCACTTTTCTCAAGATAAGATGCCCTTGGCCCCTGTTAGAACATGGTTAACATGGCTGACTAGCCTACAAAAGCAAATGTCTTCTTCAAACACACAGTTGGTTAAATGAATCTCTTAAAAGTATTTCTATCTGATTAACAAAGTGTAGCAGTATTTTAGCTATAAATTAACATCATCCATACATTTTATGGGATGACCTGGTTCATCATCAAAAGCTGACCTGCAGGCAAGTGGGAAGGATATATACAGATGAACCTGTGGGTTTGAATCAGGAAAAGCCAAGCACTCATGATTGTGAAGCTTCAGGCCCCCCTGCCAGCCAGGTGTATAAAAGATTGTAAGAGAGAAACAGAAATGGAAGAACGAGGACTTCAAAGCTTTACTCCTGGGTTTATGAGGTCAAATGACATCAGTGAAATCAAACAAGTTATATGAGTCATCTATGAGATAGAGTGGGTGTCCTCTAAAGAGCATTCACAGCAAAAATAAAACAAAACAAAAAACGAAGACACTACAATTAGGCAGCTGAAAATGAAGATGATGAGATCACAACAAGGAACTAGAATGTAAATACAGATTTAAACATGCTTATCAGGTTGTGAGTAGTACAATTCATGGTAGGGTGAATGGAGAAAATGAGCAGAAAAGGGAAAACAGAAAGAAGCCTGGAAGAGTATGTGGAAATAAAACATGCAAGAACAGAAGGAAAAGCAGGAGTGGGAGAGAAAGAGGCAAACATGGGGAAGCTAAATTTAAAGATTTTTACAAAGTCAGTACTAGTTAATAATACAAATATTAGATAAGACTAATGGGAAAGGAGGCAGTAAAAGCAAATGAGAATGATACTGTATGACCTACAGAAGCAGCGGTTTCAGTGGAGTGGCTGGCACAAAGGCCAGGCAACACAGAAGTGTACAAAGCCAGGGGGCCTCCCATAGGTGCCTCCTTGACTTTGCAAAAGTGCTGAGAGTAAATGGAAAGGTTATGCTATGGGAGCTTGAAGAGGACTTAGGATAAAGAGGAAGAACTTTGCATATAGGATTAGTCTGGAGTACAAAATAATAAAAGATATGAAAAAGAACCTGGACTAACTTCTTAAGATCATTAAACGGGGGTGTAAAATAAAAGGCTAAAAAGTCTAGTGACCATTGTGAATGATGCTACAGAGGGCTGAGAGAGGAGGAAATTGGGGGACAACGGCCAAAGGACAGAACGTTTCTGTTAAGTAGATGACTCACTTCTAGAGACACCATGTGTGACTGTAGTTAGACTACTCAACATTTGCCAAGACAGTTCATAGTTCATATGTTCTAAAGTTCATAGTTCAAAAGTTCATAGCACAAAATTCAGTTGAAATAAAAATACATAATTTGATACATTCACAAGCTTGACTGCACTAAACATTTCACAGCCCATACAGATATCGAGAAATTATGCCGTACACCACAGAAATATACATAATCTGCAATGAAGGAAAGCAGAGGCAAACTTGTGACTTTAGAAGTTATTTGTTTTCAGTCCTTCAGAATATTTTATAGATTGTTTTCAAACAATTGTGATGAACAGGAGTACCAGAGGGATAGCTTTGCTTTCATTTTTTTTATAGTTTAATACTTTTCTAAAAACTGTGTGCAATCCCCAATATCAACTCATCGCAGAAGTTTTACTCCTGCAGTACAAACTCTCCAGCTTGGGCTAGGCTCTCCCTTTCCTTTGCTAGCACCCACACTGGTCTCTGCAGTCCCCTGACTCCATTAAGCCCTACCCCTTTGCATTCCTTTCCCCATTAGCTTGAGAATTTCTCTTCTGATACAGGCCTTGTCTTACAAGTCGTAGGACAGGGGTGGCATTTGCCTTTGCCTGACACAAGGAATGCCAATCCTTCAAAAATGCAGCTGTTTTCCAATAATAAAAGCAATGCTATATCCAGAATCGAAGCTGGCATTCAGAGGGATCTGCTATCCCTTAGTTTTGTAGCAGATTTTAGGCACTGCTGTCACTTGGAAAGGTGAAGGACATCAATGACCATCTGTTGTCTCTGAGGTAATGAGTCATGAATGTCCTGGACGACACAGTTACTGTATCATCCATGAAGGTGGTAGATCCTCAAGAAGCCAAGAAAAGAAAAGGTCAAAAACGGCAGTTTTAAACATGAAACAGAAAATCCCAGAAGTGAGTATATATGGTCAGCCCTACAAAGAGAGGGCCTTAAAGCCATGTTTAGTAAGTAGAAGGCATAAAAATATGACAAAAATTTGCACAAATAAAAATGGAATGTCCAAAACACTATACTTAGAAAACTGAAATCCCTGCCCCAGAGGTGTTACAGGTGTGGCCGCTGTCACATGTGCATCAGGAGGTGGGAGAAAGAAGGACCTGTAAGCATTTGAATGACACTCCCTGAAGAAAGTGAACTTGAGACAATCACCAGACTGGTCCCAGGGGCTAACATGAGATGGCCACCAGTCCAATACTGTCCCACATGCCCAGACAGGTTCCCAGGGGGTGAGCCCAAGACAGATGACTCCCAAATGGGGCCATGCAGGTGGGCTACTGAGAGGAGCAAGCCCAAGATGACCATCAGACTGATGCCATGGGGCCTGGATAGGGAGCTAGCCTGAGATGACTACAAGTCCAATACTGTACATGCTTGGGGTGGGCAGACCATGTCCAACGTGACCTCTGTCCAGTGTCATCATGCATGGGCAGCACACAGCACTCCTGAGATGACCCCATACACCCAGAGACCCCAGGCATCAATAAAAGGAGCAAGTAAATGGTCGATAGAGAAACAGAAGGATGTGCGCACAATGAAGACAGGCAGAACTGGAGACTCAAAGGTAGTGAGGAACAGCCTGATGTGAGTAGCCGGTTATGGCACCTGAGACCACGGTGGGGTCCTGGCCCGTGCTGCCACCCAGGGCCATGTCATGTCTG
This sequence comes from Lophiomys imhausi, assembly GCA_907164525.1. Lineage (NCBI taxonomy): Eukaryota > Metazoa > Chordata > Mammalia > Rodentia > Muridae > Lophiomys > Lophiomys imhausi. The sequence continues at coordinate 10,783,979 of CAJQZJ010001694.1, read as the reverse complement.
GGTCTGTGGCCTTGTAATAGCGGGGTCTGTTACAACCAAAGGCCAAGAAAACATTCCTGGTCTGGGCTGCTGCTCAGGAACCAGCTGATGTCTGAGGACTGTACAGAATTGTCCCCACTCCTCGTCTGGGCATTATGGGAGAGCTGGCCATGAGGACATGAGAATAGGAGAGCTCACCCTGCCCCTAGCCATCTGCAGTTCTCAGGAGAGCAGCCTGTGTATTGCCCAGAAAGCACAGTAGAGCTGGCCCTGGTAGTGGGAGTTGCCGGTGAGCAGCCCTGGGGATATGAACATCGGAGAGCAGGCCCTGCCATTCATCTCCTGTGTGGTGGGATGGAGGAGGGAGAGAGACCCTCCTCCCCTCTCCCACCTTGCCACTAGAGACAGGCCAGAGACCTGGTTCTGGGGCCATGAGAGCAGGAAAACTGGCCCTGCCCTTCACCAGCTGCAGCACTTGAGGAGAGCAGGCCTTGCACCTTGCCTGAGAAGCTAGCTTAGAGGACCTAGCCCTCCTCGATGTGGAGATAGCAGGTGAGCTGGCCCTGAAGTTGTGAGCATGGAAGAGCAGTCCCTGCCTCTTGTCTGCTCTGTGGTGGTGTCATTAAGGGAGGGATCACCTCCCTTCCCTTTTGCCCTTGCCACCTGTCAGGTCATAGAAGCAGGAGCTGTCCCTGCCCCTCACTTGGGCAGCACAGTAGAGCTGGCTCTGTTGTTGTGGGTGTGTATCAGTCAAGGAAAGGCAGGAGAGCTGGCCCCAGTGAGGTGGGAGAGCTGATAGGCTGACCAGCTCAGATACCTCTCAGGCCCAGATCTAGGGGTTTGAATTGGCCCACCCCAAACTAACTACTGGAGTAGATGAAGGAGCTGGTCCTACAGATCCAAATCTATAGGAGACCCATTAAACAGGGCAACAACAGGATACCTCAGAGGAGACCCAGTGAGGTTCCAGTATAGATAGTGTAGCAGAAGCCAGAGGCCTCATACCAGACCAACAACTCATTGCAATGAACATTTACAAACAAGTATGCACTAAAGCATATACTGTGGGATATACTGTGATACAGTACAACTTCCACAAGATTTTTTTACTCTGGTGGGGGCGGTTACAAGAGTGGAGGGTAGGAAGGACAGGAGGGGAGATGAGTGGAGTTGGGGTGCATGATGTAAAATTCACAAAGAACCAATCACAAACCTAGGTTAATGATAAAATTATTGTGGTAGTTTGAATAACAATACCCTCCATAGACCCATAAGGATTGGCATTAGAAAGTGTGGTCTTTTTGGAGGAATTGTGTCACTGTGGGTGGACTTTTGGATTTCAAATGTCCAAGCCAGGTCCTCTCTCTTCCTGCTGCCTGGAGATTTGGATGTAGAATTCTCAGCTACTCTCCAGGACATTGCCTACCATGTTTCCTGCCATAAGAATAATGGACCAAACCTCTTAACCAAAAGCTAGCCCCAATTAAATATTTTCCTGTGTAGGAGTTGCCATAGTCATAGTGTCTCTTTGCAGTAATAGAATGAGCAGAACCATTTGCACCCTCGGGTTTCATCTCTATATGCCTGACTATACTCATTCACATTCATTTTCATTCTGCCTCCCCAATGTCTTCCCTCACTGACACATTTGAGTACTGACATGGTTTGAGAACTCCTCATCAGAAAGTTAATTGCACTTTGTAAAATGATATGGCATAAAATTTCCTTTAAAATTCAAGTGGATTTTGTTTAATTCTGTTGTTTCTCCCATCATAAAAATGCAAAGGCCATATGAAATTGAGAATAGCTTATTCCAGGTCTAAAATGAATTGTGTTGGTATTTTGATAGAAATAGCATTGAATCTGTATATTGCTTTTGGTAGGATAGCCATTTTTATTATGTTGATCCTACCTATCCATGAGCATGGGAGATCTTTCCATCTTCTGATGGCCTCTTCAATTTCTTTCTTCAAGGGCTTGAAGTTCTTGCTGTACAGGTCCTTTACTTGCTTGGTTAGAGTTACCCCCAGGTATTTTATATTGTTTGTGGCTATTGTGAATGGAGTTGTTTCCCTGATTTCTTTCTCAGCCCATTTATATGTTGTATAAAGAAGGGCTTCTGATTTTTTTTAAATTAATTTTGTATCCAGCCACCTTGCTGAAGGTGTTTATCAGCTGTAAGAGTTCTTTGGTGGAATTTTTAGGGTCGCTGATGTATACTATCATATCGTCTGCAAATAGGGATAATTTGACTTCTTCATTTCCAATTTGTATCCCCTTTATCTCCTTTAGTAGTCTTATTGCTCTAGCAAGAACTTCAAGTACTATTTTGAAGAGATATGGCAAAAGTGGACACAATGCATTTTAGACCTGGAAAGAGCTATTCTTAATTTCATATGGAACAACAAAAAAAAACCAGAATAGCTAAATCAATCCTGTCAATAAAAAAAAAAATCTGGGAGTATCACCATTCCAGATGTCAAGCTGTACTACAAAGAAATAGTAATAAAAATAGCATGGTACTGATATAGAAACAGACCAGTGGATCAATGGAATCAAATTGAAGACCCAGAAATGAACTCACACACCTATGGGCACCTAATTTTTGACAAAGAAGCCAAAACCACACAATGGAAAAAGGACAGCATCTTCAACAAATGGCACTGGTCCAGTTGGATGTCCACATGTAAAAGAATGAAATTAGACCCATAATTATCACCTTGTACAAAACTTAAGTCCAAGTGGATCAAAGACCTTAACACAAGGCCGGACACATTAAATCTACTAGAAGAGAAAGTTGGAAAAACCCTTGAACTCATTGGCACAGGTGACAATTTCCTGAACAGAATACCAACAGCTCAGGACCTGAGACCAACAATCAATAAATGGGACCTCATGAAACTGAAAAGCTTCTGCAAGACAAAAGACACTGTCATTCGAACAAAACGGCTGCCTGCAGATTGGAAAAAAAATCTTTATCAACCCCACATCTAACAGAGGGCTAATATCCAAAATTTACAAAGAACTCAAGAAATTAAATGCCAAGAAACCAAATAATGCAATCAAAAAATGGGGAAAAGAGCTAAACAGAGAATGCACAAAGGAGGAATTCCTAAATGCTGAGAGACACTTGAAGAAATGCTCAGCATCCTTAACCATCAGAGAAATGCAACTCAAGACAACTCTGAGATTCCATCTCACACCTGTCAGAATGGCTAAGATCAAAAGCTCAAATGACAGCACATGCTGGTGAGGGTGTGGAGAAAGGGGAACCCTCCTCCACTGCTGGTGGAAGTGCAGTCTTGTGCAACCACTATGGAGGTCAGTCTGGCAATATCTTAGAAAACTTGGAATAGCTCTGCCTCGAGACCCAGTCATACCACTTCTGGGTATACATCCAAAAGACTCCTCACCGAATCACAAGGAAGTTGCCTCATCTATGTTCATAGCAGCCTTATTTGTAATAGCTAGAAACTGGAAACAACACAGATGTCCCTCAACTGAAGAAAGGATTAAAAAACTGTGGTACATGTACATAATGGAATACTTCTCAGCTATCAGAACCAATGAAATTATGCAATTTGCAGCCAAATGGATGGAACTACAGAAGCCCATCTTGAGTGAGCTAACCCAGACTCAGAAGGATGCACATGGCATCTATTCACTTATAGTCAGAATTTAGCCATATAGTACAGGATATCTATACCACAACTAACACACCAAAGGGAACATGGACACAGACTTTTTCTTTTTCTCCCTGTCAATGAGACACTTTTCCCTAATGGTGCTGCCTTGTAGGTCCCCAGTGTATGAGGAGGCTCTTGGCCCTCATATGACTGCTGAACTGGGGCGGGGGACTGATATGTAGGGACACTCCACTCCAGAGGAGTGGGATGAAAGGATTAAGGGGTAGAGGGTGGTAGGGTGGGTCTGGGAGGGGTGGAAAGAGGACACTATGATGGAGATGTAACCTGAAGCAATAAATAAATTAATTTTAAAATCATTAAAAGAAAAAAATAGAAAGGCTTTAATAAACACACAGGTGAACAAAATAATGCTAATGGCTCAACTATATGGAAATAAAACTAGTACTCCAAGTGGAGACTGGTTTGTAAAAAGATGAGAGAAAGGTTAAAGGTGAAGGACGACCCCATCACCCAACACCTCTCATTCCTTCAGCCTAGGTCATTGCCCAATATCCTTCATTCCTCCTGCAAAACTTCTGGGGCACTACCCTCCAACTCCATGCGTACTAAAGGATTTTCTGTCTCTACACTCAAATCTGCCAAGAACAGAGTCTAGTAAAGATCCTTGAGCCTGTGTGCATAATGGCTGCTCTGAATATGGGCCAGAGGGTGAAAGTCAATGGAATTTATACACCGTGAGACTTTATAAATATTTGCTGAGAGAAGGTCATTGTCTTTATTCAGAAATATTCTTGGAACATGTAGGAGGGGAAAAATACATAAAGAAGCATAGCTGAGAAAGAAAGAAGGGTCACAGGGAAGATCAACAGTGGCACTGTGATTGGGGTACCCAGCTCCTCAAGTTCTCCAAATTTCCACATTCTATTCTTTAAGGTGCTTAGCTGAAATCGTTTGAGTGGGTCACTGACCTACAATACATCCTGAACTGGATTTTGTAGTGGTGTGCAACTTGATGTACTCCCAACTGCTGGGTTCCTCAGAGCCAGGGATGGAATGCAAAGACAAGAGGAGGAAAGAGAAATCAAGGATCTGCTTTGATATCTGCCATGGCTGCGTCAGGACACATTCACTCCTCTCAATCCTTCTAAAACCTGGATACAATTAGACTTCGAATAAACTCACCACAGACATTCCATTGTTCAATCTCATCATCTTTCTCTAGTGAAAATCCACAATCCACTCCCAAGATGTTTGGTTTGGAAAGACGGAAATCGGTGCATTGTGTCAGCTCACTAAAACCAAAATGAAATCAATAGTACTTCCCTTCTCACACTTCCTGAACTCTAATGACAGTGTCAGAATGCTGATATAGCCCAATAAAGGATAATTTCCCAAAAATTAAAGGAAGGTTTTTTTCCTTTGTTTTTTATTTCTTCAAGCTATATCTCAATCGCAGTCCCCTCCTTATTCCCCCCTCCAGTCCCACCCTCCCATCCTCTTCCCTTTTTTTTAAGTTTAAGGTATATCTTATTTCCCCCTACAGTCCAACAAATGGCTCTTTCTCTTATAATAATAAATACAATACAAAACGACAGAGGTAATTAGGCCACAGTTATGAGAGTTATATGGCTTAGCACATATTCCCAATGTCCAGTCCATATGTATTTGGCACCTGACTTTAACATAAAGGAAGGTTTTTAATCTCACTAAAATAAAACAGAGGATATTGTAAGTCCCTTGCACTGTCCAACACAAAGTCCAGCCAGCAGGGGGTATGCTGTCATTTGCTCACTGAACATCGAATAGGAGGAGTTTGCAGCAGTGCTTCCTAGTCATACCCACAGGCTCAGAAACACACACTGTGAGTCACACCGGTACAAGGAAGGTTTGGAGGGATGAATTATTTATATGTGTAAGTGGGAGACATCACTGAAAAATACAAAGTTCATTCATTCCCTTAGAAGCACAAACAAACAGAGAAACGAATAGAAGTTCTGTTAAAACCTGGCTTCTTCTTGCACTTCTTGCATTCCTGAACATCTAACGCCACTGCAACCTGAGTCCTAATGACTTGCTTGGACATTTAGGTACTACTTTGCTGCAGGCCTGGATTGCCTTGTGGTCATGCCCACTATGAGTGGAAGGTGCCTGTAGTTGTGCCCACTTGGAACATGTGTATATGTCGGGGTGGAGAGAGAGTAAAAAGTACATTTCCTGTGTCACACTTCCTGGGGATGCTTTTGGGTGATCTTATCGCCATGTCTCTCTGCCCAAAGCTTGGTGTCTTATTCAAAATTAGCAGGTTGCTAAATCATAGAAGTAGACATGGATCTCAACCTTCAAATATCAAATCTAAGGCTTTTGCAGCTCTGGTATGGTCAGCATGCCTATCAAATAAATAATACTTCTCTCAAAAATATGAAATCGTCTATAGCCTATTCGAATATAGCACTTTTTTTCCTTACAAGCCACATTTGCTGCACAAAATAGGCAAAACACCGAAGCCACTCTAGTCTAACTTACAAATAACATGCATTCTTCTCTCTCTGCACTTTCTTTTCATCTCATTCAACAGTAAAGAAAGATAACACACAAAAAGCATTGACCCCTTCCCAAACAGATACCCAAAGGAGAAACATCTGTCAATATCCAGTGATGCCTCAGAAGGAAACATTGGCAAAACACCACTTTTCACCTTCCATTAGAAACTTCTCTGCTCAAATTCTACTTTCATCCTTCTGAACTGAAACCTAATGCTGGCTCTTAAACAGAATTGTTGAAGTCCGTCTTTTGTTCCTTCGGCATTTCTCTTCTGTAAATGTGCTCATCAGCTTGTCAGGCAGCTTGTTAGAATCTGTACTTAATCTTCACATTCCCTCTCAGCTGAAATTTTCTCCTATCCCTTAATCATTTCCTATCTTGATTACTATAATTTATCTTTTATTGTCCTCTTGAAATTCATGCCAGTTAAGTCATGAGTGGCCAGAATATGAAGCTAAAATAACATTTCCTTCCAAGTGTCTCTCACTCTTTCACAAACCCATTTTGACTCGGTCTTAGAAAATTCTCGTTGACCTTCACACCACCACAGGTACTGTGCTGCAACTATCACTGTAGTCAAGCCACCACAGAGTCACGCGTCACCAATTTTGTCATTTCACCTTTTTCCCAGAAGGCCCAGGAAGATATTCCTTGAGATATTCTCTCATTAGGGATATCCTTTCAGACTTTTTTCTCTCGAGGTGGAATAATGGGGAAAGTGCATGTATATTTTCTCTCTTCTCCCTGACCAATCTACATTCCACATTTGTTTTAAATTTTAATCTGTGGAACATAATTTCTAATAAACTGAAATTTGTAAGAAAATGGTTTCTCAGACTCTAACAACTTTTGGGCAAACAGTGGGATGTTGAATTCTATCATCTAAGGCAATAAAAATGCAAATTTAAGAAAATTATGTAATCAAGGGGGATCATTTTAAGCAATAAACCATTCAACTTCAGAGGACTTGGTTTTATGGCTTCATATCATCATTCTGAAATTTTTTCATAGGAAAAGTGAGTGTGTCTGACCAGTGGAGGAACAGATGAAAAGCTATTTTGTCACATGGATGGATGCAGATGACTTGCTTTGTATAAATATTTAAAGTAAAACCTCAAGTGGCAGTCTAGTTTCCTCTTTGTAAGACAGGCATGGTGCCTCACACTTTTAATCCAAGCATATGAGAGGCAGAGGCATGTGGATCTATATGAGTTTGAGGCCAGCCAGGGCAATAGAGTAAGACTCTGTTTCAAATAATAATAATTTTTCCTTGTAAATTTCTGAAAAGCATAAATATACATTATCCAGGATATTCTCCCATGTTCTAGCACTCTCTTTCTCTCTCTCTCTCTCCCTCTCTCTCTCTCTGTTTCTCTCATTCATACACACACACACGCACACACACACACACACACACACACATGCACACATATATATACATACTCCATGTGGGAACTTCTGGGTGGGGTAGCAGTTATCCGGATGAGAAATGTTATTTTTCTGCTACCTACAGGAAGCCTTTGTTCTAAAGCTAGTTCTCATTTTGTTGTTAGGATGTCAGCCTGACCAGACAAAGAATAACTTGGAAAGCTCTCAATGTAAAATAAAGTAAGACCTTCCTAGAGGCACCAGCCACATAACTCCTAAGAGTGAGTGTACTTTCATGGAGTCACCTGATACTTTCCACAATGCAGAATGGAAAAGGCAGCATTTACCTTAGACAGAATAAACCACTCCTAGAGTTTCAATCAGCACAGCCTCTCTGCACCATATGGCCTAGAGACAGCAGAGATTCAAGGAGAGCTCAGTGTACAGAGAAGAGAGAGGAGCAGAGGGGCAGCAGTGAACACTAACATCCTCAGTGCGCTGCAGCAACAGTGCAGTGAACACTAACATCCTCAGTGCGCTGCAGCAACAGTGCAGTGAACACTAACATCCTCAGTGCGCTGCAGCAACAGTGCAGTGAACACTAACATCCTCAGTGCGCTGCAGCAACAATGTAGTGAACACTAACATCCTCAATAATGCGCTGCAGCAACAGTGCAGTG
>CAJQZJ010001694.1:10736823-10772033 GCA_907164525.1 Lophiomys imhausi | reverse complement strand
CCATGAGAGGGAGGCTGAGAACCAGGAGGACCATGAGAGGGAGGCTGCGGTTTCTACTCCTAGACCACCTGGTGTAGAATTTCGGCCTTTCTCTAATTTTTGTTCTCTTCAGGCCTTCGCAGCTTATGTCAACTCCCACTCGGATGCGCCATTCGGTTACTAAACTCATCGTCTCAAATGCACAGCTCATCCAGAAAAAGCCTCAGATACAGACATAAAAAGAAGGTTTAATCAGGTATCCAGGCAAATGAAGCTGACCCAAAATTTAAGGCAACAACAATACATTATAGAATATAGTTCTAGACCCTAAGTAAATGTGATGGAAAAGAGTAAAGCTTTAGTCATTGTGCCACTAAGTAAAGAAATGTGTTCCACTGCTTCAAGCCACATCGCACTGAAGATTACGGTCAAATACCATAGACTATTAAATAACATCAAAGGTATGTGATTTTATAAGCATTATTCTTGTCTGTAGTTGTTATGACAGACCAAAAAAAATTCTAATATAATCTATAGCAAAAATGTTAGAGGAGAAGACTTCAAAGAGTAGCAAGTTTCAAGATCAGTTAATGACAATCACAGGAACAAATTTTGCAAATAACAAAAAGTATGGTGCTGAAGAATACATAGGTAATCACATTATGAGAAACAATATAAAACATTAACTCCATAATTATGTCATGTTCCCAAAACAAAAATATGTTATAGAAATAGCAAATATGAATAAAATACGACAGCATATAATGACTGCAAAAAAGGGTGGGTGGGTTTTACATGAGTTGAAAATCTAACTCTGAAGTTAATTTGTGGGGCAAAGATTCTGGAATGATCCAGATAGTCTTTGTAGTACAATGGGTATGTAGCACATGAAGGTGTGCTTATTAAACACTGAAACTACCATTATTAAAGCAATTTGGCCCTAGGGCAGAGGCTGTTGAGCACTGAGAACCAAACAATACCAAGCTTGTTGAGATGACCTGAAACTGAAACACACTTTGGAATGTGTAAGTGAATGCACTTTTGAATTCTGGTGCAATTTTGAAAAGTGAAATCACTCATTCCATTTAGGTTCATGCCCTAAAAAGTGCTCTCCATGTGGACGAGGAGGTGCCTAATGCAATGACTGCAGAGACATCATTCCTTATTGAAATAATTGGAAGAAACCGAAATAGCCATCAATAGTAAAATATGCACATTCATCAGTGCAGAATATATACTCTACATCAAGATCAGACTTGTGTTAATATGGAAAACTGCAAGAGCAATGTTGAAAACACTCAAAATATAACTGAACTTTATAATTCATTAATGTGCTATATAGCAATACAAGTTGGTGTTCAAAATATAAAAGCATATATTATGCATTAATGGATAGTAAATTAATAATAATTAACTCTTCACATGATAGGAACAGCCTTGGGAAATCCTATGCAGGAAACTGGAATTATATTTGTTTTATTTCATGACATTTAAAAAAGAAGCAGAGAGCAAAATGCTAAAATATGATGAAGCTGAATGATGGCTGTATGCATGTCTGTTGTTTTTCAATATAGGTTTCAGAGTTGAAAATATTTCTAAAATGCTCAGAAAAAAAATTTGAAAGTCTAATTAAGTGAACACTGGAAGCTCAGTTCAACACTCTTGAGCATAAAGGACTATGGTGACATAGAAAATGTCAATGTATAATTAATTTTTACAAAATGCAAACATTTCTTGCTATTATAAACTCTCCAAAACCCTTTTTCATTAATTTACACCATGATTTCAGCCTTTTATATTATTAGTCCCAGCATATGATTATAGATTAGTCAGTCAACTCTCCTTACTAACATGCTTAATCAACCAATCTGCCTTCCCAGGTTTTTTCTTTTTCTCTTTCTTTCTTTCTTTCTTCCTTCCTTTCTTTCTTTCTTTCTTTGTTTTTTTATTTATATTGGGTTCAAGGTTTACTGAAGTTGTTTCCTACAGTCCTCCTTGCAGCTGAAATTTCATACCCAGTTTGGCTGATATTAATGTAGATTAAAAAGTTATTAACCTTAATGGTTATAACAGAATCCTGGGCAATGTCAGGCTTTTGCCAAGGCCATACCTCTTCAAGTAGCTGCTTTTTCTCCATTGCTTGGAATTATTTTAAGTAAACAGGCTGTGTAGGGATGAAGTGTATGATGAAAAATAATAGAAACCTGATGCATAGACTGTGGAGAAAAGTATGGGCTTGCTTTTAGGTGTTTAGAAAGGCAGAGTGCTGTCCAGGAAACCAGAAATGGAGAACAGAGCAATTCCTCTCCTTCTATCACTCATTCTTCCCTGTGTAGCCTGTAACCAGCTTCCCTCTCAACCTGTATTTACTCATGTAGAGATAAAGACACTGTCCTACCACCTGATAGGATTGGTATGGCCTGAAAGAGAGGACACTCATGGAAGTGGACGAAGAACTAGAAGTTAAGAGTCTAATCCTTTGTAAACTGAAGAACATACTAGTAGAATAAAAACCCCAAAATTCTCTGAAAAACATTTGATTAGTGAAAATTTATTTAGGGGGCTTGGAAAACTGTGTGAACTACTTAGTGTGTCTATTGTGGGAAACTTTCCATGGAAAACTAAACAACAGATAATGACATTTCAGAAAGGGGTTCTTCTAAGAGTATTATCTTTCAAAATTGCTCATGAGGTAAATAGAAGGAAGGTAATTGAATTTGTACACAAAACTAACGTGGCACTAGCTGAAAGGGTGGCAAGCTAGGGACCAGCACATGTTGCTTCTTTCCTTAAAGTGGTGGTTCTGACAGTGTGCTCAGTGGACCCTAGAACAAACACCTTGGGGACTTGGAGGAAACCATGAGGGCAGGTTACCTTCACATTCCTACTAAGAAGTCATTTGCCAGCTTTTCTATATTAATGCTTACACAGGTGCTGCAGAGCATCACGGGAGGCTTGCCTTAGCATAGCCTACGTCCTCAGCACCAAATGAAGACAGGGTGCTCTCCACCACAATAGGTTTTAATAAAGCCAGTAGATAAACAAAACCAAAAATATTGGTTTCCCCTAATAATGTTCTCACTATATGACAAGGGGAACTCTTGCCAGATCTAGGGCAGCAAATGCTGAGGAAGCCTCTTTGTTTTAAGGAACAGCAACTATGTGGCTATTTCCATTATAAGCAGATACATTTCTCATAAAAAATAATTTTAGTTGAAGGAACAACCAACAAATGATGATTACTTGAAGATGGGTTTGAGGCCGATACTTTTGCAAAAATCAAACTGTTTTTTCAAGGAAAAGTGTTCCCCATCAAGAATAGCACTAATGCTTGACACAAAAATTAGAAATTTGACAAGCACCTGTCACTAGGACAATTGTAAGGAAAACTTATATAAGATACTATAAAAAACTCCTAATACAATGACTCCTCTCTGGCTCAATGATAATGTTGAAAATGGAATTTGCTAATGTTTGATAATGAAGAGTCCATGATGGCCATGCAGGAAAGGGAGGGGGGAGGAATGTTCTGAAACAACATATAACCTTCAGTGGCACATGGCTAATGACACACTGCCTATCATTAAGCATAACAGTATGTTCCGTTATTAATCAACTGAGGAAAGTAATAGCCTCATGATCTGGTCAGCTCCTCGGTGCCACAGATGAGAAGCAGGCCTTCAGCACATATGCCTTCTACTGGACCCATCATATGTATATACACAATAATGATGTTAAGATTTTCAAAATCCATATAGCTCAACAAGTACTTTATAAATAACCAGTAGCTGATATCATGATATTATACATCAGTAAAAATTCAAAGTCTATGATACACCAGAGAATTTTTTTGCCTTAAAAAAATTTTTTTTTTAATTTAAGGTATATCTTCCCCCTAATATTTCCCCCTTTTAGTCCAATAAAAGGCTCTTTTGCTTATAACAATAAATACAATACAAACAATAAGAACAATTTGGCAACAGTTATGAAAATTATAAGGCATAACATACATTCCCAATGTCCAGTCCATATATATTTGGCAACTAAAAAGAATATTCTTTTAGCTATTTATCTTGATGAGTTTAAAGTTCTATACCTGACTCAGTTTCCATCCTAACTTGTATTACCAACTTAAAAACATCTTAGTAGACCTAGAACATCCTTTTAATACCTAAACAGCTTAAAATTTAACTGTGAGACTATAACTATCTAGTATTCAACTGGAGAAGGATAAATATATCTGAATAAATGGTAAGTGCAGAGCAAGCAGCTTCCAAAACTAAGAAAAGACAGATAACTGGCTGCCTGGGTAGTCCCCAGTTTCTCTCTATAACATTGGAGCATCTATCTTCAGCCTTTTGGCCCGGTTATCTAGGACATATATTAATTGTAAAGCAGGAATTATGAAGGGCTTTCCCACTCTGTCTTTGCAGGGTTAAGCTGTCAACTTACCTGCTTCCAAGTTTTGTCTTTTTTGGACAGAATTCTGTCTGCAGTTGAAGCAAGGGCTTTTTCTTGCCCAGTGGCAAGCTTGGCACTAATGCAGCCATCTCCAAATGAAGAATCTTCGATACTCATCATCTACTTGAAGTAGAATGGGTAGTCCTGTCAGGAGCTGACATGTCTCAATATCAAAAAATCTTAAGTTAAGGAAACATTTTTAAATGCCATATTCTACCAAACTCTTGAGGTTTTTGAAGACCATCTATCTATCTCCATATATCAGAGAAATTTGTATATGTTTATTTATTAATTCAAGTTACATTTCAATCAGAACCCCTACCTTCCTCCCCTCCTGGTCCCATCCTCCCACCTTGTAGCCTCTCTCTCACCTTCTCTACTCTTGCAGTGTGGGGGGGCCCCATATATCAGCCCCTCTCAGTTCTTCAGTCACATGAAGGCTAAGAGCTTCCTCTTGCTCTGGTGCCCAACTTGGCAGCTCCACTTCAATAAAGTGTCCCACTAACAGGTAACAAAATCCAGGACTGAGACTGCCCTACCCCTACTTGTTAAGGAATCTGTATGAGGACCAAGTTGCCTATCCTCTATATAGGTATAAGCAAGTCTAAGTCAAGTCTAAACTGTTTTTCTTCTTAATTTTAAAGCAACAAAAGTGATAAAATTTTAAAAGTCATCAGTGTGGTTTCAGATTTCATATGGCATGTGATCTTTAAGTTCTATTTTGACTTATAATATCAAAAATAATATATATATTATTAAAATATTTCCTCAATTTTTGACCAATGTCATGGGATGCAATCAAAGCAAAAAACAGACTAGAGGCAGAGAAAGGACATTATAGACTCCACATCAATTAACAGCTCAGTTAACTTGGGTACAAATGTATTCTTCATTCTCAATAGTTCCTATTTAGGCAAGGCTATCCATGAAAAGACTTTGCCTAAAAATATTCTCTTCTCTTTCCAAGTGCTTTCTTGTTCTATGTCAACATAACTACAGTTTCACTTGTGTAAGAAGCTAATTTGTAAACAAATTATCATCAAACCACAACTGCTTACAAAAGATCACTCAGTTGCATTTTGACTTTCTGGTAAAAGTGGAACAACTTGACCATCAAAAGGAGATCATTATACATAATTTTGTTTTATAACTAATGAAGAAATTATTAGGCAAGAAATTTTAACTGTGTCAATATCAAAATTTGAGTTAATGAGTTTTGAACTTTGGTTCATTTTTCAAGGTCAGTATCAAGGGGTACTGAGTTTCCACTGTAAACAACTGCCACATTGTTCTAGAAAATATGTTAGAAGGAAGTGGAAATAATATAGGAACAGCACGATAGGTTAGAAAAAAAGAGAGCAATGCAGGGAATGTATGGAGCAAGAAAATAGTCAGTAGAGAAGAAGAGGCTAGAATGTCAGCAGGAAACGGAGATGTTTCATGGATTGCTATAGATGGTAAATATACAAGGGAATTGAATATGGGAAAAGTGTGGATGAGAGGAAGAATAGACACATAGAATATACTAAGGTAGGAAAAAAGAGTGGAAAGAGTTGACCATTTGCCACTCAACGGCTGCAAAAATCTCATTCCAAGGTAAGGCCGCACACTTGTTGCTTGCTCCAAACAGTAGCCATTCCAGTCCCCACACCTTTCTCACAGGTCTCATCACCCTATTAACACTGCTTCTCCATCTCCTTTTGTTTCTTTGGCTCCCCAAGCACTACTTTAAGAGACTAAAAACTTCTGTCTCCAGTCAAAAGATGATCTCTTCCCCCACCCCCCAAAAAATCAATAACCAAAGAAGCAAAGGTACGTTACAGACCTCTCTGGTTTCCTATTAGGCTGAGACTGTTAGCACCAGTTACTTTTATAGTACCCGAGAGGAAAACAGTAGCCACAGAAACCAGTTCCGTATGAAATCATATCCTGCAAAAACTGCCAGCTCCAAAGGGTGATGCTAAAATAGAATCTCAAGGCATATATATGCCTACAAAAAAAGACCTTGTCTATAAAGAAAAACAGAGGAGAAATGCTTAATAAAGCTACTCTTGTATTTTCTATAAGCTGGAGACAAACCAGTTCTAACAGCTCAAGCAAGCAATAAGAAGATGCTGCTCACTACATGTGCCAAAGGCATGCCTATCAAATACAATGTTCTTTTTGTATTTAAAGATGTATCAACAAAGTTTTTGAAAAGAGAATTTTACCATCTACCAAAAAATGCACGTGTAGCCTATTTTAAATTAAATAAAAAGTGGTATTTATAATGTATCAGGTATATCAATGCATTGGGATGACAGTTGAACATTTTCTATTATTAATATGTTGCCTCATTAGTTGTACTTTTGGAGAACCAACATGATATGCTTTGATTTCAACAATATGTAGAGATTTCTGAAGTACTTCCACTGAAATGTAGCCCAAGGCCACAGAAACCTATCAGAAATTATGCCAGGACAGCCTTTGGCAAGATGAGCCAGGGATCCCGTCATTAAGAACAGTGTCTGCTGTTGAAATGTTTCTATTTTTATGTTGGGGAAAAAACTTTCTTGAACACACAATAATTATCTTCCTTCAAATTTATGGAAAACTCCTGTCTTCCACAAGACAGGGCAATAGATAAAAGTCACAGATATGAACAGTTGTTGTGCAGATGAACACACCAGGGATGGGCACTGGGACACACGAACCTGGCATAGTGATTAATCTGACAAGGCTACTACTACCCATCTGCATTGAAAGTTATGGAAACAAATCAAATACACAAAAGAACACCTTTTTGTTTATTACTCCCCAAAAGACTAAAACTCAAAAGTTGTTCAAATTTGGAATACTCTTGCAAGTCAGAAAATACTGGGATCCCAGCAAGAATCAACATCAGGACATGGTAGTCTGCAGGCTCGGGAGGCCAAAACCATCAGAGTCCCATGTGTCAGATCTTTAGCAGGCAGTAAGGGGAAGAGGATGTGGAACACATGGAGTTTATAGAGTTATCTACCTGCTAGCATCTGAGCACACACTGGAGTAATTTGCTGCATTTTGTGTATTTCCTTCATTAGACAATGACATTTATATTCCTGAAATTATCTAAAATTCTTAAGTGTTTTATAATTACTTTGAAGAAAATGTAGCAATTGAAAATGTGGCAATTAAATATAGTGTCTGCTCTGATGAGAGAACAAACATCAGCAAGCTCAGTAAATGGCAATGTTATATTTAAAAAGAAGAGTATATGTAAACGTAAAGGATAATTTATGTCTTTCAAAATGAACTGCCAGAAAATACTGCAAAAAAAAAAAAGCCAGTAGTGGGTAGACAAACAGTCAATAAAGTGCTTGCCATAAAGCGATAAGGATGCTGAATATAACCCCAGCATCCAGGTAAAGAAGCCAGACACTGAAGCTGGTCCTTCCTACCGATTATCCCAGTGCTGCTGTACAGAGAAAGGCAGATACCAGCGGCCAGGACTAGGCACAGTAGCTCTGTGGCATGCCCTAGATCCGAATAACAGACTTTGTATCAAAAAACGTGATAGACAGGTCATAAAGAAAACCTGTGGTTAATCCATGGTCTTAGCATGCGCATGCATGCACACACACACACACACACACACACACACACACACATATATATACATGTAACCACACACAAATATAAACAACCAAATGATAGCAGTATTCAGTTCTTAATGTATATCTGACATAGTGAAAATATAGTAACACCAAAAATTTTTAGTTCTATTCAATCACCTTTATTACAAAGCAACTTTTCTGATTATTGATAGCAAACACACTTTAGTTTTAACAATAATTCTTAATAATTTTCTATAACATATGCTTAGAACTATTGATGAAAGAATACTAAACTCTCTTTAGAGCTGAGTAGTATTCCATTTCATACATATACCAAATTATTATTGATTCATCTGTTGATGGACAACTAGGTTGATTCCAATTCTTTGCTATAGTGCATACACCAGCAATGAAAATGTGGTTGCAAATTTATCTGTGGTAGAGTATGGCATTCTCTGAGCATATGACAAGGAATGAACTAGCTGGGTTGTGTGTTTAATAAATTCCCAGATATACTCACAGAAGATCTCTTTGGAACTCACCAAATAGGAAACAAACAACAATGAACTACTGAGGTGACAGGGACTTTATTTGTTATGATGACATAGAGCAGAAAATGTGTACCTAGGGACTTTGTGATAATCATGAAAACAGAGGCACCAGGGCTCAGCATCCTCATCAATGGACCATCTTCACAGCCAACTTAATTAAAGTGAAGGACAATGCCTTGTCCTATAAATAATTCATTCTTCACTTCTCAGGTACCTGTTGAGGCAGGTATCACATCTGACATGGACAGGGTCTACCATATCTACATCACCCAGGAATTTGAGGACCAAAGAGAGCTAAGTAGGGAGAATTGAAGAAGGAAGAGCAGTAAAATTAAATACTTATTTACCTTTATTTTATCAAAGTTCTGATTATGATCATATTAATATAATCATACAAGAACTGCACAAACCCAGCAAGTTTTAAATAAATAAATCTCACAGTATAGTCTATATTGTGAAAATAAATAAATAAATATAGGAAAATGCAAGCTATGTTTTATAGGAAAATTTAGGCTGAAGTAGTATGACATGTACTCAGCCAAGTACTTCGGAGTCTATTTAGTGACCACCGTGCAGGTGCCAAGCCGTGTGCCCTCTTTGAAGACACTGTAATGCTATGATAGCTGCCATTTTAGAACTTTCAGGGTAGTGAACAGGACTCAGAGTAAGAAACCATAATTAAATGCTAAAAACTAACAAATGTGCAGTGACAGACTGAGATGCAATCTAAATAAAGGCAGCAGTAGCAAAGGAATCTGTCTTTGTCTAAGGTTACTAAGGAAGATAAAGAAAAATTCCTGTGAAAATTAAATGCTTGGGCTGAGAACTACAGGTGTAAAGTAAGATTAGGGAATATGATCTGCTTTATTGAAAATAATGAAATATAGATAAGACCCATGATAAAGGTAGAATAGTACTATAGTTAGTTTAGATCTAAGTCCCTGAAAGGCTCATTTGCTAAAGGATTAATCCACAGCCAATGCACCATTGAAATTATTATGCACTATCAAGTGAGGTTTAGACAGAGGATGTTAGGATACTGAGGTTTGTCCTTGGAGGAGATACTGCCACCCCAGCATATTCTCCTCCTTTGATTCCTGCTCACCACGAGGTTAGCAGCTTCCTTTACCACATGTTCTCATCATGGTGTACCATGTTGTCCCAGGCCCAACTATGAGCTAAAGCAAACATTTCTTCCATTTATGCTAATTATTCCCATATTCTGCCACTGTGACAATAAGCTAACAAAAAGGTTGCAGAATGGCAGAGAGAAGAAATTATCAACATGTAAAAAAATAGGTCAGTGAAACGATAATGCAAACAGTAAGTAAGCGGGCAGTGTGCACAGGGATGACTGTGGAGGGCCATTTAATATGTGCAGCATTTACACAGGTCTAGTCATACTGCTGAAGAGACATTTCTGTGTAAACAGAACAAATATCTATTTGAGGAAGGGTGAACAGAGACAGGAAGGCAGAGTGGGAGAGCACACGATTACGCCTTAAGCTACAGTCAGTCAAATCATGCACAGAGAACACAAAATGCCAGTAACACTTGCAAGGGGTCCACTGACTGTCATCAGGCCCTAGGTCACATACAAAATAAATCTGGCCCAAAGAAGCTCCCAAATTAAGACTTGGCCACATTATTTAACAAGCAAGTGGGTAAAACCAGTGACATGAGCAGCGTTGCTGGAGCAAGAATTTCAAGATTCCTTGATGCTGTTATTTGAATGTGAACCATGCCCCCACAGGCTCCTGACTTGAACACCTGAGGTCATTTGTCAGCACTGTTTGGGAGGTTAGGCAGCAGGGCATATTGGAAGAAATTAGGCACTGGAGGTGGGCCTTTAGGCATTATAACTGACCACACCTTCTGTTCACTCTGGACAAGGAATGTATATAAAGTGTGACCATTCAACTTCCAGTCCCTGGCATGATTACCCATTGTGTCTACCATGTCTTCCCACCATAACAGAATGTACCTATGGAACTGTGGGCCAAAATAAGTTACTTTTGTTGGGATATTTTATCATAGAAATAAGGAAGTAACCAAGACACTTGAGAATTAAAACATTCGGAAGGCAATGGTCAGACCACAATGCAGAATTTTATAGGAGTTAGATTAAAAAAGAAATACAACCTGAGTTAGTTATAATAACATAGACTATAGCTTGAGATGTTGAAATACAATAGGACTTGAATAAACCACAAGAGAAACATATGTGTGCACCCAGAGGGTAATTTAGACTCAGATGTATAATGTATAGGTTATGTTATTAATTCAAGGGTCCCTCCCGTATTCCCAGCACCTGAGGCAATAATACCTGTACACAAATAAGAATGGAGATGTAAACATGTCTCTCATTTCACATTGGCAAGTACAATGCAAATTTGACTGGGCTTTCTATTCACAATAAGGAAAAGCGGACAGTGATCCTTTACCCTGCTCTGCCTCAGAGAATTTGGTAGATAAATATTGACTTTGGTAGTGATTTTCTCAAACACTTTAATCAACAGGATGAGCTTTAGTTAAAGAACAACAGTGCACATATGTATTTAAAGGAGGATATTCCTATACTGAAATCAAGATTGTTCAAATGCCCAATTGCCAATAGGATTACTTAGGTCTGTCTCTCTGTGGAAGGACTTGATAACTGTCCCCAATTTCTAAATTGCTAAGGTACACTACTTTAGCATTCTACATGCTACTATCATGTGTTTCATACTACTATCGTTAATTTAGAGTTGTCGCTGAACAGCAATTCATACTCTCTGTGACATAGAAGTTATCAAGTGACAGCATCTCGTGTGTTCAAAGTTAGCCTTGACTCTTAATTACTGACTTTTGATGCACTGAAAAAGCTCAGATCTTTTCCTCATGTAAGTATTTATATGGGTTCTCCAGCAAACATCTACCAAGAAGAATGCTACCTAATCATCTTCCCAAGCTGGCTGAATGTTACTTCCCCAGCAAGGCCTTACTTATTGGAAACTAGGCAGTGAGCTCCCTAGTCACACATTGCTCTCACTCCACAACACAATCCACCATGTTCATGCATTTAATCTGTCCTTCTCAGCACTGTATAAGTCCCACAAGGAAACATCCATCCCCACTTATCTACTGATAGCAGCACACAGGTTACAAACTTAGCAAATGTTTATTAACTAGAGAATGAATGAGTGATGGTTCAGTAGCTAACATAAAATAAAGTGAGATAGAAAGCAGGAATAAATATATATTGTATTCATCATAAAAATTGTCTGCACATGTTGGCCCTTCAAAAATAATCAAAAGATTCTTTTTAAAGTTTCTCAAGGAATATCATACAACTGCCAAGTATACTGCTTTTTTAAAACGAATATTGCCAAATTTCAGTGTGCTACCTGAGAAGTTCATCTAAATCTATCTAGGAAAGTCAATCTAAATCTCAGGACAATTCCAACAGAGAAGAGAAGGCTCAAAAACAAAAACCACACCAGTCAAAATTACTTTCATACAAAGATTCAATATCACAAAAAATGGAAAAGAAATGTCAATAAATACAGACTAGATGAAGGGATTCAGTATTTCATCAAGTATTTTGTTCACTATTTTAAGTACAGGCAACATAAATAATAAGTGACAGTTTACAATAAACTCTTCAAAGAAACTTTATAAAAATGTAAGGAAATAAAATTTTATCAACATATTTATACCTAGGAGAAGTGAAAAAATGTATGTAACTAAAATTCATCATTTTAAGCAATTCTTGATAAAGACCAATAAAACAGCCATTGAATTCCAGAAGCACGCACATTGTTAAGGAATAATTCACTGCATTGATTATTTGGGAGACGAATTTTAAAAAGAAAGCTCAGGAGTTAAACTAATAATGAGTCCAGGTGGCGGCAATGTGACTGCAGAGCTGGACTAGAAAGTCTGGTCCTCAACTGAGCAGATCTGACTCTGAAATAAAGACCAGTCCAACACAATACGGTTCTTTCATTTTGTCAACCCATCTTGAGCTGTAGATTATGAACTTTGGAGCAAATAAAGAGAGAGAGAAAATAATACATAACAAGAAACTATTAGTTACTCATTCTACACATTGTCTTCAAATCCTCTTCCATTCTGAAGATGACTTCAGAATGAACCCCCAAAAAATGTAAAGTTGCCTTTCATACAGAGAAAGACATTTAAAAACTCCACACAATATCCCTACAAGGGTTATGGCCCTGCTCACTGATTCTAATTTATATACTCTGTAAGGTGTGCACACAGTTCTGAGTACGCAGTGTTGTGTGTCTGGAGTTCCCTACTCAAAAGTAGAATCATACTGCTTCTTGGGCTACAGTAATGATGCTCTGATTCTGTCTGAGAACCTGCTTATAACTCACTGAACACAAGTCAATGCATTGTAATCCTACCTTTTTAGGATGTTGAATGGCTCCAGTAAGTAGAAGACTCCCTGACAACAATATCAATATCAACCCTTTCATTTATATATTTTCCTTGAAAACACGCACCCTAGATAAACATTTTATCTAACAAACATAGACTACATCCAATATTAAAAGTATATTAATCCCCTTTCAAAATAAGTAATTCCTTGACAGAATGACAATTTATTCTTTATGATTAGTTAGACAGCACATTAGTCTTACAACAACATTATTTTTGTCTGTTTGTTTCATGTATCATATATTCTATGTAATCCTTTCATCTAACACCAAATTCAAATGGTGTCTGATACTTAAAATTATAATTTGAGGAAGTGGCCATGTTCAGTCAATATCATTTGACCAATTCTATACAAATCCCTTTACAGAGGCAATCTTGAGAAAATGAAATAAATTTTAAAAGATTAATCATAACCCAAATAGAATCTCCTTTAACATATGAAATGACAAGGACGGGAATCAAGAAATGCAAATTTTAGGACATAACTTTAAAATATTACTTGCTTTATATTCAATCTTTACATTAAATACTATGCTAACTCTGCAACTAAAATTTACCCCCCACAGGCAGAATTTATTTGGAAAAATACGTGACAAGTAACCCACTAACTAGTCACTTTAGTGCAGTGTGGCTGACATCATGTGATCAATACTATGAATTTCCAACTTAGCATTGCATTAGCTGCATCTCAAAAGACTTGTTTTGTAACTCTTATTCAGTTCAAACTACTTTCTTAGTCCTTTTATTATTTTATCTTTAATCTAAGATTTTTTTCTTTAATTAATTTACTTTTTCAAGTTACACCTTGATCACAGCTACCTCTCTGCTCCCCTACCTGTCCCACGTTCCCTCTTCTCCATCTCTGTCCTCTCCTCCTAGGCTAAAGGGAGCCCCCAAAATCAACCCCCCTCAGTTCATCAGTCACATGAGGGCTAAGGGCTTCCTCTTGTATTGGGGCCTGATGTGGCAGCCCACCTAAAGTAAGGTGTTCCACTAACAGACAACGGGATCCATGATCTGCTGCTGGGTGGAGTTTTTCATAGGACAGTTAATACTAGGTTCCTTTCTGTTTGGGTCTGAGGGTTGCAGGATGGTTGTCCTGTGATATATAGCTTATATTCCCCTAATACGTGAGTACATACTATGTATATCTTTCTGGGTCTGTGTTACCTCACTCAGAATGAGCTTTTCTAGATCCATACATTTGATTGGAAATTGTATGATTTCCTTGTTTCTGATAGCTAAGAATTGTGTAAATGTACCACAGAATTTTTTTTTAAATCTGTTGGTGTTGGTGTTTGTCTAATTTCTTGGGTTCTTTATAAATTGTAGATATTAGCCCTCTGTCAGATATGGGGTTGATGAAGATCTTTTCCCAATCTGTACGCTGCCATTTTGTTCTAATGACAATGTCCATTGCCTTACAAAAGCTTTCAGTTTCATAAGGTCCATTTATTGATTGTTGGTCTTAGAATCTGAGCTATCGGTATTCTGTTCAGGAAGTTGTGCCCTGTGCCAATGAGTTTGAGGCTCTCCCCTACTTTCTCTTCTATTAGATTCAGTACGTCTGGTTTTATGTTGAGGTCTTTGATCCTTGGACATAAGTTTTGTGCAGGGTGATAGATATGGGTCTATTTGTATTCTTGTACATGTAGATATCCAGTTAGACCAGCACCATTTGTTGAAGATACTTTCCTTTTTCTATTGAATGGTTTTGACTTCTTTGTCAAGAATAGGAGTGTTTTATAGAGATCATTCTGTTATTGATTTGTAATACAATGGAACTCAAATAACTTTGTATAATGCACAACACTTTAATCTGATGGAGTTTTTTTTTTTTTTTACATGCACAATGTGGCCAATCTTGGTAAATTTCCTGTGTGTTTAAACACAGTGTCCTCAACCGTCTTGAAAGTAGCATTATATAATTATCAGTTAAACAATACTATGAATATCTTTAATCGAGTATATATTCTCACTAGCTTCTGACAATTGTATGTTTTTGAGAGGAACAAAAACTTGATTTCTGCACTGTTCTTTAAAAGTCTGTCAGAAATGTTCCATATAGTTTAATGTCATTATTAGGTATACAAACGTTAAGTCTTTGAATATTTCTGATGAACTAACCTCATCTTTATGTGGATGAATTATGCCAGGATGTTAGACATCACCAATGGTCTGATTCCACAGTTTGCTATCTGTTTTACATTCTTTCCAACTAAGATTTGCCTTGCTTTTTTTTTTCTGTTTCCAATTGAATTAATTGCACAACTAATAAAATATTTTAATTTCATTAATTAACCATTGGCATTCTGTTTTTTTTAGTTAATTTGGCATTTTTGGAATGTGTCTTCAAATGATACTATAAAACATTATACACTATATACAACATTTCTAAAAATGTACTTGTATATCTAAATCTAAACATTTGTAGTAGTTCAATTGTACATTTTGCTCCTATATAGGCCATAAATTTCAATAATATCTTATTACTTGTGGTATAGGCAGTTAAATAATATGATGTCTACTTCTGATTGTCAACTTTATGCTGTAGAAGACTACTATGATAAACCTCTGGTTATGATTACAAGAATGTTCTTTGAGATAAATCAATAAAAAGTAATACACACCATAAATCTAGGTACACCCTCCCATGGATTAGGTGCCCAGACATGATAAAGGGGGTAAAGAGAAATCCCATGAGCTCAGACATTTGCATTCTCTTCTCATTCTCTCTTCCCCCCTCGTTCTTCTCCACTTCTCTGCCCTTCTCTTCTCCCTCCCTCCTTTCCATGACAGGTGCTGCTCTGAGCTACCCTACCCTCCTCATCATGATGGATAGAACCTTGTAAAACTGCAAGCTCAGATGACTCTTTCCTCCTTAAGCTGTTTCGGTAAGATATTTTATCACAATGACAAAAGGTCTGGAAAAAGAAGACATGAAAGACATTACAAGGAACAAATTTTACTATTTTTGGTGCTTTCCTTTCATGTCTTATGTTTCTAGATGGTAAGTCACTGTTGTTGAAAGAAGTTTCTGTAACATTTTTACCTTATGGGCATGCCAATGACTAAGGCTTTCAATTTTCATATGTGTGCACAGGGTTTTACTTCCATTTCATGTTTGAAATTATGACTAATTACAAAGTCACACATCATTATCTTTTCCCTTCTAATACTTATTATCTCACTCTCTCAGTATTACATCATTTCTAATAAATCTTTCATATTTGCTCCTCTAATATGTCTCTTATTGTCTATGTTTAAAATGTTCTCTTTGTCACTAGTATGGAGCATCCACTTGTTATGTGCCTTAGCACAACTTCCTGACTTTGGCCACTTTGTATTTTTTAAATCTAAATTATAATTTTTTTATCTTGTAAAAAAAATCCAATATTTTAATCTTTATTCCTTTTTGTCTCCTCTCTTCAGAGACTATAATCGCACATCTTTTGAGGTGTTGGAAAGGGATACACAGGTGAGTAGGATATCATTTATTTCATATTTCATTTCTAAGTATTTTGCTGCTAATTTTCTCCTTGTTTTGAGACATGGCTTGCTGTGTCTTTTTAAAACAACTCATTTCATCAGATTCTCAATCCTATGTTGTTCACCTCTTTGGGACCTGGATATTCTTGTGTTATGACCACACCTGAGCTTTATACTTCACAACGGCAGAAGTGTGCTTTTTTAGGCTTCTAAGAAAGAGCTGACAGGCATCTACTCTAGAGTGGATTTTGCACCCTAGTGAGGGTAGGGGTGTATTTCTCTAATTACCTAATTTTTCATGAATTTTAAAGGGTTCTTTCCCCTAGGTAACACACACAAGAATCAGTCTGTGAAATCTGAGGACTTTTCCCTATGTTCATTTTGCATAATTTGTTCCCTGGCCTCCTGCATTTTTTCTTTTCTTACATTAAAACTAGTACTCAGTTGAAAGCTTTTAGGAAGGAACCACCTACAGATCTCTGTAGATTTGTCCCTCCAGCACTCTACCCTACAACTCTAACTACTCAGCATCCTGGGATTCCCGAATCAATCATGTTGACCCAGAGGGACTGCCAAACTTCACCTGCATTCTTCTTTCTGTCTGAAAATTGTAAAAATAGTTCAAGGAAATGGGCTAGCATGATGATCAAGTTGTTTCTATTCTAAAAGGGTCACTTTCCTGGACCATCTGGTACCCAAGATCAGTCACCCTTCATCTATGTATCATATTAGTCAATTTTCAGTTGATTCAACCAGGAAGAGAAGTTCAGTCCTCATAACTCTACCTGGGTTGAATTATTCTAATAATTAAATGGTCCCTCTCAAGGCATAGAATCAAGAACTGAGTAACTACAACTGAAAACGGGCAGCTCATAATTGCTTATTTTGTTGTTAATGAAATTGGAAAGGACATTTTATTGAAAGAAATAGGAAGCAATGTAACCCTGAACCTTACAAGGTGAATAGTTAATTCCATTTGTTATTGTACAGGAAGATTCCATAAGCATATATGTGACGTTTCTCAACCCAAGTCTCTATAAGACTTTGCTCCTGTTGCATTTCATGACTCACTGACACAGTATTTTAACTTCCACTGAATAACACATGTAACAACTCTTATATAACTTATTTCTACTAAAAATCTTTTGGTAATCATTTTGTTTATATAGTATTAATAACTTCTTAAACAATATGAAAAAGTTATAAAATTAGATAATTTTTCAAAATATAAAATAAATATACCATTAATAAGATTAAACTTCTGTTTCATGAATTGTGTCTTATTTTATAATTTCAAAATTTTAGTGAAAGTATAAGTTACAAAATCATAAGGCTTCTGTGTCATTAATGTTTTTGAGATGAGATTCCATAGCCCAAGTTGCTCCCTCTTGTCTATACTTGGAGAGTGCTAAGAATATAAATATGTACTAATATGCTTGAACTACCATTTCTTTTAATTCAGAATTATTTCTATCATGAGTCAGTGGGTTCACTTACTCCAATTTTCTAGCTAAGATGCACAGGCTTTACTTGGATAATAATAAAATAAAAGCAGTTGTCTTGCCTCATGAATTCTGCACTAAAGCAACCCTGAAATTATATCACAGCTCTACCTATTATAAATCTTTTCAAACTTCTGTTTTCTAATCCTAACATAGTGATAACCATACCTATCAAAGGAGGTGATAGTGAAGATTAATGAGAGAATACACACAAAGCAGCTATCAGTTACTGGTGCTGAGTTTTCTTTCCCTCATTAAAGTTGATATTATTCATCTAGAAAGAGAACTCTTGTGAAGATGATAGACTCTAAATGGGACTAATTTTCTATTATCTAACATGAAGGCCTGTCTTCAGCAATGCCACGCTAGAACCTCCAGGCTACCCTAACATTATTGATAGAATGACATAGCTGAGAGGGTGGCTGACTTTCAGAATAATCAAAAAACAATCTTTTTTCCGTAGAGATAGAGTAGAATCCGAATCAATCATAGCTACAGGAACCCACAGCATGAGGTTTGTTTTTTTGTTTTTTTTTTTTTTTTAGGCTATGAAACAAATACAGCTTTAATTTCTACTCCATCAATTATAGTTTTGTTTCTTTTCTTATCCCATTCTCCTATTTCTTTTTGTTTTCTCCCCATCTCTCCTCCTTTCTTTAATTTTGAGAAGGGGCCTTACTGAGTAACTCAAGACAACAGCCAGCTCACCATTCTCTTGTCTAGCTTCCCAAGCTCTACTTGGGACTTCAGGTAAGTGTCATTGTGTCTAGCCCCACTAATGTCCTTCTATTGGTATTGGATAAGTTACTTAATTGCACCTGCAAATGAAGGCAATAATCACTCTATATGTTGTTAAAACTCACTGGTTTAATTTAAATATCAAAGCCTTACGTGCAGCATGCACTCAGAAACTGCCAATATGGTACAAGAAGTATACTGGAAGTGGATGGAGCATGAAGGAGAGGCTAGTGTAATAAAACAAGATGGATAAATTGTAAGGTGAGTCAAGAGCAGGAATTATAAGAATCTATTTTACCATTCCTCCTACACAAATGACATAAAAGAAAGGTTTTAGAGTGATCAAGATCTCTTAGAAGGTCAAATATCCATGTATCGAAATGACTTATATACGGCATACACTAAACTGAAGGCCGAACTTAATGTCTAAAGGTAAAATGCTTTTACTATTTTTTTCCTTTTTTTTAAAAAATTTACTTTTTATTTCTTCAAGTTACATCTCAGTCGCAATCCCCTCCCTACTCCCCCCTCTGGTCCCACCTCCCCCCACACCGCCTTCCCCATCAACCCCTCCAACCACTTCCCCTTTTTTTTTTTTTTTAAGTTTAAGGAATACCTTTACCCCCCCCCACAACAGCTCACCCTTTTATTCCAACAAATGGCTCTTGCTCTTATAACAACAAATACAATACAAAACAACAGAAATAATTAGGCCACAATTATGAAAATTATAAAGCTTAGCATATATTCCCAATGTCCAGTCCATATGTATTTGGCAACTGACTTTAACATTCTACTATTCAACCATCTCCATGAGTTTAAAGTTCTATATCCAACTCAGCTTCCATCCTAACTCCCATCACAATTTTAAAAACATCTTCTTAGATCCAGAACAACCTCTTAATTCTTAAACAACTCAAAATTTACCTATGAGACTCTAGCTATCTAGTCTTCAACCACATCAGAGACTTGAGAGGGATAAATATATCTGATTATACAGGAAGTACAGGGGCAGCAGCTTTCAAAACTAAGAAATGACATACCAGTGGCTGCTTAGACAGTTGCCAATTTCGTTCCATACATTACAGCATCAATCTTCAGCCATTTGGCCCCATTTCTCTGACAGGCATTGAGTGTAAAGCAGGAATTATGAAGGACTTGCCTACCCTATCTTGGCAGAGCAAGGTCGTTGACTTACCTGCTTCTAAGTTTTGTCCTGTTTGGACAGCATTCTGTCTACAGTTGAAGCAATGGATTTTTCTTGCCAAGTGACAGGCTTTCCACTAATTCAACCATCTCCAATTGGAGAATCTTCGAAGCTCATTTTCTACTTGGAGTAGAATAGGGGGTGCTGTCAGGAGGTGACATGTCTCAATACCAAAAAAAATCATATGTTAAGAAAACATCTTTGAATGCCATATTCTGTAGATCTCTTGAGGTTTTTGAAGACCACCTGTCTATCTCCTCATATTTGGATAAGCAAATGTTATTTGTCTCTTAGTAACTTGATTTCTAATTTAGAAAATCACTGTGATGGAATGCCCTAATACCTAACAAAATGATTAATGCTTGAATGACTATTAGTTTCCATTTCTTAATTATCCTAAACAGTTTATGAGAGTTGCTAATAAAAGGCCAAAACTTCACATTTCATTTTTAAGCGTTACCTAGGTACAATACCTTAAAAAGAGTTAACTTTAATTTTGCATCAATATACAAAGATCAATACAGATGTAGCCCAATATTATCTTAATTTTGTATCAATATACAAAGATCAATACCGATTTAGCCAAATATAATCTTAATTTGTATCAACATACAAAGATATAAGGGCATATTCAGTAAGATGTCCTTTTTTCTTTATCATTCCCATATGATATCTACATCCCATTTTTTCTCATCTTTTCATCCCTACATAGGATAGAAAGAAGGATATAGAAAAGAAAAAAAGAGAAATCCCTGGGTCTAACCTCCAAAACCTATTTAACAAGACCATTTAATAGCTTGTAATCTATTCCCCTAAATAACAAGTATCTATAACCCATCAAATGACCAAAGGGGTGAAAAATCACCCACCCCACCTTCTGGAGATGGGATGACACTCTCTTAAAATGACTTCCTGCTGATTTGGGACATAGTAAACCTGTTTGGGGCCCAAATAAGAATGGAAACATAGTTAAGCATGTTACTAGAATCATTGATGTTCAGTCCTTTTGTGCTCAGCTATTTAAATGTCCTAAGAAGTTTGTAGAGAGAGGCTGAACTTCAGGGCTTTACTAAAGTTCTGGCTGGATCAGTTTGTGGGGCTGAACAATCTTAGTGATTTTGAGTTATTGTGGTTGTAGACTTTTCAGGAAACAGCTATTGAGGAAGTCTGCAAGACTGGATCATCTGGGCTACTTGTCTTCTTTGGTGTCTGATCTGTTTTCTTCTGAGGTTTCAGTTGTCCTGTTGTCCCTGGATTCCTTAGATGGATGTGTTTAATCTCCTGGAAAGATAAGAACAGAGCCCTGCCCTAATCCTAACTCTGGGACACTACTTTTTTTGGGGGGGGGGGCAGGGCTTTTTACTATTTTAAATAATTTTAATAGAGTATAGGAAAGTCAAATGTTGAAATCACTCATGGCCTTAAAAAGGTCCTGAACACTAATTTTCACAACTAGAAAAAAAGAATGACAAGCTATATTTCAGTGTTATTCTGAAAATTAAAGAGAATAAAATGAATGTATTACCCATACATGTTCTAATTGTTGCCCATTCCTGGGGCGTCAAATTGTAAAAAAGATCAAGATGCCCCCAGCTACCTGAAGATGATGAATCATACTGTTGTTGCTACACTCAAAGTCACACCCCTGCCAAAGTTTCTATTACAGTGTGATGGTGCTGCTATTTTTATTGTAACATCACCTTCCTTATGTATAAATGTGGACTAATTTCCGATTATTATCATGAGACTGCTTTAATGACTATTTTAAATTACAACAGTGGTCAACATTCTCTAAAGGTCAGTTTGTTCTCCAAGCTACAGTTGTCAGTAAATTCTGCTGATTCTGCCTGAACTCACATCTCTCACTTATTTCCCATAACATAAATGTTACATGCAAGAGTAAAAATGGTCAGATCTAAAAGCCGGTGTTCAACCCAATAAACACTTCTTTCAACAAAGACAACTTTTCAGGGTGATTTCCACAAACATTTAATACATTTTAATCTAATCTTTTCACCCACAATAAGATAAAGCATGCAAAATTTATAAATATTTTCTCAATAAAATTCATCATATTTACAAAAATCCAGAATGAAAAGCTAATATTCTCTGTTAGAGCAAATCTTGGGGGTATAGGTCTAGTTGGTGATGGTAGAATACAGAAAAAGGAAGACTGCAGAATACTACCAAAACCAGCTCTTTCTGTAATTCCTCTCTCTCTCTCTCTCTCTCTCTCTCTCTCTCTCTCTCTCTCTCTGGTGATCAGCTTTGAAGTCCAGAAAAAAAAAATCTTCCTTTAGATTTTCTTAACAGCTCATGTTTTACTGCCAAGTCCTATAAATCTATCAAGTTAGATGAGGGTTTTAATCACTAGAGAAAGTGGGGGAGGGAAATGAGCCAAATCAACTGATTTTGTCTTGATAGTCTATTTAATCTGCACAGTGAGTAAGCATAAGTGTTCTTACTAAATGCAATTAAGTAATAGTTTGTTGTTTCTGCCTTTAAAGAAAAAAAAAAAAAGAAGGGCTATGTCTACAATAAATTTTACTTTCGTCCAAAGGATGAGCCAAGGAGATTGTTATGAGCCAAGGTAATTTGCAATTACCACCTTATTCTTAGCTTAATATGTGTTTTAGTAAAGAATATATAATATACATAGATTAATACAATAAAAATGCAATTCCAATAAAGTTTTGATGGAAGCTTTAGGGAAACATAGTTCATAGATAATACATAATGTTTTCTTTAGAATAGAGAGTTAATGCCATGTTTCCATTTCTTCTTGTCAAAAATCAATGTCACTCTAGACTTTAATAAATGGCTACTTGCCAACTACACTTAAAGTGACTGAAACTCATTGTTCTTTCCAAACCCACTCTAGAAAAGTAATTAAATAACGGATCTTGCTAACATTTGTAATTGGATTCAAATAAATACTCTAAGTGTGAGTTGGAAAGCATTTTGCACATAGGAAAAAGAGGTTGTCTATTAGTGTCACAGGTATTTTTGCAACATAGCCAAGTTTTAAGGGACACACATGCCACTCATTTATTAGTTACATAGTCACACCTGTTGTCTGTAATGTTTCAAAGCCCCTAGGTGCGAGATTTAGTCAAGGAAAATAAATTGAAGGAGGACCAGCTGCAAAAACTGATTTTGTTCTCATATGGTAATTAAAAGGAAAGCATAAGCCATGTGTTCTATATATGACAATCTTACTATTTCATGTGAGGGACAGTTCCACTTTCTTTGGACAGGTTTGTGTTACTGTCAAGTCTATTATAAAGGCAAGTATTCATGGGTCTGGGCTATTGACCTTCTTTTCCCTGGCAGTCTGTTCAATTACCTTTGCGAAAATTCTCCATGAAGTATAACAGTCTAATGCTAAAAAATGTAACAAATATCATTTTCATTCCAAATACATGAGTCTCTGCCATAAGTCCTGTTTATTAACATCGCCATAGACAACAGACCTAACCAAGCTACATGTCTTAAAAAGACAGGGGTGTTACAAATGCGGCAAGCCTTCAAAATGTGACATAGTAAAAATTAATGTGCATACTAGACACAGATATAATGCCAGGGCCACTCTTTCTTGATAAACTCTCAGGAAACATGCTTTTACATCTGGATTGTTCTATTTTTCATATTTGGCTTTGCAACTATAAACAGATACAGCTGT
Organism: Lophiomys imhausi; assembly: GCA_907164525.1. Classification (NCBI taxonomy): domain Eukaryota; kingdom Metazoa; phylum Chordata; class Mammalia; order Rodentia; family Muridae; genus Lophiomys; species Lophiomys imhausi. The sequence continues at coordinate 10,748,406 of CAJQZJ010001694.1, read as the reverse complement.
AAACTCTGGCCCTAAAAACTTAGCTGTGTGATTGTGACCTTTAACAACTCAAAGTTTTAAGATCTCACAACAACAACAACAACAAATTCACCTCAATTTAAAGATATGTATCATGGTCAAAATTTCTGCCAAAAAGAAATTAAAACCTTTAAAAAATTAAAACCAAGGCCAGGTGTGGAGATGCATGCCTTTGATCTCAGCACTCAGGAGGCAGAGGCAAGAGGATCTCTTTGTGAGTTTGAGGCCACATCTAAATATTGAGTTCCAGGACAACCAGGGTTATGTAGAGAAACTCTATTTCAAATAAATAAATAAACAAATGAATGAATGAATGAATGAATAAAAAACCAATCTAACCTACTTGGCAAGAAATAACTTAAGCCTCAAAATATTTTTATTGATAATGTATAATTGACTGCACAAACACCCTCCTTATAGTATCTGCAGTTAAGTGGCAAGGGTCGACTCAGATGTACTCCGTGGTTTAACTGTTATTTCTGTGCCAGAAGTGTCAAGTATGTACTTAATACTCATAAACTATAAAGCATATAGTTTCCTAACACGGAGGGAAATACCAGATTTTCTGTGTCTTTAGATGATTTATGAAACTGAATCACATGAAACAAAATGAAGTAAATACAGTTTAATGGAAAAAATACCTTTTAAAGTCACTGAAAGGGGGTATTTGCAGGTATTGCTATGACAGCTGCAGCCTCTAGCAAAAACATGCTGTTAAATTTTAAAATGTTCAAAACATTATATGTGAAGAAGATGATTCACCTGACCCAACCATGGAAAATGCCCTTAACCAGTCTATAAAATAGGTTTTCTTTCTAGATCATGAAGAATTATTCACTAAGAGTGCTGTATTGTACAGCTGATTTCTTTAAATGGAGGCTAAAAATGAAAAGAATAATTCAGAAAATAGAATATTGGTTTCCTGTACTATAAACTTTTGCTGAATGTGCTTTAGGGAAGCAGAAACAGAAACAAGCAAGCAGAGCTAGGGCAGGTGTGTGCTTTCAGCTATCAGCCTGCAAAGCCATCAATTGGTCCCTTTAGACTCTGGTTTAACACAGCTGAGGTGCATCAGCTGGGAGAGGGAAGCCGATCTCTTCCGAGTTTATTTATGACAGAGTTCGCCTAACTGAAGTCCAATTTGTTTGTGGAACTGTGGTCATTCTGATTCAACTAAACAGTAAGTGAATCTGCCTTGCCTCACTCCAACTCCAGAGCATGAGATAAACAAAAGGGAATATATTTCAAGCAGCCTGGGGTGCAGTTAGGGGAACAGTGAGAAGGCAGCTTTCCCAGTGGTGTTAATTCTCCCAGGATAACAAAGAACAATTCATTAACCTGAGCCAACCCTGGACTTTTGTCACCAGCTATATTTCTCCCTGTGAGCCATTCATGCCACAAAAATGAGCTTGCTGAAAGCTTTTCTGTAGCCCCCTCAGCTCCGCAGGCCTCCTGCAAAACAGAGTTCTGGGATCCTGTATGAGTGCTCTCAGTGGTCCTCCAACTCAACCAAAACCAACATGAATTTCACATATGGTTGTGACTAAACAAAATTTGGAAGGCCAAAACCAGGAACATGTTATAACAGCCAGAAAGTACAGGAGCCAACTGATAAATATTCCTGTGCTAATTAATGAACTTAACATTATTGTTTCTGCATGGTGCTCTGTTAACTAGTATGTCCTGGTTTGTTACATTTCCTAAGTAGTCTCTAACAAAAAAAGCAGATCTTAGCATACCTTTCTGTCACCCATCTCTACACTTTCATGGGACCCAAATACATGCTTTATCTTTCACCCAAGAAAATGTGGTTGTCCTTTGTTGTATGTATTTGTCCTTTATAGATACAACTGAAGTTCTAAAAACATGAAACTATGTCATTCGATCATCCCTGAGCAGTTACTGTTTTGCACATTAAACATGCATTTACTATCCTTCAAATTATGAATATTTATTGTGCTCAATATATTCTATATCATTAGCAATTACTTCTTTACAATTCCCGTGGAATAAAAGCCATTGATATAACTACCTACTCTGTAAGGAGCACATAGTTGTGTAAATGCACAGGTAGCTACAGTTATAGTCTTGCCTAGACCAGGTATCTCAACAACACACATAAAAGGCCCTGAACCTTTCCATAGTAGAACTATGGAAGGCCCTGAAAGTGGGGGTTGCAGGTCCAGAACCAGGGCTTAGATTTGGCCCACCCCAACATCCACCCCATGGATGAACTGCTGGAGTGCAAGAAGAGGCCAGTTCCATGACACAGGACAGTTACAGCATATCTGAGAGGAGCTACAGTGAGGTCCCAGTATTAACAAAGTAGCAGAAACCAGAGTCCTCATACCAGACCAAAGAGTCATTATAATGAACATTTGCAAGCAAAATGTGTGGACAAAAGGGAATATTGTGGGACACACTGAGACACACTGCAGCTTCATAAAATAATGAGATTTTATTTTTTATGCTGGGACAGATCGCAAGGGTGGAGGGTGGGTCTGAGGGGAGGTGGGAGATCATAGTGAACAGGGTGCATGATGTGAAATTCACATAATAAAATTTTTTCAAAAAAATCATTACATACTGGGCTGCATTTTTACTTAACAGGATAGTTACATACATTCAGGAAATGAAAGATTTGATTCCACATTCCTATTTAATATTGTTTTTACTAAGTATTTACAAAATACTTGTATGGACTTAAAGCTATCAATGGAGGGAAGTATATTTCTACTGTATTTCTTTCTTACATCTAAAAATACAACTCTGTTTTGTCAGCTCTTCATCCATGAATTTTATTTCTAAACATGAGAATCTGTCAGAATGGCTACCTAATAAACTGTCTCTTAAGAAAATATTCTTCAATCTGTGAAAGCCACAGGTCATACACAGTGAGTCAACTCACGGAAAAAGAAGGTTTCTCAGAATCTTCTAAATCATTACTTCCTAACACCAGTCATTGTGGAATATGAGAGCACAGACCAGTGGCATATTTGAAAGGAAGGCATAAGGAACCCACACGTGGAAACAAGGTCATATGTTTGTGTCTGTGAGTGTGGGTGTATACTTGTGGACTGTAGAGAGCTGCGACGTGCCGTGCCTTAAAGATGGCGCTGGTCTCCGCCTTCCACCAGCCCGACGGTGAGCGCTCTCGGTGGTAAACAAGTCCATATTTGGCAAAGACCGCTGATCTGGCTTGCTTCCGCATACGTGGGCCTCTAAGATAGCACTACGTGGCTTTACTTGATTGGCTGTTCATTTAGTATTTAGCCTGTGGGTTGGGTCTGCCCGGGCATTCGGAAGACTGTTTTCAAGGGACCTGAATAAACTGCAGGAGAAGAGCTTTTGTGAGTTGCGTCATTCCTTGCTGGACAAGGGGGGACGCGACAGTGGACACCCAAGCAAATGACTGTGTATGTTGAGGCTATTCATTAGAAACATACCAATGGAAAAAAACTGGCCAGTATAATTTCCACAAACATATATGACAATAGAAGATAAACACACACACACTAGCATCATGCATATATTTGAAACAACCCCCAGTATTTCAGAAGAGAAACTCTACTGGACACAATCACAGGAAAAAGGGAAGAAACTAGGAAAAAATGGGAATGGAAGACAGGAGAGGAAAGGACTAGAAGCCTTTGGTGCATGTACAACTCCACTCTTACATTAGGCTCAAAGCCTGCACTAAAGTGGGGCTTTCAAGCATTTACATTTTGATTCTATTTTAGAGAACCTGTGAAAAGGAAAGTCTATTTATGATTAGTAAAACTGGCACAATATGCAAATAATTATTCAGAGATATCATTTGCTGTCATTTTAGATGCTTGAACTTATTTTTTAAGACTCAAGCATTAGAAAATGGTGTCTCTATCCCACCACAAATATATAATTTTTGTTGGAAACTACATTTTAAATATTGCTAAGTTCACCATTGGACAACATCAATATTCATAACAAGTAATATTCAGTTACTGTATATATGCAATGATTGAACTAAAAGTAAAAAAGGGCATAATGGGATATTTTTAAAACTTTAATGAATTATACTAAAATTTTCTGGTCTTCTTACTTCTACAAATGTTTCCAATTTTATCAAGGTACAAATGTGATGGGGAAGAGACTCATTGTAATAAAAAAAATTAATAAAGTTCTCAGAGTCTTTATAGAGATAAAAAAAAATCCATTATTCTTACACTCACACAAACAGGGTAGACACTCCTGGTAACAGAACATACAAAAGTGGGCTAAAAAGGAAGTTGGGTGTGATTCTGCTTGGCTACAGAGGCTGCTAGCAGGAGAGGCAGTAAAGGCCAAGGTCATAAGGACACCAAACATCTGAGTAGGGGATCTCTCAGAAGAGCTTTAGGCAAGAGATTCTAAAATATGTTACAGAACACTTCTAAGTGTGTGCCAAGGCTCTAAAACACTGTTATAAACAACTTTTTAGTGAGAGAATTTCATGAAAAGAAATGCTTGCAAAAGCCAAGCAGTCCTATGTGACTGTTAGTGAGCTGAGAAGGTCAGTGATAGCTCAGCCAGTTAGACTGGCCCCACTTGCAAAGATATCTGCCCACCAAGCCTGAGCTAAAATTTTAAAACAACACAGTACAAGAGTATTGGGTGAGATATATTAATGTTTGACGGTAAAAGCAAACACATCATTGCTCTGCAAAACACTGAAGTGCCCAACAAAACAAGTGCTGTATCTAACCCCAGACAGCAATAGCAGTGACAACTGATTAAGACATTTAAATTGTAACAGGTTGCCTCTTATTGGAGCTAATCAACACCTGCACACCCATTTTCTCCCACATCCTCATTACCAGCATACCAACGCCACCAAATCCTGTCATTTAAGGAATTCAGAAATGTCAAAGCCTCACAAATCTTGCCTTGGTACCATGTTAACTAGCATGACTCTGGTTTTTGTCTTTTGTTTTGTAAAATGGATGGTGCTAAGTGCTCTAAAACAACCCTAAGACTCTTAATATATGCAATTATGCAAGGGAAAAATTTACATATCTGAAATGCTAACCAAATTGAATTATGTTTGCTTTTACCCATCAATTTCCTGTCTGGTAGAGAGGAAAGAAAGAACAAGAGAAAGCTGTTTCACAGGTGAGGCATGTCTCTAAAATAGAACATTTAACTACCTGTTCATGTGCTCAAAATAATCATTTTCAACATTAGAGTAGACTATTACAACCTCTAAAACCTAATTCATTCCCTATGTATTAACATTCTAAGGTAAAAAGTTAAAAAAAATCAAGTTATATAAAACTGCCTATCAAATACATATTGCAAATGAATCATCTATATTTTCATGAGCAGAATATACAAATACATGTATATATATTCATACATATTTCTTCTGGAACAAATAAATCCATCAAAGCTAAATTTTACATAGCAAATATACATATAAACTGAAACAAAGAAATAGAATACAGAAATGTATACATTATTCATCATCCTATACTTAGAGACCAGCAATCTCCACTTTAAATTGACAGGCCATATTAACATATCAAGTACATCTAGTTAGAAACATCAACTCTTACAGCAATTCCAGCTATATAAACAACCTATACAACCACCTCTGGAAACACATTAATAATATAAACACTATTATATTACATATTCAAATTTATTATTGTATGTAATCCATGTGTTTACAAATATTAACATATTTCCTCCCATGGAATTCAAAGGAGGCACCAATCCTGGGAGATTTATGCCTTTTCTTCGAAAAGCACTGCAAATACCACAGCTAAATCAAATTGAAAATAATTTTAAAACACAAGTTAAATGCCACTATTTATATAAAGCGATAATACACCTTGAACTGTACTCCAGGCACCACCGAGGCTCAGCTTAACACATGGTGCTTGAAAACATGTTACAAAGAAGACAGATGCTGGGAGAGTCCAGGAGAAAAAGAGGGGTTATGACTCCACACTTCACAACTTTAAATGACTCACAAAAGGATTTCTTCACAGAGAAGCTTCCAACAACATCAATGATAAGACATAAAAGTTCTATTAATTATATGAACACTATTATACTACATATGCAAATTTATTATTGTATGTAATCCACAGAATTGGCAAATACATTCCATTTTGCCTTAATAAAATTATGTGAATTGTTTTATGTAAAGATTTTCAAGTGAGGAAAATGAGGGCCAGGAAAACAAGTAATCTATCTACCCAAGACCTAAAAGAGAAAGGATCCAGGCACAGGTGTGGTGCGGAAAGACTGGAAACAGGTGCTACAAACCCTTCATCAGTAGCTTTGGGGAAAGGGACAGTTCTGGAGTGGCTGGAGAACAGGGTGTCTTTCAGAATTACTGCTTAAACCAAAGACCTTAAAGGAATATGGGAATACCCTTCAAAAAGCAGGGTTCTATCTGGAGGCTGCTCCTAATCATGTAATTACTCCCATAAGCTAGCTTTATCCAGGATCCTATCATTTGAAACCACAATTACCCAGGAGTATTTCTGGAAACATTAAGAGTCTGTGTTTTCCACAGCATTTCAGAAATTTCCAATGAACACTACATTCTAAAGCATCTCACTTAAAATAATTATGAAAACTCTGCCTGTCCAAAATGAAAATGGAGCAGAAAGATTTCTACCAAGCACTATATGTGGTCTCTCTGATATATGAGGTTATTTTTAAGTGAAACAAAATAAATAATGGCTTTATGTAAATACTACTACAGCAAGCCTATTAAAAATCATCTATTCTTCCTTCTTGTTTTAAACTATTATGTTAATTAAGTTTATGCATATAGAAATATTTATTTAACAGGATACACAGTCATAAAATGGTATATGTAAATGGAAATTCCAATTTGTTTTAATACAAGCATAGTAAGCTTCCATACTGTTAAGTGATGCATATGTGAACTCCACATCTTTAATGTGAAAATGTCTGAATCTAATATTCAAACACTACTTTCATGCTGTGAAAATTCTTATGTGAAAAAAGAATACACTAACATTCCTAACTCTGAATTGGTTACAGTGGGACTCTAGAGACACATTTCACTTCATTGTGTGGTTTATCATATGTTATCATCTTCCCTTATAGCCTAGAAACCAATTCTAAATGATTACATCAAGGAAACATCTCACTGAAGAAGGATTAAGCAATGAACTGTATTCCACAATTATAGGTAACCAATATCAGTTTGAAAAGGATATTTGTAGCTTTTCATTTTCACCAGAGACATTTGCAACATGTCCACTGTTCCTATAGCACCATGTTTCTTAGTGTAAAAATTTATTAAAACAGAGTACAGGATTGTTTTGTTGTTTTGCTTTGCTTTAACACCCCGTAAGCATAAGATAGAGTATCCCTAAAGGAAGTCCAGGTGTCTCTTCAATGACTCAACTCTTTATCTAGAATTACCAAATTTCATTATTATGCAAATGAATTCCCAGCCTGAGAAAAAAGTTTTCAAAATATGTCAGCTCTCAACACAGTTACCTTGTCCTCTCTGGAAGACACAAACACAAGAGCAAACAGCAGCCTCTGGATTTTGTGAGTACTGTCTTGGTAGATCCTCGATGCAAGATTCACTCTACAGATGAGGTGAGCTTACAGGGGTGAGGTGAGCCTGCAGGTGAGAATTTTAGCTGCTACTACAATAAGCACAACATATAAAATCACATCCCAGATACATATTAACACATGATCTTTCAGTTAAAAAGTTTGTTACAGTAAGAAGTTAATACAATCAACTTAGAAGCAAACAAAGACCACATCCATGTTTCTGTAGGGGGGGGAGGCCAACCAAGACTAAATTTGGTTGGCAGTGTTACACACAGTGTTTACAAAGACTCTCACTGAAGGCTGTCACACGTGGGGGGGGAGACAGAGAGAGAGAGAGAGAGAGAGAGAGAGAGAGAGCTGTCTTACTAAAATAGAAAAAGATGAACAACCCACATCACATGTGAACATGTGTGATCCCGCAGTTACTTCATATAAACTGAAACTCATCCCAAGTTATCATTCCACAGGACAGATTGATTCAGGTCACCTGTTACTAAATTAAACATTTCTGCTTTCGCTACATCTCATTAAACACGCTGCTGTAGTTAGAATAACTCAGGGCTTTCACTTGCACACTCACCCATTTTGTTGTTGTTTACAGCAACCTAATTTGGCACATATTAACTCTGGCAGCATTAGCTTCATATTACACCAAAGTATTAATTTTTAATATAATTGCATTCTTTCATCCAACAGTAGCTAGTCTGTGAAGATCTTACTCAAGTGATTTTTCAATTATTATACAAGGAAAATTCTTCTAATATTTTACACTTCTCTTTGCCCTACTGATTCATTTCACAATAAATTAAAAACTCATTAGGAGAGTATTTAAACTAGCTTATTTGCTTAAACAATACAGTGAATGATTATATTGGCATGAAATATGTGGCCTATATATCTATAAAAATCCCCTTTCCAAAGAATGAGTGGTTTGAGAATTAAATAATGCATGTTTTCCTACCTTAGTGGCATGTAATTACTGAAGCCCACAACTTTGCAAGGCGGTAAAAAAGAAAATCCATGGGGAGCCAAGATGGCGGAGACCTACACTGATGCATTTTGAACACGGGGGAAAAAAGAGCCATAAAAAACACAGAGTTATTGGGCACTGTGCAAAAACCGGAGGGGCTAGACCCTCCCCCCCGAACACTCACAGCTCCCAAGGGACTGTTAAAACTCCCAGAGTAAGGCTCTTCCCCCATCTCTCGCAGACACGGAAGCCACTAAACCTGGGAGTCGGGAACTCCCATTTGGAGAGGCGCCTGGTAAGATTGACCCCAACTCACAGCAGGCAGAATCACAGGCCATTTGGCGATAGGTCACTAGCCTATTGGACTCCCCACACCTCAGGTAGAACTTATACCCACTTAAAAAACTTTGCGAGATAGTGGAAGCCTTAGCAAGGAACAAATAGGGGGCTCAGTGGGTGGTCCGCAGCTGCTCTTGAAGCGGAGGGCTGGAGGTTCTGAGAGAGCGCGGGAAGATGGGAACACAAAGGCGGGTGGGAGGGGCCGAATCCCGCGCACTCAAGGCAGCGCAGCTGGGGAGGGAGCTCGGCTGGCAGGGCCAAATCCCCACGAATCCCACGGCAGTTCAACTGGGGAGAGAGCAAGGCGTGGGCAGGGCCAGGGATCCGCACACCCACGGCTGAGCTGCAGGGGCAAGAGGACCACTCAGGCAGCCGGTAGATCCAGGGCTTGGTGCACCCACCACCGAGCAGCAAGGGAGGAGGATCCGCGGCTGCGCAGACAGGGAGGGAATCAGGCACAGAGGCCAGGCCTGTGGCAAGAGGCCTAGTGAGAAACCAGAAATCGGGACCATAGCTGTATTCTGGAAAATCCAGATATATTAGGTGTGGAGCCAGACCCTGTCAGCCTCCATGATGAAAAACAAAGCCCACAGAATCGGTGCCTGGGCAAACAGGTCCATACCATCAGAACCATTACAGGCTGATAACACAGAGTGCAACATAGAGAAGTCTGAATTGGGAGCAGTGAAACAATCCCAGTCCATTACTCACAACCTGGGAATAGGCTGCACCAGCTCACAGTGACTCAGGCGATTAAAACCACAGTGACCCTGAAATCCCCCTGTAAGCAACGACAGATAGCCAAGTAACTCGTCCCCTGCACCAAATCATCTACTGTGGTTCCAAGCACAGAAAACAGACATCTAAACGCATCCAATGGCTAAAGGTAAAAAAAAAAAAAAAATAGAAATCAAGGAAATATGACTCCAACAAAGCAGAATTATCCTAGCTCATTCAATTCGGATGACCTCACACCAACAGAAACACATGAAAACGTTGACAATTCTGCATTATGGAAAGTGATAGAGTCCCTGCAAGAAGAACTTAAATCTATGAAGGAATTCAAAGAAGCCACAATTCTACAAGTCAAAACAAGGAACACCACCATTAAAGAGCTCCAAACCAAGGTGACAGAGCTTGAACAGGAATAGGAAAAAGCATTGAAAGATTTTCATACAAAAACAAGCAAGCTGGAGAAGGAAATGTACAAAACAAACAAAACCATACAAGACATGAAAATAGAAATAGAAACAATAAAGAAAACACAGTCAGAGTTAAAAGAGGAAGTGGAGAACCAAGGGAAGTGAACAGAAACTACGGATGTGAGTATCAACAATAGGATGCAAGAGATGGAAGACAGGATCTCAGGCATGGAAGATTCAGTGGAAGAAATCAGTACATCATCCAAAGAAAATGAGAAGGCTAAAAAATCTCTCACATACAACATCCAAGAAATCAAGGACTCAATGAAAAGTTGGAACCTAAGAATTATAGGTATAGAGGAAAGAGAGGACTCCCGTCTCCAAGGTCCAGGAAATATCTTCAACAAAATCATAGAGGAAAACTTCCCAAACCTGAAAAAAAGAGATGCCAATAAAAATCCAAGAGGCTTACAGAACACCGAACAGACTAGATCAGAAAAGAAACTCCTCTCGCCACATAATAATTGAAACACCAAATGTACGGAACAAAGAAAGAATATTAAAAGATGTAAGAGAAAAAGGTCAAGTCACATACAATGGCAGAACCATCAGAATTACACCTGACTTCTCCTCAGAAAAGTTAAAAGCTCGAAGGGCCTGGTCAGATATACTACAAGTCCTGAGAGATCATAGGTGCCCAGCCAGACTACTTTACCCAGCAAAATTCTCTATCAACATAGATGGAGAAAACAAGATATTCCATGACAAAATCAAATTTAAACAATATCTACCCACAAACCCAGCCCTACAGAAAATCATAGAAGGAAAATCCCAACCCAGAGAAGAAAACTCCACACAAGAAAACAAAGGGAATAGAAAACCCATCAGCAACTAAACCAAAAGAGGCACAGGACCACCACCTATACCAAAGTAATGGGAAATAACAACCCCAGGTCACTAATATCCATCAACATCAATGGACTCAACTCCCCAATAAAAAGACACAGGTTTACAGAGTGGATCCGCAAGCAAGAACCTTCCTTATGCTGTATACAAGAGACACATCTAACTACGAAAGATAGACACTGCCTCAGAGTAAAGGGCTGGGAAAAGGTTTTCCAAACAAATGGACCCAGGAAGCAAGCTGGAGCAGCCATCCTAATATCAAGCAAAACAGACTTCCAACTGAAGTTAATGAAGAAAGACAAAGAAGGGCACTATATACTCATTAAAGGGAATATTCATCAAGAGGAAATCTCAATACTGAACATCTATGCCCCAAATACAAAGGCACCTACTTTTGTAAAAGAAACACTTCTACAACTTAAAGCGCACGTCGATCACAACACATTAGTAGTGGGAGACTTCAACACCCCACTCACAACAATGGACAGATCATCAAGACAGAAGACAAACAGAGAAATATTGAGTCTAACAGAGATCATGAAACAAATGGACCTAACAGATATCTACAGAACGTTTCACCCAAACACAAAGGAATACACCTTTTTCTCAGCACCCCACGGAACCTTCTCCAAAATC
>CAJQZJ010001694.1:10699816-10731823 GCA_907164525.1 Lophiomys imhausi | reverse complement strand
TTTTCTAAAAATATTATTATTCTACTATATTTTTGAAAACTATATCCCCAAATATTAAAGCATAATGGATAATGTGACTTGGGTTTGATATGTGGGGGCTCCCCTCATCCGAGCAGAGGGAGAAGACACAGACAAGGAATGGAGGGAGGGAAGGAGGGAGGGAGGAAGGAAGGAACCAGAAGGAGAGGAGGGAGGAGACATTGATAAAGATGTAACTTGAAAAAATTAACTAATTAGAAAAGAAATATGACAAATTTAACTATTTTTCTATAAAATATACTAGGAAAGGGTTATTTTTTTTTAAAGAATATGCAAATGAAGCAGATGTTTTAAATTACAGGAAGGAAATATAAAAAGAACATGCAACTGAATATAGTATTGTAGTTACAAAAAAGAAAATTATATGAGAACATGGTGGTTTTTTATTTTGTCATATCAAGGTTCTCAGGTTTAACAAAAGAATATATTACTTAATATATCGGTATATCATTTTAAATGTTACTTATATTAATCCAAATCAATAAATCATTCAAGAGGGTAAGAACTATGCCATTTAAAATTATGAACTGTCATATGTGAACTCAATAACAAATATTATAGGAAGTCAAAAGTAGTGAATCTCAGTGGAAAATCTTCTCTTTCCAAGCTAACACTGAACACTTAGTATAATGTATCAAATCCATGATCCAGAAATTTTTCATTAATTTCTTTAAGTTGGCCTACTTAATGTCATGACAAGGATTTAAGTATGGCTAATATCTTCTGAGCCTTTAAGTGTTGGACAGAAACAAGCTTCCTTCTGTAAGTTCCCCCTCCAAGTTTAGCACTTAAAGGGACCTGCACTTAAGAACATCCCCAGCATTTGACCACATCCTTCATATAGCCTGTTTCCAGGTTTGATCCCATGGGAAGACTGACCCAATTGCTTCTCTTTTTCTATAGCAATATAAGACCCAATTAAGGAGCTACTCTTGCTCTGTAAAGTTGAATTAAAGCTAATTGTTTTAAAGCCACCACCCATCTAAATGTATTCTTCAGCTCAGGGATTCAATGACAACGAAACTAATTACCAACTGTATTAGAAATGGAAAATGAATAGGTCTCAAGAACCTGGAGTGTAGTGCCAGGGTTGGTGGTACACATTTAATCCCAGAACATGAGAGGCGGAGCCAGGTGCGTCTCTATAGATCTCAGGCCAGCCAGTTCTACATAGCAAGCTACAAGCCAAACAAGGCTACTTAGTAAGACTGTCTCAAAAGAACCAAAAATAGGGGCCAGGACTAGATTAGTGGGTCAATAGTTAAGAGCACTGGCTGCTATTCCAGAGGAACCACACCTGATTCAAAGAACCCAAATGGTGGCTCACAACTGGTCCTAACTCCATTCCAAGGTGATCAAAACCTGGGCACTGGCACTCCACAGGTACTGCAGGCATGGGGTACACAGAGAGACATGCAACGCAAACACTCATACACTTCAAATAAAAAAAATAAAAACAGAACTGTGGAGTGTACTGAATAAAGCATAGATATTCAGGTATAATCATTAGGTAATGATGTAATCATTATGTAAATGATGTATCAGCGGTATTATTGGTTGCTGTGGGCAAACATTAATCCAGACTAAGGTGGGAAATGTAAGACATCTTCTGTTAAATGATTAAGAAACTACTCCCATAGAGGATACAGATGGGACATTTCAGTCACAAATATCCAAGAACAAAATCCATTAAGACTTTCAGAGGGAAGGTAAAAAAAAAAAATCCAAGTGAGAAAGAGAATGCAAGAAGGTTAGAAAGGGAGGGAGGACCCTGGGAAGTCACTGAATACTTTTAATAAAGAGAGAAACCTGACTAGATAGACTCTCAGAGAGGGCATGAGCAACAGTGGACAATGTTGTGGCCTCAGTCCCACCTCTGCGGTGTCAGATAGGGACTGTCTGTATTGGTAGTTATTCTTGAGCATAAGGGGTTTCCAGGCAAGGGTTTGCCAAACTAAGATACACTCTTTATTCCAAACCCTGAAGACTTCGCAAAGAAGGAGAATTTTAATTTGGTGGCTGTGGTAGATTGTGCTTGTTTTCATGCACTCCTGGAGAAATTTTTGAAAAGTGATTGTTACCTGGCTGAAAAGGAATGATTTGGCTAGTTTGTGAAACTGAGAAATTCCACAGGAAAATGGAGGCCAGAGTACAATAGAGGAGTAGAGTCCATAGAAGGATCATGGTGAGGGGAGAAGGGGAATATTGAAAGGGTTGTGGCTAGTTGAAAGGATATTTCAATTTGAAAAGTTAAACATGAAGGAGCACCCCTAACAGGGTGAAGTAAGGGTGGCAGTGGATGTATGTAGTACACTTGAGGTATAGGACACTGGGAGGAGTTTTCCTTCCAGGTTCAGTAAGTCAGAGCGACAGTAACTAGTTGGGGTGCTAGGAACACTGCAACAGTATGAGACAGCAGAAGCAGCAGGGGCTACAGGGCATCAAAGGAAGAGAACTGGAGAAAATGGAGAACTCCTGTAAAGGACTGTATCTGTTCTGCGTGAAAGGCATAAACGCTTCATCACACCATGATGTTGTGCCAGGGATGAATGGTACATACCTTAGAAATGCTGCCCAGAAGAAACCATCCTTTAGTCAGGAAGGTTTTATACCACTTGGGACCCAAACTAAGGACTGGGAAGTCAGGGCTGATTCTAAACAGCAGCTCTGAATGATTATGAATAATCAGACGGACAAGAAACAGAGTGGCTAGCGGCAGGGAGAGCAGATGATGAACTTGGCACAAGGCAAATTTAATCAATAAGCGAGGAGGCTGCTCACCACCCTACTATCATGGTCTCTGAGCAGCGAGGCTTTCTAGACCATGGGCACTCTTAATGAAGTAATTCCTGAAGTTGGTAAATCTGGCTATGTGGTAAAGAAAGGGCTAAAGCTCCCGGCAATTTGGTATTCCCAGGAGTGTGAAACGGTTAGGCATAAGCCAAATGGTGAAGACACCTGAACAGAAATATTACTCTCAATGTTTTTTACCCAGACCTCCTATATAATCAGAAGGGTTAATTGTTTAAAGCAAGCTTGCTTACAGATCACTAGAAACAATTATCAAGTTGGTGAGGTACAGAGGGAGCTGGGGGTAATTTCGAACTACTCTAAAGAGACAGATAAGGCTCTTAAAATGTTGCTTATTTTAGGCAGAAAAGTTTCACAGCAGATTCATTTCCCCATGCCTCAGTTGAGACCAGCTTCACATATAGATTCAAATGAGTGCATTCTCTCTCCTCCTGTCCCTGAGCATAAAATAGGCTGTATTTCTGAAAGCCTCTTCCTCTTCAGATGATCTATTAAATACTTTTATCCTTATGATTTGACTCCATTTTACTGTAGTTTATTGAACCCAAATTGAAAGCCCAACTCTTGGTTCAGATCTTTGATTCTCAGTGGAATCTGATAAATATAATATCTTTCACTTTGATTCAGCAAACCCTTCTAGAACTGTGCCCGAAGCTGTGCCAATGCAAGGAGGATTAAAGAAAGGGCTTAGTAAGAAGATTAAGAACAGTTGTTGCTCTTGCAGAGGCCCTGTGTTCGATTCCCACCACCCATGTGGTAGCTCACAACTCCCAGTCCAGTTGATCTGATGCCCTCTCCTGACTTCCATGAGTACCAGAAATGTTTGTGGTACACATATGTACATGTAAGCAAAACATTCATACACATTTCTCAAAAAATATTAAAGAAATATTTTTTTAAATAAAGAAGAATTAAAAGACCAATTCTTATCTTGAAAGAGCTAATAGGATTGATTGAAGTGGTGGAAAAGGAGAAATCAGAAGAAACTTCATAGAAGGAATGGGATCTCAGAAAAATCCCCAGAGCATGAAACAGTGGGTAAAGGCCAAGAGGAAAAAGAAATCCAGTGTTTAATGACCCAGAGATGGCCAGCTCTGAAAGCATTGAAGAGTTCATATTAGTGTAGGATGGGGTGAGGGCTAGGGGGTAGACAGAAGATGCCCTTCAACTATGAAAAAAGGAGGTCCACTGGTGTGAAATGCATATCTGTTGTCAGGATGAGAGACAATGGCAATCTTTAGTTCCATCCTAGAGAGCAGAAATGGAGATGCAGGTTTTTGCAGGCATTATGGGAATGAAGCCTTTATCAGTAGGAAAACAGTTCTTTAACCAGTGGGGGAAAATCTTTCCTTTAAAATTTTAACAGTTCTCTCATACACACATAGCTATGCCTCTTTTCGTGTTGTTTTCCCTTACCAGTGACTACCATCTAAACTATCTTAAACACTTATATGCATACACAAAATTATACTTGTTTAATTCACTGTCTATCTTCACTATAACTAAGATTATTGAGGGTGGGGAATTCAGTTTGTTTTGTTTCCCTCTATAACTTCTGCCCACTAAATATCTTTAAAAAACATGAATACATCAATGTGGTCAAATTGATTAAAATCTAAAGGAGGTATCAGAATAGCAATGCTAAGCATTCCTGTTCTGAGTCAGGAAGAGAGAGACTTTATTATAAATGAGCATTAGCTGGATTCAGGGGTCAAGGCTCTATCTCCAGGTCTGTCCTTAATGACTTTTATCAGCTGAGGCAAGTCACTTTTCTTCTAAAGATTGCATTCTGCCCATCTGAAAAGCCACCCTTTAATTGAACTTACATATGACCACTGTAGGATTAGACTAAATCCCCAATTTAATTAGCCAAGGACATAGAATTTTTTCTTTCAGATGTATAAAGTGAGCAAGTTCCTATCATGACATTCTGCCTTTCATGTACATGCAGTTAAAAACATTTACCTAAAAAGAACAACTTCACTAGTTACACTTCCATTTGAGGCAATCTTTGCAAACGCTGGCCCTCTTGTTTGTGGAATCAAACAGCATAAGCAAGGTTACAGCCTCATCAAGAAAAAGGTGAATCAAGGCTCAAGAGCCCTTGATCAATTTTTGTGCCCTAGCTTTGTCAAGATCTACAGAGCTGGTTTCCCCACAGGCCACCTTACCTGATTAAACACCATGTTATCTGGGTATTTTTAATAATCAGTTTGGTCTGAGGGTCTCAATAGCAGGTTCATTTACTCCCAATCTCTGAAATTCCTTTTAGTGTTAGCAAGCTATATTTCTAAAGGTCTTTGCCTGAACTGTTTAACTGATAACCTTCCATCCTAATTAAAATTCTCCATCAGAACAGGGAAGGTTCCACTGAATACTTTTTAACCATTGAAAAGAAACAGTGATTTTGAATTAGGAAAATTCAGGTATTTTTGAAAGGGCAACAGAAAAACAATTACCAAGTATAAAATGAAATACAAATTACTAAGATATATTCAATGTCATTATTTTTTTAAAAGCCTAGTTTGTTATTATTTAACATGGACGCTCCAGTTGGACAGAATTACAGCCTCCGAACTACAAGGTGATAGAAGACCTGACCATCTGCTATGTCGCTAGAAACACTGATCTCCAAAGGTCATTTACTGTGATTGTAAACATGGCCTCGAAGCAAACAGTGCCTCTGTGCCCTGCGAGGCCAGAAGCTCCGATACCCTCACTAATTTACTGGTCAACCTCTTAGCAGGAGACTCTTAACCTGGGACTACCTCTTTAACCCAGTCCTTAACAGATTTCATAAGAGCTTCATTTTTTCTCTCTTAAGCCTTCAGATTACATTTTTTTTTTACAGTCTATTCTCCAAGGATAGTATTACTTATCATCCACAAAGGTGTTAGCTAGGTTAATTAAAATATGATTCCAACATAGACCGCAAATTGAAACACTAAAACATGATCATTCCCACATGTCTATGAGCTCATGAGCCACTGTATAAAAAGAGTGTCAGTCCATTCTCTAAACATTAAGAAGAGCCTTTCTCAAAGAGGAGTTAAGTGAATGTCAGCCCATTCATGCCTATGCATTATATTGTTAAGTGCATTTATGGAAGGAATTTGGATTATCAGAAATTAGCAACAACCAAGCATCACAAAAAGAGCAAGAAACAGTCCTTTAAATATTTGCATTGTTTTTTTGCTTTTTTTTTTTAAACTTTTTTGAGATTACAATATTCCATCATTTCCCCTTTCCCTTTCTTTCCTCCAAAGCCTCCACGTATCTCCCACTCTCTATAAAATTCATGGTCTTTTTTTTCCTTAATTGTTGTGTTTGTGTATATGTGTTCCTAAATACATAAATACAACTTGCTCAGTATGTAAAACGTTACTTGTATGTACGTTTTCAGGGCTATCTGGGATTCGATTTTGCTTTAGACAAGATCTCCAGGTCATTTTTGGAATCATCAAATCCCTGTCACCATAATGTGTCAAATTCCATACAATAGAAATAGTTCACCCCCACAGACACTCTCTTTGAAAGAGCTACAACCTATGAACAAAGTAAGGCATAAGGATGCAGTGCATCAATAACAAGAACTCGAGAGCACTGGGTGTTGGGAGTTACAGAGTTGCAAAACGAAAGGAGCAGATGTCTAAGACAAATGCCCTGTTCCATGGTTTGCCAGGGGCAGGCTTCTACAAATAGGTTTTAGTGTTGTGGTGATAGCAATGGGACTGCACAATAGAAAAGAGAAAAACTTACTTGCTTCAAATTTTTAATTTTAACAGAAAAACAGGAATAAAAACCATACTTCCAGAGAAAAGATATAAGGAAACTTCCTATTTCCACACATTATTACATTTGCTGGACCTGGAACCTAGGAGGAACCTGAACACTTGCTCATCATTTTTATTGTGTCTAAAGCAGATAGAGGAAGACCCAGTGATTGCAAAGAGGACAAAAGAGGATCATACAATGACAGAGGACCTCAGGCTATGACTGTGCCATTCCTATGTTCAAAACTGTGAAATCACATGTGCAGTTATGATTTAATTACATCTCAGGGGACGGACTGGGGAAAGTGGGGGCTTCAATGAAAGACTCAAACCAAATACAGAATCTGCCCATGTTGGAAGTTCCTTTACTTGATTTATTGCTTTGTCACACAAATATTAACCTTTTCAGATTTTGGTACTAATACTTTGCCTTTTTGTGTTCAAGTACTACCTAAGCATACAAAATGCAAACCATAGGATAAATAAGTGCTTGGAAGACAGAACAAACAGAAGACTTTTAAGGGAAATGAAGTGTATATAGCGTTGGGAAAAGCCACAAGTATTCAAATAATTGTAAAATCAAGCAATTAAAAAATAGAGAAGAATGTGTGTTTGAAATAGGCTATGCCATCTTCTCAGAGAAAGTACCACGTGTTTCATCTTATAGCTAAAGAAGAAAGGGATGAATATAAGACTTTGTTCTATGAATATGACTCTAATACAATTTGCATTCATGGTAGTATATACTACAATTTTTTTAAACAAACAACTAATGTTTGCATCATGAAAGAAGAGGTAATAAACTACCCAAATATGGAATTATATAGTGAAGTCCACCTAAGTATCTGATTACTTGCTCTCAAGGAAGACTAACAGAACACAAAGTTACTATATATCAATGCTCCACCAAAATGTATAGTCAAAATATACTTGAAAATTGACATCAAGCTGCACCATCCTGGTCAGCCTTGCTCTATGAGGAAGCACATCTCACATTCTGATCTAGAATACTTCTCTGCCTATGCTGGCTGACTCTCCTTGTCCCAGAGGACACAGCTCGGTACCTTCTATTGTTATTTGCATGCTATTCACCTGTGGAATCCCTGCTCCTTTTTCTCTCCTCTCCTCTCCTTCCCTCCCCCTTCACCTCTGCTCTGAAAAATCAACTACTTGCTTTTCCTAGGGCCTATGATGTAGATGTCAATTAAACTGGAATGGGTTAGGGAGAAGAATTATACACATAAGGAAGCTAATTTACCTTTTTTTTAAAAAAAAAGGAATTATCATTCTATTCAAAAACATTTCAACTGGATATACCATGGCATAGAGTTCATTATAAGAAAAATTTTATTGCCTGTTTCCCATTATGAAAAATTTCAGCAATGACTTAATAGAAACTCTCTTATTTATTTTCTTTTTTTTGTTAATGTTCAGTGTTAGTATTGATCATCATGACAGAATAGAATCCTAGAACCAAAGAGTAGAAATGCAATCAATTTGCCTTGAGTATTGTATTTAGCAACTTGAATTATTTTTATGAAGGTACGAATAATTAAATAACTCATTTGTTAATCAGAATTCATAATAAAGGAGTTTTCCTTTTCAAGCTATGGGAAGCAAAGGAAAGAAAGCTTCTTCATGTTGGGAACAAACTAGTTATAGCCCCAACAGTAAAAGCCTTAGTAAGTACATACAGCCTACCTCCTAGAAACTGTGCTCCAAAGTGAAGAGTTTAACTAAAGCAACCGCAACCTCTACTTTATACTCGTATTTCAATAAATTGCACACTGTAAGCTGGACTTGAAAAGAAACCAATCTAACGAAAACATAAGATATTTGCTTATTTTCCTTACATCATTTCATTCTTAGGCCTATGGAAATATGAAACAAATGGACTTTGATTCTCCATACTAAATTAGAACCTATTTTTGTTTGTTTGCTTGTTTGTTTATTACTTCAAGTTACATCTCCATCACAATCCCATAACTCTACACTGCCCTGTCTCACCCTCTCACCCTCTTCCCACTCTCCCACCTATCCTACTCTTCTGGAGTGGGATGCCCCTACATATCAGCCCCTCTCAGATCAACAGTCATATGAGTGTTAAGAGCTTCCTTTTGCAATGGGGACCTATATGGCAACTAGATTAGGGCAAAGTGTCCCACTAACAGGTAACAAGGTCTATGCTCCTGTTCCCTTTGGTACATTAGCTGTAGGATAGTTATTCTGTACTACATGGCTAAAACTCAATAATAAGTGAATAGATGCCATGTGCATCCTTCTAAGTCTGTGTTAACTCACTCAGGATGAGCTTCTCTAGTTCCATCCATTTGGCTGCAAATTGCATGATTTTGTTGTTTCTGATAGCTGAGTAGTATTCCATTGTGTAGATTGTACCACAGTTTTTGGGTTTTTTTTTTAAACCATTCTTCAGTTAAGGGGCATATGGGTTGTTTCCAGTTTCTAGCTATTACAAATAAAGCTGCTATGAACATAAATGAGGAGGTGTCCTTGTGGATTGGTGAGGAATCATTTGGATGTGTACCCAGAACTGTTATGGCTGGGTCTTAAAGTAGAGCTATTCCAAGTTTTCTAAGATATCACTGATTTCCATAGTGGTTGTACAAGTTGGCATTCCCATCAGCAATGGAGGAGTGTTCCCCTTTCTCCACAGTCAGGCATAGGCTGATCCTGAGACCCCCCTCCCCCAAAATGTAGCATGGGAAGTCCATACCCACAGTAAATTGGTACTTCTTTAAAAAAAATAATTTACCTAAGTGAACAACATAAAACAACATAAAGCAGCATCTAGTCTTAGGATCATACCATTCCAGGACAACAATGTCACACTGTCCATCTATTCAATGGCCCATTTGGGTGTCCTTCATAGTCTCTGCAAACTACATCAGAGTACTCAAAACCCATCTTTAAAAAAGTAAAAAAGAGAACCACCATCTACCAAGTGTTCAAACCCAATGCTTAGAAGTCACTCTAACTCTTCTCTAAAGCTATACAGCTAACTGGGCCAAACCTGCCTAATCTAGCTGATAAATGTTCCCAATCTATCAAGATCACTTCTTCTCAAAGTAGGGCATTATTAGAGATTTCAAATGAATAAAAGTGGAAACAGACTG
Source organism: Lophiomys imhausi (assembly GCA_907164525.1). Lineage (NCBI taxonomy): Eukaryota > Metazoa > Chordata > Mammalia > Rodentia > Muridae > Lophiomys > Lophiomys imhausi. Next base: position 10,722,066 of record CAJQZJ010001694.1, on the reverse strand, counting down.
GCTGAGATTAGTATATTGTCTTATAGGACAGTACCAACATCTTCTGAAAAAGTCACTCAGCCCTTCTCTTTGGAAACATATCACTGAGACTACAAGTAATCTTGCCTATTGGCAGAAAAAAATAAATAGGTCAGTTTATGATCTGTCCGGCAATTGTCAGGCACCAACTCTCCTGACTAGGCTCTGTAGTAGTCATGTTTCTATAGCTGCCTTGTCACAATTTCACTTATATTCCAGCTTCATGTACCCTACAAGACTGACTCCCAGGCCTATACTACCACAAAATTCACAGGATTTCTGAATTCCAACTAAATAAAAATGAAACTGGAATAAAGATAGAATTCTTTAATATTATTCCTAATAAAAACCACCTACCTGAACCTCTGCAATTAGCCATACTCTGCAATAAGCATCTGTTGATGGGGTGGTGTTAAGTATTTTAAATGTTAATTAATTGGCCTTGCTTGTTGTCTGTTACTTACATTGTCTCTGATTGGTTGAATAAAATGCTAAGGCCTGAGATTGGGCAAAGACAGAGGTAGGCAGGACAAAGGTGCACAGCCTTCTGAGACAGTGAGCATCTTGGGAAGAAGCCTCTAGAAGCCAGGAGCAGGAAGGAGGAGGAACATATGCCATGGGGTAGATTAAAGAACAACAACAAAAAAAGAAGATCATTCCACATGTCCTGGAACATCAGCATATGGTGGACAATAGCAGTCCAAAGGGACGTATGTATATATGGGGTCATATTTGGGTAACAGAATTATAAGCGAGCTTAGATGGGCTAGGATTGCACACTTCAGGCCAAGGCTTGTTAAAATCCATCCGATGTCTATGTGTATTCATTTATAATGGCAGGTTAAGGATTAACACCACCATACCAATTAATACCATTTAAATACTAGTAAATAAAATAACTTAGCCCTTTTTTCTACAATCTGTCCTATTACAAAATGTTTCTTACACAGCATATATATCATATTATATATAGTGTATTACATAGTCTATACATTATATCATACAACAGTACTTGTTGTTGCTACCCCTCCCTAATAAAGACTCCTGCTGAGAATGAGAAGAATCTATTCCCTAAAGTTTATGTGTTAGTTGTGCTTCAAGATTCTTCCTATTGTTTTTCACAGAACTTATGGATATTCTTAGTTTCTGTTCTTCCATCTATTCATTCAAATAAATCTACTGTGTGACAACAAAATGCCAATTTTGAGAATGCATTAATAAATAAGAATCGCTTATGCTAAGAGTTTAAGTATGAGTTCATACACTCAGGGAGAAGATATACACAATTTCATATAATACAGAGAGATAAGCTTGAAGGAAGTGGTAGAGGGTAACAAAAAATCCCATCAAACCATGTATGTTAGATAATCATTAAAAAAGCATTTTAAGTTTCATCTTGGAGAATATCAGGAGGTTGCAGTTCCACTGCAGTAGGGGCCCGGAGGCTGAGGAGAGGGCACTTTGTAAGGAAGCTGAATCTAAAAGGGTGTGAGCTTCATACAACACAGGCTGTGGTTAAGAGCAGTATTCCGTACTGATGGAAAGAAATTACCAAAACCACAAAGCTGTGTGGGATGGTCTTGGCACTAGGGAAAATGTGTGGATAAAGTACAAGCAGTATAAAGAGAAGATGTGCTGGAAGGATGCCAATGTCTGAGTCATAGGTCGATTTACAACAAACTACATTTTCCAATAAGCAATGTAAATGGGCTGAATTTTTGGAAATTAGAAAGATGCTTGAGTTCCCCCAGCCAACACATAATTTTGAAAGTTTCTTCCGAGGAAGACAATGCTTTTCTTTACTTTTTCTTTTATTTATTCTGTCAATACCATGCCCAAATTATTATTTACACCTGGTATATACTTACATCTGTTTTCCTCAGGGTGAAAAATCAGTGCAAGTCAAAATGTAACACAGTAGCTATCTTTAAATGTAAAATCAAGGACAATATTAAGCAATTCCTACAGGAGAAATATGCAAGTCTCTGTTCTAACAGGAATGCTTTTTTTTTTAAATAAAAAGCCATCATTGCATAATAGAAAACATTAAAACTTTCATTAGAAGGAAGGATAGAGTCTTAAATAAGATGCACTCATACTACGAATTTTTTTTTACAGTAACTGAAGAGAATTTTAATTATCTTACTTCACTTGAACCTCTCTAAAAACCTTATTGTCGGTAATTTAGGCTGATGAATGTAGTCAATAAAGAACAGCCTCAACTGTAACACTCCTCCCTCAAAGCCTTGTCCCTCTTGTGGTTTTTCCAATAGGCTATTGTTAGATTCATTTACAGTAAAATAATTACCAGTTCCCTAAGCAAGACACATAGCAGATTATCTATTGTCCCCCAGAGGACTGTTGGATTGTTCTTAACAAGCATTCTAAATTACAACGGCAACTTTATTGCAATTAACAAACAGACAGGAATCACCAAGCCAGTTATATCTCAAAAGAAAGGTTTCTCAATATTCTACTATGGTTGTTTTCTGAACAAGTGTTGCCACAGTCCTGAATACAAAGACCAGTCTTTAAGCAAACAGGAATATGCCCCAAGAGTAGGGAACACAGAATGGCTTTTCCTGTACTTCCAACAGAAAGAGCTAAGTAAGATGTTCTCAATCTATGGGTTGCACTCCTTTGGGGGAAGGGTCGAACAACCCTTTCACAGGGGTCACCTAAGACCTTCAGAAAATACAGATATTTACATTTTGATTCATAACAGTAGCAAACTTAGTTATGAAGTAGCAAATATGAAATAATATGAGAATAATTTATGGTTAGGGGTCACCACAAAATGAGGAGCTCTACTAGAGGGTCACAGCACTAGGACGTTTGAGAAGCATTGCTGTAACGGTTCTGAGAATTAACAAAACACAGAATGATATGTGAAGATACCAACACTCCCCTTCAGGATATGAAGCATTCACACGTGATCATTTACAGCTCTGCTGGGCATCCCCCAGTCTTCAAACCCAAAGGGAGGACCAACTCTGCCCTCCACTTCCATTAGCATTTTAATCTTGAGATGTGTCAAATGAGGTTGGTGACATTCAGTCCCATCTAAAGTTGCTCGTGTCTTTAAAAAAATACACTTTGCATAGACACAGGAATCCCATAGAGGCTCGGAGAGGATTTCCTCACAGGAACTTAAGGAACACAAGTGAGTGCCTCTGAGTCAATAACACTATTAGTCACTTGTAGGGTGAGGATGATGACACAAGACCTGGTCGAAATGCTTCTTTCTCTGCAAACAGCTGTAGTAAAGTATTCGTGTAAGCAGCTCTACCAATAAGCATAAACATTTCCAACATGAGTAAGCTTACTTAAAAGGCTGGTTCTGCCCTATATAGGATTCCTGATGGGCTTGGGCTACAATTATTGTTCCCTACTGGCATTTTTATCCTGGAGTTACTTCAATTACTTTATATTTCAAAAAACAAACAAACAAAAACAGTTGTGAGAGATTGGCAGACAGAAACAAGCAACTATATTAAAAATGGAATAATTAAACTTTTGATTTTAATAAAACAGAGACTTTATGTCATCTGGATTATGTGTACGGTGTATGAGTATATGATATCATGAATTATATACAAAGGAACACAATTAACACATATAGTACACATTACATCTGTCCACTCACACCATATAGCAGATACAGAACATAAGTAAATGTGAAAACACACAATTGGCACACACATTTCACAGTGTTTCTCTCTACTCATACTTCGTGGCACAAGGAGACTATAGGTAAACAGATAAGCCCGCATGTGCCACCAGTGGCTAGGAGGCAAGAGGCTCCAGCCTCTCTAGCTCATCCTCTCCTCAGTCCTAAGTCATGTGCTTTTATAATTAATGCATGTTCACTGTAAAAGGTTCAACCAAAACTGATTTTAAAAGATATACCTTAAACTTAAAAAAAAAATGAAGTGGATGGGGGTGGTTAAAGGGGAAGAGGGTGGAAGGGTGGGACCAGAGGGGGGAGTAAGGAGGGGATTGCGATTGAGATGTAACTTGAAGAAATAAAAAATAAAATAAAATAAGAACTGACTTGAAATGCCACCACTCTGAGAATGCCACTGTAAACACTTCAGTAACATTGTTCCACTTATCTCCCTAGGCTCACACATATAATGGAGGCTCATATATATGCACCTAAGGTAGGTGCTTGCTAATAACACAAGACTTATATGTTTGTATTAAATCTCCAACAGAAGCCTTTTAATCTTTAAGCTGCAAATTTGAAGATAAAAAGGGAAAACCTACTAAAGTAGACTTTTATTCATAACATTTTATCATTCCCCAACTCTTATGCAATGTTCCTGCTTTGGTATACCAATAAGCTATTTTCATGGTCAAAACTATTTCCTGGAAATCTATGTCTAAATTGAAGCCAGAATTTAGATCTGAAACTCTACCTCCCATCCAACCATCAAGATAACTTCTGTTTTTAAGAGATTTAGAAATAGTCATTCCTAACAGTATCCAAGTCATTGAAACAAACATCTATGAGAATGAAATATTTTTCCTAATCCTTAAGAAATTAAAACAGGGAAGAGAACTTGAACGACCTGAGTAAGCAGTAGAAGTTGAGGTCCAGAAGCAGTCTGTTGAAGAAATGCCCATGAGCTGGTTTCAGAATCATAGCCTTTCAAAATGAGTGTTGTATGATTTTACTATGGAAGATAAAGTACATTGTAGCAGAGGCTAAGAGGTGTTAATGTGTAAATCAGACTTTGAAAATTGGGCAGAATTTATAAAACATCAGAATGAGAGCAAAGTTAAGGCTGCTTAGTATCGTCCTAGACATATGAAAACATAGTAGGCACTATATTTAAGAGCCCAGTTCTATTACCAGAACCACATACTAAGATTTATTATCCAGCTCCCAATTCCTGGGGGTTTTATGTGTGACTTTATTTGTCATTATGTCAATATATTAAAATTGAAGCTTCTGGTCCCTAAATCCAAAGGCAAACTCTTAGAGGAGAAAGAGAAATAATAAGAAAGGCAAAGAACACAGCCCCATGAAGATGGAGGAGAGATCAGAAAGCTGCAGCAGAACGCCAAATGGTACAGGTTGCCAAATACTGTTATGTACTGGGATAACAGGAAGCAAGAAATTCCCAGAGCCTTAGAGAGAACTAAGCCTCAGATTCCAATGACATGCTTCCAGCCTCCAACACCATGAAAAAACTCATTTTCTATCATTTTAGGACACCCAGTTTGTAGTATTCTGCAACTGTAACCACTAGAAATGAACAAGCCATCAGCTACTGAATAGTTAGGATGGGATACTTGTTTTCCAATCATTTTAACTGATTTGTTAACTTCATCCTATGTAAAAATTAACAACCCTAGAAGTTAGAAATATCATCTCCATTTTCAGGTAAGGAAACTAAGACACAAGAAGCATTTGACCTAAGATCACACAGTAAAAACCAACCCAGGATCTAATCACAAGAAAATCTGAGGCAACTGTGGCCATTAGCTCCTACATTATACTATGTCTCTTCAAGAACGAAGTATGCTATTCATTGCATGGGGAAACATATATACATAAAAGGGCCAGGCAATGTACACAATTAAAAAAAAAGGACTGTGTCCATGATGAGCATCAAATCGACAAATATTTCAGATTTTAGTATTTTACAAAGTTCATTGGCTCTGCCTCCATCATGTCTCAAATCCACCCACTTTTGTCCATTTTTAATGCCCCATCTTTACAAATATCTGCCAGCCAACATATTACCATCCCTAGAAGTCTGCTACATCTAATCTTGCCTATTCAAACTGACATCTCTATACAGAGAAATGTCAAGACGTAACTCAAAAAACAAATCATTTCACACTCCTCAATATGTTTAATGACATCCCATGATCTCGGGGTGAAATGAAACTTCTTATTATAGTTTAAGAAGGCGTTTCATTATCTAGTTTCCTCCTCAACATCCTTCCTTATTATATATTCATCCTTCATGCCCCCTTGATTCACTGACCTAGCTCCTGATTCATAAGCATTCTGAGCTCTCACCTTTGCATCTGAGTTACCTTGAGTTGCCATGGAGTTACCTCTAATGGATTTCTCATGTTCCAAATCCTATATAAATATGTTTATTTCCTCAACATATCTGAGTTCCCTGCTCAAAGGACATCTGCCTAGGCGGGATTTCATTGTCATCTGCCTCCGGTGTCAATCACTGTATAGTTCCTGCCATATCACTTCTCTCAGTGCTTTCACGTTTCAGCGCACAATGCTCACTACGCTCTCCTTTATGTACCTGTCTCCTATCTATCCAGCACAGAATGGAAGGTCAAGGAGGACAAACAGCTTTGTCTAATCTCATTTCCATGGAATATAGCACTTAACACAGAGACTGATCAATTCTGCACACTCAGAAAGCATCTGTGTCAAGACTTGAAGATGAATAAAAGTGCTTTGGGAAACATGAGAAATAGTGGGTTTTGGTTTTGGTTTTGGTTTTGGTTTGTTTGTTTGTTTTTGTTTTTTGCTTTTTGTTTGTTTATTTTCTCATTTGTTATTAAGCAAAAGACAAATTAGGAAGCTGCAACCACAAATTAGTAATGAGTATTCTGAGGCTTGGTAAGAATTGAGAGAGGAAGAACAGCAGTGAAGGAATGAAACTCCAAAATCTGAAGACGATAAAACACCATGTCAAAAACTTTTTAAATATGTAAAGACAAAAGACTGTTTAAGCCTTACAGCTCTGGCTACATGAAGAAATTCCACAGCACGTGGTCTCAGACATCTACACCTCGTAATAGTTGTAGCAACAGCCATTCTTGAAGAAGCACTATGTAGGTAACAAGTACAGTCAGTCAGGAGGCTTGTTAGACTTCACAGAAGTGATCCTCAATGTGACCAAAACAAAAGCTAATGCTAGTTCTTTCAAAACTAGGAAAATATACTATTGTGTCCATGTTCAGAAAGAAATCTGGACTGAGTAGGTGGATAGGTATCCTGCATACCAGTTACAGAAATGGTGGCAGTGTGCCTCAAGGTACAGAAAGAAAATCACATCAATTGGGGTGAAAACCAACTCAACTACATATGGTTTTCAGAAAAAGCAGTCAGAGAGGTCAGTAGCTCTCCTCTGAAAATTACAAGGAGTAGCAAAGAGGCCAAAGGGACGGGAGGAAAACTGGTTGTAGGTGCCATGTAATGAATTAAACTCTAAGAATATATGCTACATAGGTTTTTGTGTCTGTCCATCTATCTGCCTGTTTCCTTCTTTCTTTCTGTCTGTGTGTCTATCTCTCTCTCTTTCTCTCTCTGTGTGTACATGTATGCATGTTTGTATGTATGTATGATGCCTGTATGTGTAGGTACATTCAGCTTTGTCTGCACAGATGGAGAGCATATGTGAACAATTAACACAGGATGTCTCACTGAACTTGGCACTCACCAATTGGCTCGGCCAGCTGATCAGCAAACTTCCAAGATCTGCAATGTTTTCCAACCTATTGCTGGAGTTGCAGACATGCATCACTATACCTGAGTCCTATGTTGGAGGCGGGCTGCAAATTCAGGTTCTCACGCTTACACTTCAAATACTCTACCCACTGAGACATCTCCCAGGCCCATAAGCCTTAATAAAATATTTAATGTTGTTTTGAACTTCCAGCACCTCAAGTGTACTGGAAGGAATTATTGTATTCAAAGTTGTATCTAAAATAGAAAACATGGCAGTTATTAACTTTCAATATTTCAAGCACTGTATTACACCCTGGGCAAACGAACATAAATAAAGCACAGCTGCAAAACATTTCTGAGAGGGCATTGGCTCTCAAGGAAAGGAACTTACACATACAGACTGTAGAGAAAGAAGGACAGGTTAACGTCTGGAAGAAAAGCATGAGGATCCTCCACTGCTCTGGTCTCCAGTAAAAATGGCAAAAAGTTATTTAGAAGAATATATAAAGGAAGCATTCCTAAGGGCAAAAACAAAATGCAGATAAACCTATTCAAAAGAATCAATGGAAAAGATGTATAAAAGGCAATAGCCTGCAGTATTTTAACACAGTCTGCTTTGTCCTCTCCATTTCCAGCTCTCAAAGGTAAACAGAGACTTCTATAAAAATACAGAGACCAATGCATCAAGAAGATATAACAATCATAAGCACATGTGAAGTCAATAATGAAGTATGACTATATCGAACAAAAACTGAGAAAGTGAAGGGAGAAATAGCCAATTCAGCAGTAAAACTGGAGACTTCAATACTTCATTTTCCATAATAGATGAAACAACTAGACAGAAGACCAACAGGGAGACAGATTTAATCAGCTATATCCACCAACAAACCTGAAGATATCTATAAGACACTGAACCAGAAACAACTAAATATAAGGTTTTTTCAAGCTCACAATGAACACCCTCCAGGATAGACCATATGCAGGGCTATAAAACAAACATCAATAAATTCAAGACAAAAATAATATAGCACGTTCTCTTGCCACAATGGAATGAAATTAAACATCTATAACAGGAAAGATTTCAGGAATTCACAAGTAGCAGAAATTAACACATTTACAAATAACCAATGGGTATAAGAAAAAACAAAGAAAATGACAGAGACTGTTGTGATTAAAACATTGTGATTAATGTGAGAACATAAGTGTTCAGAAGCTGAATGAGCATAGAAACAACGCCTCGAAATGTAAGAGCACTCTGTAGAGCAGGGAAAGCCCAACATACGGTGAGAATTAATAACTAAATATGTGCTGGAGAGATGCCTCAGTAAAGAACTTGCCATGAGGACCTGAGCACATATTCCCACAACCCATGTGAAACCAAGGTGCAGTGGTGTGTGTGTGTGTCCCATAATCATTGACCAGCTTGGTCATGCTGAAGAATTGAGCTTTCGTTTCAGTTTGAGACTCTATCTTAAAGAATAAAGGGAAAAGTGAGAGAAAGACACAAAACATTGAGCTATGGCATCTTTATACACACATGCATGAGCATATACATGTGAACATACACAAAAATATGAATATGCATTTATGTGTGAGGGACCAGGAAAAAGGGACTGAAATATGTAAAGATGAAGTCTCCTGATCCTGGATAATGTTAAAGACAATGGCATATTATGGAGCAATGAAAAGGTCCTCATGGTTACAGCAAAAGTCATGCAGTTGTAGGATGGCAACAGTGGAATATGGCAGGAAGAGATGCTAGGACTATGATATCATGTAAGAAGGAAAGAATATTAACTAAGACGTGCACTATTACAGTTATAAAGACTTACACTTTTATATCACACTCCATCTCAGCAATCAGCAATAGTCAAGTACCTTATTATTTTCTCTCTCTCTCTCTCTCTCTCTCTCTCTCTCTCTCTCTGATTTTTTCAAGACAAGGTTTCTCTGTGTATCCTTGGATGTCCTGGACTCACTTTGTAGACCAGGCTAATCTTGAACTCACAGAGAAACACCTACCTCTGCCTCCCAAGTGCTGGGATTAAGGGTGTGTGACACCACTCCCAGCCATTATTTTCTCCTGAAGTATTTAACTTGACTCTTGCAATTGCTCCCCTGTAAATCCCACAGCCCTGCATCAGTTACTAGCACAAATTCTGGGAATGGTGCAGAAATCTCTGAAACTGGCTCCTGTTTTGCACAAACAGTGAAGAATCTCTTCACATATTTTGCCATAAACTAAAGAATTATGCTCTTATTCTTTAAATTCAGTTATTCTTGCTGGACAGTTAGCATAACTGATCAAATTATGATGGAATCTTATTTCCTTACCCTTAAATGCCACCAAGGGAGATGACAACATCTCTCTGCCTCTGTGAAACATTTCCTATAGCAACAGTAGTAGTAACGCCAAGCACAGGAGAACAAAAAAGACACCAGAATCTTGTTGTGTATTGGAATATAAAACACAACCTCATGTCAACACCATAACAAATCTGCAAACAACGTGCTGAGCATTAAACTTTATCTTAGTTATACTAGAAAACAGTATAATAACATGAAATCACATTATGTAGAAGTCTACAAGCAAATTTAGCCTGACAACATAAAACCTTTTACTACTACTGGAAAAAAACCATAGCTCATCCATTCTAAAGTACTAAATGACACATGTCCTTTTATGCATTTCGTGTTACACATGTAAAACATAAAGCCTCCTAAAGCAGGATGACATCAAGTAATAAATACTTCAATAATGAACAGCCCATAATGGCTACAACATAAACAACTGTTGTGAGACTGAGTAGCAAGAAAAACATAAAACTACAGCAAAGCTGAAAGGACCATACAGTTCAGCAATTAAAACAGAATTCCTATTTGACTGTGTCATCTTGCTTCCATGATTGTCCAAAGCAAGGCTGGATAGGGTTAAAACAAAAGCAGATGAAGGATATGATCAAGGTGGTCAAGTATAGGGAAATTCAATAGGATAAGCCTGGGACTTATATGAAGGCATTGTCACAGCAGCGGTATTGTGCTGCTCAGGCTAAGAAAGCTAGGCGGTGAAAAGAGAGGAAGGGAATAGGAGTGTTAAAGTTCTCCCTCTGTGCAATCAAAAGATGACTGCAAAGAAAAATAAAATCCAGGATTCTTGGAAATGTAATAATTCTGGGGATCTTGGAGGAAAAAAAGGGATGATTTGATAATAGCAAGTATGATGAGAGACTGAAGGTCAATTGAATTTAGACTGAAATCCTGGGGCATTAAAATGTGCATAGATAAGAAAGGTTGTGGGCACCTAGAGCAATACATACAATGGTATCTACATTGTATATGGTGGTAGACACAATGCCATTGAAGAAAAGCTCGCAGTGGCCACAAGGATATCAAACAGCAAGGACGAAACAGAAGCCTAGCCACGCATGGGTGAAGAAGTATCAGTGGAGAAGATGTTAAACAATTTTACAAAACAAAATCCTCTAGAAATTGCAGAACGGGGGTGGGGTTGGGGGACACAAACTGGAAATTTCTTTCCCTGTTCCATGAGAAAGAGTAAGAACAGAGTTGTCTCCACCAACATGACTTTTAAGCAGTAGTCAAGACCAATGCGGGACAATATGGGCAATCACTAGCCCAGGGGTATATAGATAGATTGTATACCTAGAGATCAAGCTGTATACTTGCTGAACTAAGCATGTCTTAGTGATGATTACAAAGGAATTATTATAAGACCAATACCATGCATTACTCTAAAATAAAGACAAACTGATCTCGCTTCATGAATAATAGGTATTCTACAATGATGATTGGCTCAACTAAAAGTTCATTAAAATTTCCTAGAGGTCTTGTTAAAATATAGATTCTGATTTAATAGGCCAGAGATTAGACTTCTCCATAGCATTGGATTTTTATGAAGTTCTCAGGAACACTTATACTGATGGTATGCAGATCACTGTAGAGTTCCTGGAGCCTGATTTCAGTACCTTCAAATATGCACCACACATGTCCTCCTAAGAGGACGATTTTCCTAATTATAATATGAATATAAATCTCTTTGGAATTTTGTTAAAATTAAGATTCTGGCTCATTAAGTCCAAGTAGGGCTTAACGTTCCATTTTTGTCAATTGTCCAGGTCTGTGAGTACTGCTGGCTCAAGGGATAACTGAGTAGTAGCAAGGCATCACAGAACATACAGTCAGGAGACAGCTAGGTTAACACAGTACATACTGACTGAGCATGTTTCCCATAGTCAAACAATCAACAAGATAAAGAAATACAGACTCCAGAGCTTCTCTCTGCATATTTTTTCAAATGCAAAAATAACATTACAAACAACCATAATAATGAAAAAAAATTTGCCTAACTATATAGTACATTAGGAAACCTTTTCCATAAAATTATCTCAAAGTGAGATTTTCAGGCATTGCCATAGTGTAAAAACCACTAGGATACTAGATATCTAATACTAATAAATGAAGGGACCATCTTCAAAAGTTAAACAAAGCAATGTAAGAATTTAAAAATAGTCCTGCTTTTTTGCTTGCTCAAAATTCTCACAGGTGTATTGGGAATTTCTTCTGTATTTAAAAATAATAGGGTAACAAAAGAAAGGATTATGATATTTAGTAATTTTATACCCAATTCTATGTGCAAACAAAATGTAAAACTAATTAAAAAATCTACTGAAGCAACTGCAGTGAAACAGACATAAACAAGAGAAAAAGACCTGCACAATCTAGAGGACAAATTACACCGCAAAGCCATTTGAACGGGTGGAGAAACATCTGCTCAAGTTTCACACAAGATTAGAACAATACAATATGAGACTCGAAGTGTGTAAAAACATAACCATTAGGCAAGGGCTCTGCTTAACATTATTTAGTATGACCAGTACATAGGCTCAAAAATCGTAAGATAAAAAATAAGTTAAAGAAAAAAATCCACTGGGGGTGGTGGGGCACACCTTTAATCCCAGCACTTGGGAGGCAGAGGCAGGCGGAACACTGTGAGTTCAAGGCCAGCCTGGTCTATAAAGTAAGTCTAGGACAGCCAGAGCTGTTACACAGAGAAACCCTGTCTCGAAAAACCAAAAAAGAAAAGAAAAAGAATAAGAAAAAAAATCCACAAAAAAACCCTTGCTTACAACTGTTGTCTAATTTATATTGGTCACAAATGGCTAATTAATGTAGGAAAAAGAATAAAGGCAATTACAAATAGGAAATTGTGTGATTAAAAAAAAAGAGTTTAAACAAATGTCCCCCAGAGACCAGAGACCCTTTCTAGTACAGTGCATATTTAACACATTTGTAAAGAATTCCAGACCAGTGGATCAATGGAATCGAATTGAAGACACAGAAATGAACCCACACACCTATGGTCACCTAATTTTTGACAAAAAAAGCTAAAACTGCACAATGGAAAAAGGACAGCATCTTCAACAAACGTTACTGGTACAACTGGATGTCCACTTGCAAAAGAATGAAATTAGACCCATACTTATCACCTTGTACAAAACTTAAGTCCAAGTGGATCAAAGACCTTAACATAAGCCGGTCACACTAAATCTACTAGAAGAGAAAGTGGGAAAAACCCTCAAAATCATTGGACAGGTGACAACTTCCTGAACAGAACACCAACAGCTCAGGACCTAAGACCAACAATCAATAAATGGGACCTCATGAAACTGAAAAGCTTCAGTAAGGCAAAAGACACTGTCATTTGAACAAAACGTCAGCCTACAGACTGGGAAAAATCTTCATCAACCCCACATCTGACAAAGGGCTAATACCCAAAATTTACAAAGAACTCAAGAAATTAAATGCCAAGAAACCAAATAATCCAAGTTAGTATGAATGTTGAGTCAGATATAGAACTTTAAACTCATGGAGATGGTTAGATAGTAGAATGTTAAAGTCAGGTACCAAATACATATGCACTGGGCATTGGGAATGTACGTTAAGCCATATAACCCTCATAACTGTGGCCTAATTACCTCTGTTGTTTTGTATTGTATTTATTATTATAAGAGAAAGAGCCATTTGTTGGACTGAAAGGGAAAACTGTAGGGGGAAATAAGATATACCTTAAACTTAAAAGAAAAAAAAAAAGGGGAAGAGGATGGGGGATGAGGGTGGGAGGGTGGGACTGGAGGGGGGAATAGGGAAGAGACTGCGATTGAGATGTAACTTGAAGAAATAAAAAATAAAGGAAAAAAATGCAAAGGAAAGAATGGTTACCTCTGAAGACAGAACTAGGAGTTAGAAATTGAAGACACTCCATTTTTGTTCTATGTGTGCATTTATAACATTTTGTATTAGTAATTGTATTATTAATAAATGTATTAATTAACATGTAAAAATAATAAAATAAAGAAGAGTTTAAAAAAAATGGGAAAAAGAGCTAAACAGAGAATTCACAAAGGAGGAATTCCTAAAGGCCAAGAGACACTTGAAGAAATGCTCAGCATCCTTAATCATCAGAGAAATGCAACTCAAGACAACTCTGAGATTCCATCTCACACCTGTCAGAATGGCTAAGATCAAAAGCTCAAATGACAGCACATGCTGGCGAGGGTGTGGAGAAAGGGGAACCTTCCTCCATTGCTGGTGGGAGTGCAGGCTTGTGCAACCACTATGGAGGTCAGTCTGGCGATATCTTAGAAAACTTGGAATAGCTCTGCCTCGGGACACAGTCATACCACTTCTGGGTATACATCCAAATGATTCCTCACCGAATCACAAGGAAGTTGCTTCATCTATGTTCATAGCAGCCTTATTTGTAATAGCTAGTAACTGGAAACAACCCAGATGTCCCTCAACTGAAGAATGGATTAAAAAACTATGGTACATCTACACAATGGAATACTACTCAGCTATCAGAAACAAGGAAATTATGCAATTTGCAGCCAAATGGATAGAACTAGAAAAGCTCATCCTGAGTGAGCTAACCCAGACTCAGAAGGATGCACATGGCATCTATTCACTTATAGTTGGATTTTAGCTATATAGTACAGGATGTCTATACTACAACCAATGCACCAAAGGGAACATGGAGATAGACTTTTGTTTTGTTTTCTTTTTGTTTTTGTTTTTGTTTGTTTGTTTGTTTGTTTGTTTTCTCTCCCTGTCATTGAGACACTTTTCCCTGGTGGTACTGCCTTGTAGGCCTCCAGTGTATGAGAAGGCTCTTTTCCCTCATATGACTTTGAACTGTGGCAGGGGACTGTTATGTAGTGACACTCCACTCCAGGGCAGTGGGATGGAAGGGTTAGGCGGTAGAGGGTGGGAGGGTGGGACTGGGAAGGGTAGAAAGAGGACACTATGATGAAAATGTAACCTGAAGCAATAAATTAATTAATTTTAAAAAAAAGAATTCCAGAGGGAAGTCTCTAGCTCAGTTATGACAATGAGCTCTGTGAACAAAGTCCAAGAGACTTTTCATATATTTCAAAATTATACATCTTTATGGTGGGACAACAAATAGAGATATAAGGCTACCAGGCCCTGGAAGGGGCCTAATAAATTGTAGACTGTGGTGTTCTAGTAGTCCATTTTAATGCAGAGGCAAATGTTCACTGATACATGTTACCAGTGAAATGGGCCATGCTTTGAGTCACGTGCTACAGTGACTCTGCTGACCTGTCAATGGGGGCTTTGGGTGAATGAGAACATCACGAAGGATGAGAAGGAATTTGTAAAATCAGTGCCAAGCAATAAGTTTCTTCCAGGGAAAGAAAATAGCTTACCTTGTGACACACACACACAAAAACAAGTGTGAACTATAGGAAGAAATGAAAGAGACAAGGCTGAAAAGGCCTTCAATTTATAGTGTGGAATATGATGCAACATAGTGACTGATCTCAAAGTCACATAGTCATCAAAATGAGAACTGTGAAGAAATAAAGATAAAAATTAAATAACCACAAATCATTATTTATAGAACTATTAGGGGCACTTCCCTGGTAGAACACTAACTACACTTGATGAAGTCCAAAGAACAGTTTTTGAATGATCAGAAAATAAAGAGAAGCAGTTAATATATTAATACAAACCATGAAGACTTAAAGAAATTTGGATAAGACATCAAAACCTCCCTTATAGCAGAAATAAGAGCAAGGAGGGCTTGGAAGGAAGAAAGTGGGAAATGCAATTATTATTATTAATATTTTATAATCTTAATTTTTTTATAAAAACTAGTTCAGAGAAGAAGTTTAAATATTAATGGGAAATAGTATTTTGGGTCATATAAGAACTATCTAATTGTATATGCAGTTCAATTTTCCACTTCTAGACTCAATCTCACCAAAGCAGGATTCTTCTGATAAAATTCCATTCAACCTCACCAACCAGAATTTATTTCTTGCTATCCAAAACTTCCACACTAATTGACAGCACACAACACACCATCCTTCTGTCTGTCCTAACTGAAAATCAGTTTCCTAGAATGTGGGACCAACTTTTTTCACATTCCATACCCAAAACATCAGGTTCTATAAATGCATATTTACTTAGCACAAAATATCCATGAGGAGATGGTGAAATGTCCTGCTTAATACTTCAGCACAGTAAGAAACAGGAGACATGAGGCTACAGAGATGAAGAAGCATTTCACAGCACAAACTGGTTCTTAGCACTCACAACCACCGCAACTGAGACTCCAGGGACCCAGTGCTCTCTATTCACCTCCACAGACATTGTATGTACATGCTATCCACACAAACATACACATGAAGAAACATGAATTTTAAAGAAATTTTCAAGAAACAAAACACATGGTCTCCACCTTGAAGACTTTGCACATGGTAGAATAAACAGACAAATCACTACAAGACAAAATCAAAAAAGGTTCCATAAAAACAAACACTCAGGATGGTTGTTATTGGATATTTATCTGTTATTTCAAAGGGGCTTTGAAATGTAATGAAAATACAATATAACTAAAAAATCTAATTATTGAAAAGACACAAATGAAGAGAAGCAGGTGTGAAAAACTTGTTTAAGAAAAAAAAGATGTAAACAAGGTAACTTATAAACCTTCAGACATTAGTGAATTTAGAGATGGGTAGAAAAATTAGCAGAAGAATCTCAGTGTAACTGACTAAGAGAATTCAACTTTTCCAGATTATGGAGCTTTTGGATATTTTATTCTGTGGATAGTCTTTAAAACTGTGTAATTTGTGAATGGTCCCCTTATCCATTCAACTAGTATGAAGACAATAATGAAGTGGCTGCTGATTAACAGTGGCTGAATTTAGACAATGACACAGCCTCACAATTAAACTCAGAAAAGGCAATCCTCAGGGAAACCAAACCCTGAAGTCAGATGGCCTGACATGAAAAGATATAATCAGTGTAAGGATAGTTGGACTGTGTGTTCTTCAGGAAAAGCACAAATATTAATTACCATGGCAAAATGTTTTAAGGACAAAGGGTTAAAGGTTTAATATTATAGTCTTCAGATAAAACACTAGTATAGATGTTGAATTGCTTCATGGAGACACAGAGGGCATGCAGTTAGCAGCTCAATTATAGACAGAAGGCCAGATTTCTCTTAGAAATTAGTCTTGGGCCCCGTTTAATATGCCAACTGGAGCCTGATTAGTATAACTGCAGTATGCATAATTTTCAAAGCAGACATTTCCCATTCTGTAAAAGACTGATGGGCATGTTTTCAAGAATCTACAATATCCAATGCTTCAAGATCTCTTCCACAATAACATCACTGCATAGGTCTTGCAAATAGGTGAGCTGGTAATCCAAACAAATGTTATACGGTATCTACAGTATATTTACAGAATGTTCTTCAAAGACATTTCTTATTAATAGGAATCAATTATTAGAAATGTTTTATTTAAAGTTCTGTTCTAACTTATGGTAATAAATTCATGATGCCAGCATAACACAAAACTTTATTTTTCTATTCTCTGAATGCTAAGAAAATTAAGAAAAAAATATATTCTGCTCATTTAGGAGTATGAAATTGTTAATAATGGAACTCCAAGTATATGTCTCACCTTATCTGCTTAAAAGCAAAGCTGTCACCAAAACCTTTAAAGATCTTGCTTTGGGTTGCAGCCATAAGCACCATAACTCGTTTGTAAAGTCACCAAAAATGGATGTAAGAAAGAAGGGGATACCTGTTCCATGGACCAACCTTACTCACCTGCATACATCCAATACATCTAGATTCAGTAAATGCTTATGCACTTCATGTGAAATTCTCATGCAAAACTAATAAGCACCACACATTTGTACCTTCAGAAACATGTGCTCTATAGAATCAAGCTAACACTCAAACAGCAGGGAAGGTGTTCTCTACCATAGACTCCTTTTATTAACTTTGTATCCTTTTAAACTGTGTTTAGTTTGCAGAAAAGTGCCCAGGCCTCCACCTGAGCAGCTCCAGCAGCCATGACAGGCTGCTTCAAGTTTTGCCTCCTGGGCTCCCCCTACATCTTTCCCTTGATGCCCCCTCTTCAGCTCTGCAGCTCCCCTGGGTGCCATCTCCTGTGTTCCCTGAAAGGGGTGCTCAGATCCTCAGGCTGTGCTCTAAACCTTGAGACAGCAACACCTCAGGACTGCAGAGCAGCTGAGGCTAAATCTCCACAATCTCTGGGACCTGAGATCAGAGGATTGATAAAAACCAAAACAAAAAACACAACAACAACAACAAAGACAAAATAAACAAAAAACTGGGAAGTTGGAACCAGCAGTACCTGAGTCTTCAGTAATGGCTGCTGCTGACTCGGGAAGAGGGAGGTGTGTCCAACTGGAGCTAGTCTACAAGCTTCCTTCTCTGATCTCTGTGGCAACAATGTATACACGAGCCGTTCCTCAGAAGCAGGGAGCTTTGCATGGTCTGACACTGCCAGCAAGGTACCAAGACTAGGAATCTGACCCCTTAGTATAAGCTCATAGTTTAGTTAAGGAACGTTGTTTTGTTTATCTTAGAGTTCAGGTTTGTGTAAATCCCCTAAGACATGAGTTAATAGGCCCCTCCCCAACACCTCTCTGTCATAATGGCAGTTTCAGCCTCTAATTGTCACAAAGGCCATCTCCAGCCCTCTAGTGGGACCTTTCTCAGATTTATGCTAATTTTAGGTGAAAAGTCTGAACAAAAATCCACCAATCCTTAAGCTCCCGCAAGCTCAAGATTTGAAAACTCACCAATCCTCACTCTGGAAATCTCTGCCTTAGAAACTCTGCCCCCTCAAAAATCCTCTCTAAAGGCTGTGTTTGCCAGCTCTCGGCTGTCCTCTCATGGGAGCAGAGTCAGCCACTCCTGGATTCATCCCTCCAGTAAACCTCTTTTAAGAGATTTGCTGTTGGTGTGACTCTCTCATCAGAAGAAGCCAGTAAGTCCAGAAGAGAACATGTGAATGAGCAGGGCTCAGGCTCAAGGGCTCCTCAGCTCAGCTAGGGTTGGGGGAAACTCTCTGCTGTGAGCTACAAAATCTTTGCTGAGAAGGCTTCATCTCAGAGCTGTGTGGTTCTTGGGCTCCCGTGTCTCAGGGTATCCTTCCCCTTGGAAGACCATTCCACTTCAGAGCTGTGTGGTTCCCAGCTTTGGAGTTGTGGGTTTCCTGGACATCTTCCCATCTGACTAGGAAGGCCAGCAAACACACCAGAAGATACATTTAAAAAGATTAATGAAAGATGTAATGTGATAAAGATACATTTCTTTTAGTATTTAGTATGAAAAAAGCAAAAGTATGCTTTATAGTCTTGTCTTGCATAAACTTTGTTTGCACATACTTAAAAGTACCTACATATTTTCATTTGAGTATAGAGGTAGAACTAGATGATCATACTATTAAGAACCAGCAATAAGTAGCCTAAAAACAATGGACAGAATGTCCTTTCAAAAGACCTTCAGGTAGCTTTCCAAACAGTAGAACTTCACTAAGATGGCTTCTGTATGAAGGTCAGGACTTCCTACAAGATCCTGAAATAATCCTTGTGCCTACAGTGTCTACAGCATTTGATCTTGCTCCTCAAAGAAAGGAAAGTGCAAAGTATACAAATTCTGATCAAATAGAATTTTAATTTTTAGTAACTTTAATAATTAACTAAATTTTATAGCAAATGTTACAGGCCACTCAGCTCACATCTCTATAAGTCCTATAAGAATTTTCTTGTAATGACTTACCATAGATTTTTGGGGTGACTGTTACTGTTGCTTCCAAGATACTAAGAACTATGTCTGCTGAAGTGCCTACACAGAGGATGACATGAAGCTGTAGATGTCTTAGTTATTTTTTTCTATTGTTGTGATTAGACACCATGGCAAATGCAACTTATAGAAGAAAGTTGATTGGGGAATTGCTTACAGTTTAAGGAAGTAAGTCCATGATTATCATGCCAGGAAGTGTGACACCAGGCAGGCAGATAAAAATGGTGCTGAAGCAGTAACTGACACCTCACATCTCATTCACAAAGAGGAGGCAGAGAGAGCCAAGCAGGAATGCCTTGGACATTAGAAACCTCAAAGCCTACCCCCAGTGACATCCCTCCTCCAACAAGTCCATTCTAATCCTTCCTGAACAGTTCTACCAACTGGGGATCAAAGATTCAAATACCTGAGCCTAAAGGGGCCATTTTCATTCAAACAACCACAATAACTATGTCCCAGGAAGTAGAAATAAAGATACACTACTTTAGGAGGGAAAAAATTTCACAAAGAAAAAAAGGGAGACTGAGTGTTTGTTAAGAATTAGGATAAGTCAGGAAATGCAAGTTGGTAGCAAATTCTAAATAGTCTTCAATGATAAAGTACAAAGTCATTGCATTGTCATTATGATGAGATGATGATGATGTCAATGATGATGGAGCATGTATGTACACGTGTTCACATACATGCATACCCATGGTGCATGCACGTAAGTGCTAGCCCCCCGCACCCATGCATGGCTGCACTCACAGCAGCCAAATGAAGTATCAGGTGTCTTCTCCTATCACTCTCTGCCTTAGTCCTTGACACAGGGCATATCACTGAACCTGAACTTTGTCATTCTAGCTAGGCTGGCAAGTCAGCAAGCACTGTCTTTGCTCTGCATGCTGGGATTACAAGGACAAGCAGATACGCCTAGCTTTTCTGTGGATGCTGGGATTCAAATTCAGTTACTCATGCTTGCATAACATATAGTTTTACCCACTAAACTATCTCCCCTGTTGCAGAAATTAATCTTTAAGGCATAAGTGATATGTGCACATTATTCTTTCAATATTTTCAAGCACACAGGCATTGCAAGATTGATTCTGAAATTTTTAGGAAATAAATACAAGATATTATGTAGTACCAGAAAGAAACCAAAGAAATTTCCACTGGCTTCACATAAAACTCAAAGAATGCCTGTCTCTTTTATCCTTGTGTGTCATCATCCTAGCATTTAATTGTTCTGTAGTCTTAAGAGAATTTTGATATGAGTACAGCTACAGGATTTATACAAACATCTTTGTTTTAGAACTTAATTAATGAACATAATACCTGTCAGTGCAGTTAAATCTCTTTAAATATCCCTGAACTCAAAAGTAATGCCCAAAAGTCTCTCACTCCACCTCAATCACACGAATCTCTAAGCTATATTACACATTTAAACATCTTTCTCTCTTTACTCTGCCACAACAATGATGAAAACGAAGCCTCAGTTCAACTGCTGCCCATGCTCAGATAAGTCATTCCCCATCACTCTTAATTTGGTTTAAAAAGAGCTTTTCTTCTAATACAAAGGTCATGCTATTGACCTGCCATCAGGGATCAAGTGTATTAAGTGGTCTTTCTGCGAATAAGGCTGTTGATCCTTTACACCTCATTGCCTAGTGCCCTTTACAAAGCACGCTCATTATGTCATACTTAATATATGACACGATGGAAAATAATGACAAAGATTTCTCTTCATATATAGAGGGCAGTCACCATGTCCTCCTTAAACTGTAGTCATACTTCTATGGCACAGGTATGTCTTATATGCCTTCAGTGGTAATGCTAACCACAATTTCTGATTATTAGAACATGGCTGACTTCTTATAAAGCAGAATGAATTAAGTGAACCTCTCATGCTCTGTTCATATCATATATTAGCAACTTTATGAAAGCAGTATATGCCAAGCTGCTCAACCAGATTCAGACAAGGAAGGAGCAAGAAGCCATAATACCCACATAGCCAACTCAGAACTATCCAGAAGGCATAGATGCATGTGGCCTTGCTGGCAAACCTATTCTAGTTGAACTGCCAACCCCATGTAATCACCTTTTAATCTTCTTTTTGCCAACTGTACTTATCACTATTAAATAATTTCTTATCCATATCACCAACCAGAATATGAGATTAAGGGAACAGAAAATCTTTCCTGGGACACTTTCTGGCATCTATCAGAATCTAACCAAACAGTGGTGGAAGAAAGATGGAACCTGGCACCCGTCATCATCTGTAGGAGTGGCGCCTCTTCATTCCATATCAATGCCTCTTTAATGACAAGCCATCCCTCCCTTAAGACACAGAGAGGACCTGCTAGTACAGAAATGGATATTATCTCTAGATTCAAGAAAGGCAAAGGGAGAGGTATTTACATCTCACAATTTGGGGAAATTTAATCAATATACTCATATCATTTCTTTTCTTCCCTCCAAGCCCTCCTATATACCTCTCCTTGCTCCCTTTCAAATTCACAGCCTCTTTTTCTTTAATTGTTATTGCACACGCACACATACACACACACATAAATGTATATAGTCATATGAACATACACACACACACACACACACACACACACACACACACACACACACACA
>CAJQZJ010001694.1:10684313-10699806 GCA_907164525.1 Lophiomys imhausi | reverse complement strand
ACACACACACACACACACACACACACACACACACACACACACACACATATATATATATATATATATTTCCTGAATATAGAGTGCTCAGTTGGCATTAAAGTTACTTGTATGTATGTTTTCAGGGCTGACGATTTGGTACTGGATAACCAGTTGCAGTGCTATTACTGGGAGAGATTATTTCTCTCACTTTCAGCATTCCTTCATTGCCTGTAGTTCTTTGTGTGGGACTGAGGCCTTGTGATCTTCCCCCATCTACTTTGGCATCTCTGTTGGGATTGTCCATGTTCAGTTTATGTTAAGGCAGATGGTGAGACTTTATGGATATAGCTTTTTACATTACTATAGACAAAGCTTCACAGAAAACTCCCAGATTCTCTTCTTCTTACAATACAGACTAACTTTTAACAGCTGCTTTTAGTTTAGAATGATGGTAACTAAAAGTATTTCCCAGTAATCAAAAAAAATTTTTAATGTTTTTCTTGTGTTCAGTCTAAAGTCTATTCTCATGTAGTCTGAACCTTGCAAGCCTACATACAAAACAACATAGTGGGTACTAGAGAATAGAAGAGGGGAACGAAGGAGAAAAGAGAACTATACAATGGGTAAAAAGACATAGATGGGAGGAAGAAGCCTGAGTGAGCTATTGTACATATGTTTACCATAATAAATAAAGATGCACTATGTATGGCAAAACAACTAAGAGACTAGATTTTAAACATCACACACACACACAACCCACAAATGTATGCAATTGAAGCTGATTTGTTAGTTATCCTGCAAACATCTATTAAAACATCAAATTGAATCTCACAAATATATGGTTATGACTTGTCAATGAAAAGTAAAATGTTGATTAACACAAAGCTCTACTGAAGGAATCTCCTACCAGCTTCCAGTGTTATTTGAAAGGCTCTTTTGTGGTTGTGCAAGCCCTTCCTTGTTTGCTCCCATAGCATGAAGAAAGAACAGCTGCCCATCATCACTCAAATTTTGCCAAACATTGCCAAAAAAAAAAAAACCAGGAAAACAGTCATGTACTCAGTGCTGGCAAAAGATGTTCTCTTGGGCACTACATATAGCTCTCTCTGAGTTCAGTGAAATTGAAAACAGCAATTAAGTCCCTATTCAATCTTCACTTCTCTGGGCTACATAAACTCTTGTTGTTTAGACTTCCAGCACAGAACAGAGTTCTCAAACCTTTTAATAATTTCTGCTGGATTCCTCTGGATCCTCTCCAAACTCTACACAATAAAGCCATGACTTGGGCTCAAGGAGAAAAAAAAAAAGGAATTGCCCATCAGTTACTTAATGTTATGCTCTTACATTTTTGCTGTTGTTTTTCCTCCTGTTTTTTAACATTTATTTATTACTTCAAGTTACATCTCCATCATAGCCTCCTCCTTTCACTCTACCCTCTCTCCCACCTATCCTACTCCTTCGGTGTAGGGTGCCCCCACATATCAGAGCCCCTCTCAGTCACATGAGGGCTAAGCGTCCCACTAACAGGTAACAGAGTCTATGTTCCTGTTCCTTTCAGTCTGTTGATTATAGGAGAATTATCCTGTACTATATGGCTAAAAACCAGTTATAAATGAATGCATGCCGTGTATATCTTTCTGGGTCTGAATTAGATCACTCAGGATGAGCTTTTCTAGTTCCATCCATTTGGTTGCAAGTTGTATGATTTCTTTGTTTTTAGTCTGTACACATCACCACTGAGTTATTTTCTGTTTACATTGAAGGATTCTTCCATGGTCACTTTTGAATTGACAATCTTTTTCTCATATGCAGAGTTAAAGCTTCCTATCTAGGCTTGAAGACAGACACATTGTGTTCAATGTGAAAATAAAACAGCAGTTAAGGACTGTGAATGGAGAAAAGTATTCAGAACTCACTTCCACATACTTCCCAAGATGAGCCAAAAATAGCACATCAGACACTGGTGGGTTTCACTTTCAATTTCTCCGTGGACTAGTTTCAGGACTGCAGCAAATACTGAAGGTTCCGAAAAATAATACCTACTTCTCAGGGTGCTCATGGGAAACTTCAGCAAACTTTACAAAGAATATGGGAAAATAATGCATGCATTCTCTGTCATAATTTTGATGTGTATTCATGAAAGAACCAACCTTGTCATTTTTCTTAATGCCTTTCACAGTGTGGTACAACGTCAAGAAGGCTTGTGCTCTATAGAATGAAATTCAAGAGTGAGGATGAAATGCTGCCCAGAATAACAATATACCACAAGACTAAACTTGTAGCACAGCAGCTGCGAGTTTTCTGACAAGACAACAGAAAAATACATTACAGAATACAGTTGATGGAGCACATGAGAGGATCAGAAACATATGTGAAACCAGAGCAGGAGAAGTATGCAAGAAGCCATGGAAGCTAGGAGCCAGTACTTCCCCAAGAGTATTGATTGATCACTACACCAAAAGAGCCTATTATTGAGGATAGAGTTACTGTTTCAATTCACGAAGAATAGCATGTTCATTCAAATACATTCAAAAGATTAATGCTTTTCATTTCCTCTAAAAATAATTTTATTCTAGTATTTTTATTATTTATTTTTATTTTAAATTCATTGGTGTTTTGCTTGCATATTTATCTATGTGAAGGAATTGGATCCCCTGGAACTGGAGTTACATACAGTTGTGAGCAGGCATGTGGGCGCAGGGAATGGAACCTGGGTCATTTGGAAGAGCAGCCAGTGGTGCTATTAGCTGCTGAGCCACCTCTCCAGCCCCTACTCTAGTATTTTAATGAAAAGGATATAACACTCAAAAGAGACTGTATATTTAGTAATAGAAAATGACTTTTTCTATTTTAGGCATTTAAAAGAGTTCTAAGTGAAACAGGACAATAAATTAAAAATGTATATTCTCTACTGGGATCTCGAGCATTTGACCTATTGTTGACCATTGATTCTGCTACAAAACCAAAAACTTACCCATTCAAAGAAATATAAAAACAGCTCTATTCAACAAAATCAATAAATATGCTTCAAAATTGGTGATGAACAATAGCATAATTCTATCCCCAATTTTAAAAGACTGAGCAACAATGTGATTTACAAAACAAAACAACTTTCAATTTGTTATATCCTATGCAACAGAGTAGAAGGGAATGGTGTTTGCCGTGTGAGTAAATAACCACAGGGATTACTGGGTTGTTTGCCACATCATTTGCCATAGGAAGTGTTCCTGAAGTCCTCACCATGTTCATTAGAAGAAGATGGGCAGGTTGAAGCTTAGGGAAGAAGGGAACTTCTGCTCTGAGTAACAAACTACAACTGACATCAGGAATGTTTAAATTGTTACAAAAATCTCAGGCTAATTCAACCATGTTCCTGACCAGCATTCCCTTAACAAGATGTGACAGAACAGAATGAGACCATGAATAGCATAACAGAATAAACATTTTCAAAGGCTGTTCTAAGCCATCATTACCCTAAAAGTAAGCACAAAGTAACAAAATATTAACACCTTCAAGAATATTCAGAGATGGCATAGGTTTCCTTGCCACTGTACTTACTTTCTAAATGAAGTAACTCAAAGCTCGGTTTCCCTTACCCATGCTCCTACAGCTGAGCCCACAGAAGGGCCAGAACAAGACCTCAGGACTACTGAAGGTGTACTCTTTTAAGACATATTATAAGTTCATTCTGGGAATGAAAAGGGAATGTATCATGAACTACTAGCAGAAACATAGGCATAAAATTGAACTGCACTAAGCTAGCCACGATGAGCAGCCTTTGTTTTTCAAGATAAAGTAGTATCTATCAAATAAACACTGTGAGAATTTACTTTGTTCATCAGAACATTTCTTCCGGAAAGCAAAACAATCTCAACTTTAAAGTAAAGCTAAAATAAGTTTTTATTTCTACACTCTGAATGTTTCCTTAAAAACAATACTGTCTTCTACATGAAAAGCAACCAGAGAAACAGGATGATCACAGCAAAGAAATGATAGGATCCTGTTAATGGTTCACAAAGAAAATGCCCAATATTTTCTGTACTCAAGCTAGTTGAGGACAGAGGCAAACAATTTCTGGGACCACAAAACAGGGCTCCTCAGGTAGCAGTGATATGTACTGCATGGTTTCTATAAATAGAAGCAAAAACTAATGTGGATAGTCAATGACATTAGCAAGGAACTAAAAACAGAAAACGTTGTTTCACAGGTCAATGAGTATTTCACTGATGAAATTATTATTTGTAACCCCAACTAAGTGTTACATCCGACAATGGACCTTTCAACCATTAAGAAAATGATGAATATTTTTGCTTATGAAGTTTTTATGTAAATTTCATGGGCCTAATTTAAAGTCCTTATGATTTTAAACATCTGTTCAATGTAAGTTTTATATATAAATATATATATATACATACACATTGGAAAAGTTACAAATTTCACAGTATAGCATTTTGTAGGACATATATAATGTGATAGTTTTATCCTTTTTGGAAAACATTAAGGTGGGTCCTGTGATGAGATACTAAAGTTATTACTTATTGCTCCATCTGTACAAATATATTTTGCCAAGTATTACAAAAGATTTGTCACCATATTAGATAATTATTTAAGCACAATTTGGCACTTAATTACATGCATTAATATCTCACTTTTCAGAGATCATCAATTCAGGACTATGAATAGGCCTAAAATTAAAAATCAAGAAGGGAATAAAAATTTGATCAAATGGAGAAGCGTGTATCACATAATGGTGCAACCCTACACCCTTCACGCGCAGCCTACGTACTCACATTCTCAACACAATTTAAACACGTGAAAAATAAGGACCCAAGACCAACAATTAATAAATGGGACTTCATGAAATTGCAAAGCTTCTGTAAGGCAAAAGACACTGTCATTCAAACAAAACGGCAACCTACAGAATGGGAAAAAATCTTCACCAACCCCACATCTGACAGAAGGCTAACATCCAAAATTTACAAAGAACTCAAGAAATTAAATGCCAAGAAACCAAATAATCCAATTAAATGGTGAAAAGAACTAAACAGAGAATTCACAAAGGAGGAATTCCTAAAGGCTGAGAGACACTTGAAGAAATGCTCAGCATCCTTAATCATCAGAGAAATGCAACTCAAGACCACTCTGAGATTCCATTTCACATCTGTCAGAATGGCAAAGATCAAAAGTTCAAATGACAGCACATGCTGGCGAGGGTGTGGAGAAGGGGGAACACTCCTCCATTGCTGGTGGGAGTGCAGGCTTGTGCAACCACTATGGAGGTCAGTCTGGCGATATCTTAGAAAACTTGGAATAGCTCTGCCTCGGGACACAGTCATACCACTTCTGGGTATATATCCAAATGACTCCTCACCGAATCACAAGGAAGTTGCCTCATCTATGTTCATAGCAGCCTTATTTGTAATAGCTAGTAACTGGAAACAACCCAGATGTCCCTCAACCGAAGAATGGATTAAAAAACTATGGTACATCTACACAATGGAATACTACTCAGCTATCAGAAACAAGGAAATTATGCAATTTGCAGCCAAATGGATGGAACTAGAAAAGCCCATCCTGAGTGAGCTAACCCAGACTCAGAAGGATGCACATGGCATCTATTCACTTATACTCAGATTTTAGCTGTATAGTACAGGATATCTATACTACAACCGATGCACGAAAGGGAACATGGAGATAGACTTTTGTTTTGTTTTCTTTTTGTTTGTTTGTTTGTTTTCTCTCCCTGTCACTGAGACACTTTTCCCTGGTGGTACTGCCTTGTAGGCCTCCAGTGTATGAGGAGGCTCTTGACCCTCATATGACTTCTGAACTAGGGCAGGGGAATGTTATGTAGGGACACTCCACTCCAGAGGAGTGGGATGGAAGGGTTAGGGGGTAGAGGGTGGGAGGGCAGGACTGGGAAGGGTGGAAAGAGGACACTATGATGCAGATGTAACCTGAAGCAATAAATAAATAAATTTTAAAAAAAAGAAAAAAAAATAAATGAAAATAAGGGCTTCCTGTCCTATGAAAGATTAAAATAATGCAAAAAAGGTTATAATACTCACATAGGCATGAATGCTAAAAACAACACAAAAGGAGAGATCCATTATGATAGAAGTAAAAAGAAGAAAAAAATCATATTATGTAGCTAGTCCTATGATATTAAGACAGAATAAAGGAAATAGAATCTTTCCTGCCAGCAGGAATGAGAATGCAATGTGCATGATCAATATAGAGGACAGAGTGTGGAATTGCTGCACACATAACCATTCAGAGATTCTTGTTCATGTATGGAGCCATGCATGCAATATTTCATCAGTGTTATCAGTGCTATGACCTAATAATCATTAGGGTTTAGACAACAAAAATACAACCATATGTGCAAAAGTAACTCAAAACAATGTCTAAAATATGTAAACTCTGCAACAATGAAACTCAATGCAAAAAAATCTCACGACCAATAAGTAAGAATTTATTGGAAAAGATGCAAAAAAAACAAAACAAAACACCATCAATACTGAGAAATAAAATTCCAAATGTAAAATTTTACTCTTTAAAATATGCATTTAAAAGAAAAAAGGTCCACTATACAATGGGAAAAAATATCTACAATATACAGGCAGAATAAACCCCAGAACTCTACAAGAACACAAGTCAATCAACTTAAGAATGGGTGTTACAAACCATCTGAATGGACACCTCAGAAGAAGAAAAACGAGCACTTGAAAAGATGGCCAACCTCCTAACTCATAAGGGAAACATACTAAAACTACAGTAAGATATGAGTGCATGTCACTAGCAAGACCAAGACTAAGCATGAATACTACTGGAAAACAAAATACATAAAACCAAAAAGGATATGTATAAATGGCAAATAAGTATATGCAAAGATGTTCAATATCATTAAGAGAATGTAAACTAAAGCCAAACTTCAATAATTTAAAACAATTATTAGAATAGAAAAAAATAAGTAATAATGGCAATATCAAATGATGGTAAACATGGTAAAATGACATAACTTATACAACTTCCAGTATGTAATAAAAAATGCTGTGGCACTGCAAAAAGACAATTTAAAATGTCTTAATCAAAATATAATATGTAATTGTGGCTCAGCACACACATGTGGCTATGCAACTCACAAAAAAATGAAAACCTATTTCCAGACAACCTCCCTAACAGATGTTCATAGAGCCTGGGCACTCTGTTTAATAATCAAAGATAAATCAAATGTGTTTCAATGAGTGAACTGTTAAACAAAGTGTGCTCCATCCACACTACTCAGCAACAAGAAGGAAACTGAACTGTTAACACAATGTCATTCATAGATATCAAATGGTTATATTCTGTAAAATCCCAATGTAACACTATCCAAAAGACATAATTAGAGCTGACACCACAACTCAGTAGTCATATACTTTACACGGGCAAGACCATGAGATCAATTACCAGCACACACAAAAAGCTAAAAGCTATTTATAGTGTCTAGGATGGAAAAGTACTATACTTGTGGCTTTGAAAAACAAACATAACAAGAAAAGAGGATCCCTCTTCAAAGATCCATAGTGTGAGGACATCCAGTAGTTCTTTAAATAAAAACAAAAGGAGAAAATCAGGGCAGAATGAAGATGAGGAATGACTTAGAACATTCCCTGGAGACTCAGCCAACTTATTTTCCGTGTTATCCCTTCCATTGCTTACAGAATTACAAAGTTCCCACTGGTCAGTTTGTCTATCGACTGCTGATGCTCCTACTTTGGCTTTGCTATGGTTTAGATGTGAACCTGTGGCTCAGGGGTTTGAATCCTTGGTCCCTAGAGGGTGACATAATTTGGGGGTTGTGAAATCCTTAAGATATATGGTCACACTAATATACATCAATTGCTAGAAGTGCTCCTCGAAGATAAACTTATTCTTCCAGCCTAAGGTGTTTGCTTCCTGATCCACCAAGCAGCACTGTTAGCTCAACACCTTGACACCAAGATGAACTGCAACCTCTGAACTGTGAGCCTAAGTAAATCTTTCCTCTTAAGTTTTTCTCTAGGGCATTTAGGCACAATAATGAGAAATGTAATTGGTGACTGGCTTATTACATGAAAAGCAACTCATGGGCAAATTCACCTGTGAGAGTAAGTTTCCATATTTCTGTGTAACCGTTGTGGAGCTCAACTGCTGGCTTATATGGTGCATAATAATTTCTTATTAGAAGAAATTGTCACCTGTTTTTTCAGAGACTCTGTAATATTTTACAACCCCACCAGTGTGGCATGAGCAATCCAGTTCCCTCACAAATCAGTATTTACCATTGCTACTTTCTTCATCATTTTGCTAGTTTCCACTAACAACTTCCTGCACTTTGAGCTTGTGTGAGGACCAATGATGATGAACATCTTTTCACGTGGTATTGCCAGCTGTGTATCCTCATCATGGGAAAAGTTTTAGTTCCTGCTATCTTAACTGGGTTGTTTGGGTTTGTCTATTTTTGCAGTTTTGAAAGTTGCTTGGATATTCCTGATTCTAGTTTGCTGTTGCTTGTGATTTGCAGACACTCTCACAATCCACAGGTTATCTTCCCAGTCTCCAAACAGGATTCTTTCACACAAGCTAAGCCAGATCATTAGGATTTCCTTCTGTGAATCAAGTGCTTGGCCCCAACCTAAGACCTCCTTGCTAGGTTTATATCACTGAGTTTATCTTGTTTTCTGGAAGATTTATTCTTTTGGGCATTGCACTTAAATCAAGGGTATATTTCTGGAGGTCTTTGTAGAAGAAGCTTTGAGGCTTAGGTCAATGCTGATATTTAACTGATAATGTCTAATAACTTCGTCTGTTGAAATGGCTATGCACCCTGCATTGAACTTCTATCTTTGTCAGAAGTTAAACTGACTATAAATATGAGGACTACGCCTGGGTATCTGTCACTGATCAGTATATCTTTCCCTTTACCATATTTTTTTAATTAGGTATAATGGAGGCTTTAATTTAAAAGGGTGTTTATTTTCATTTTTGTTTTTATTTATTTATTTTTGTAGATTTCCTTCTTAAAACCTCTCCAAGATCTCCCTGCCATAACAAAATTATGTCACAGGGCAAAAATGATGGCAGAATGGAGCAGCAAAACTAGGGACAGCGAGGCAGTGACAGGTATGGAAACATGGCCATGGCAGACAAAGGAGCAGGCCGCCACCTTGCCATACCACTGCCTGCTAAGCCCACAGGCCTGGCCCATCACATGGAGCTGCCACAGCTCACACTGCTCACTCACCCTGCTAGAGGTAGAGTGGTAGGGCAGCAAGGGATCAAACATGATGGTCAGACCCAGATCAATGTGATATACAGCAGCCTGGATGTCACGCTGTGTAACGACACAACCAGCCTAACTGTTAACAACAAGATAGAGTGATAAAGAATGGTTCTTTTTCTGGGTTAAGTATCCTTGAAGTTTTGAAAGACTTTCGTAATCTGTGCTGCCTCCAGAAACCATGTTGACGTCCATAGTCCTTGCTGCTGCCAGAAACCAAGTCTGAAACAATGAAATTATGCAATTTGCAGCCAAATGGATGGAACTAGAAAAGCTAATCCTGAGTGAGCTAACCCAGACTCAGAAGGATGCATATGGCATCTATTCACTTATAGTAGGATTTTAGCTATATAGTAGAAGGTATCGATACTACAACTAACACACCAAAGGGAACTTGGACATAGACTTTTATATGTTATTTTTATTTTTTATTTATTTTTTATATTTTTAAAATATTTTTTTCTATTTTTTAGTCTTTTTTATCTATTTGTCTACTTATTTGTTTGTTTGTTTTTTAGTTCTCTCTCCTGGGCAATGAGACACTTTTCATTGATGGTACTGCCTCGTAGACCCCCAATGAATGAGGAGGCTCTTGGCCCTCATACAACCTCCCAACTATCTCAACTAACTGTTATATAAGGACACCCCACCCCAGAGAAATGGGATGAAAGGGTTAGGAGGTAAAGAAAAAAAAAAGAAATGTGATGTTTCGGCCTTTTACTACTAATTGTCATAAACTGTTCAGGATAATTAAGAAATGCAAACTAATAGTTATGCAAGCCAGTCATTCTGTTAGGTATTATGACAGCCTATTATAGTTATTTTCTAAGCTAATCAGAAATAAAGCTGCTAAGAGACAAGCAACATCTGCTTACCCTAATAGAAGAGATAGATAGGGCCTCTTCAAAAACCTCAAGAGATCTGCAGAATATGGCATTCAAAGATGTTTTAGTAACTTTAGATTTTTTTTATCAAGACATATCAACTCCTGACAGCACCCCCTATTCTACCCCAAGTAGAAGATGACCATCGAAAAATCTCCAGTGGGAGATGACTGAACTAGTCGCAATCCTATCTCTTGGTAGGAAAAGCCCCTTGCTCCAACTGTAGACAGAATGCTGTCCAAAAAGGACAAAACCTGGAAGCAGGTAAGTCGACAGCCTAGCTCTGCCAAGACAGGGTTTGCAAGTCCTTTATAACCCCTGCTCCACAATCAATGTCTGTCAGAGAAACGGGGCCAAATGACTGAAGATTGATGCTGTAATGTATGGAGAGAAAATGGGAACTGTCCAGGCAGCCACTGGTATGTCATTTCTTAGTTTTGGAAGCTGCAGGCCCTGTACTTCCTATAAAATCAGATATATTTATCCCTCTCAGGTTTCTGAGGTGGTTGAAGAACAGATAGCTAGAGTCTCATAATTAAATTCTGAGTTGTTTAGAAGTCAAGAGAGTGTTATATATCTAGGAAGATACTTTTAAAATTGTGTTGCAAGTTAGTATGAAGGTTGAGTTAGATATAGAACTTTAAACTCATGGAGATGGTTAGATAGTAGAATGTTAAAGTCAGGTACCAAATACATATGGACTGGACATTGGGTATGTACGCTAAGCCATATAACCCTCATAACTGTGGCTTAATTACCTCTGTTGTTTTGTATTGTATTTATTATTATAAGAGAAAGAGCCATTTGTTGGACTGAAAGGGGAAACTGTAGGGGGAAATAAGATGTACCTTAAACTAAAAAAAAAAAAAAGGGAAGAGGATGGGGTGTTGAGGGTGGGAGGGTGGGACTGGAGGGGGGAATAGGGAGGGGACTGCGATTGAGATGTAACTTGAAGAAATAAAAAATAAAGGAAAAAAAAAAAAAAGAAACCAAGTTTATGTCCATGATCCATGGTGCCTCCGGCTGCTGTGGGCCAGAGGAAAGTTTCTTGATTGCTGCAGACTAACAGTTGAGAATGAGAGACATCGCAGGTTTCTGGTCAAATGTCGCCCATACCTACCCCCCAATGTGAAGCTGTTGAGGAGTCCTTTAAAAATTGTGATAAAGATGCTGAAAGTGTATCTCTTCACAGTTGATGCCATCTGGCAGGGAGTGGGGAAGGACTCAGTTTCTTTAAGGGGATGGCCACTGGAAGTTTCACCATGCTCCAGTTAGTATATAGACAACACAAATTGGACTTGGTGTTTTTAGGTTTTGTTTTCTTATTGTTCTTTTTTGGGGGGAAAGGGGGAGAGGGCACAAGAGTACGAGGGTAGACCTGGGGGGAATGAGAAGCGAGTATGATGGGGTACACTGTGTGAAATTCCCAAATAATTAACAAAAATATTATGATAGGGGAAAATCAAATAAAAAATATAATTTTACTTCAAAAAATTATACCATGAATCCTTCTTGCTACCCATATAGCCCACAGAGACTGGCATGTGCCAACCTCTCAGGCTACACCTGGAACGGTTCTTGACTGTCTGCTTTTCTTACAGCTTCGTAAGTCTTCCTTGTACTCTCAGAACAGGTCAAAAACTTCAATGAATGTTCTCACCCAAGATTATGACAAGCTTCATTCTTAGTCATTACCTCTCTACTCAAATGTCACTTCCTTAAAAAGACTTGACTACCAACTTATCATATCATTCATGTCAGCATTCCAGAGAGCGGAGGGCAGGCATGCTATAAACACAAGTTCTCGTGTATGTACTTGTTCTTGAGCAGTATCCTGGAACTCCAGAACGAAAAAACGTAAGGTCCATATGAAGCTCCTTGTCCATCTTGTTAATTACAGAGGACTCAGTACCAGGAACTGTGCTTATCACAAAGTGGAACTAACATCCACAAAATAAAGTTTAAAGGCCTATTTCTGAAGTTTATTGTGAATTACAACTTCTGTGTCAACAACAAAAATAACTAATATCTATAGCATAACTATACAACTCCTCTATGAGATACCAATCAAATTTGACTCTCTGTCTCTCTCTCTCTGTGTAAGTATTCAGTCTTTGCAACAACTCTAAAAGGAGGTATTACTATTCCCATTGTAAAGTGACGAGATTAAGATACATAAACATTAAATAACCTAAAACTACTAACTACAAGAAAAACTAGATGTTCTCTCTCTCCCCATCCCTCCCTCCCTCTCCCTCTCCTTCCTTCCCTCCATACTCCCCCCTTCCTCCTTTCTTTTTCCCTTCCTCTCTCTCTCTCTCTCCTCCTAATCTGTCTTTGTCTCTCCAGTTATGAAAATTATGCAAAAATCTGTTTTCTTATTGCATTCAATGTGATTACCTCTGGTTCCAAAGGAACTATTACTAGGACAGTGTGGCACAGCATAGCTTTTAAGGATGTGTTCTAAAATACAAATAATTTCTAAGATAGTTACTGGAGTTATAACATCCCTTGCTTTAGACTAGGGTCCAACGGCCTGAGTTCCACAATAGTATATTCATGAAACGTTATGGTTAAGGATAAGTATACCCTACTAGCCTCAAGACAGATCACTACACTAACTAATTTGCACCATCACTGAAACTACAAAGCAAATGATAACTTTATATGCACCTTACCTAGGGCTTTGAAACTTCACAGATATTCAGTCACAAACATTTCAAACCCTACGTACAGTTCAAAGTGTACATTCCCCATCTCCTACTTTTTTTGTTTTAACCTGTGAATCCTGAAAAAACAGTATTTGCTATTCAAAGGTTATTTCATCCATATAAACTAATAAATATTGTCAAAACATAAAGTAGGTTGTCTTCTCAACCATCCCTTAAGGTGTAAATCATAACAAAAGGAGCCACACCCCGTCACCTCTGCCCTTCAGTAAAAGTCTTATGAACCATTCTTGAGTGTACTGTTTGTAAATGAGGAAGCTCACTCTCAGGAGTCAATGCTTTTATGAGTTACATACAACCAATAGTGTGGAATAATTCTAAAAATTATTCTAACATCTCTCTGCAATATTTTGAGTTTCATTTCTAAGACCAGAACAATGCAGCATGAAGACATCCTGTGTTGTAGTCCCTGAGACACCCTTCATATTTCTGAGGATGTCTCATACAGCAGACTCTACTCATCTCTGAAAATATGCCTGATCCATTTGTCAAGAATAATGAAGATGCAGAAAGGTAATTTTTTCAAAATTGAGTAGGCAGTGTTTGAATACCAAAACTCCCACAAAATATGAGCTTCATAACTTCCTTGTGCATCTTTTAAAAAGGACACACAAAAACCAATCTCAGCATCTTTCCTTGGAGCACAAAAGATTTCATCAATGCTTTCTGGAGGGACTTTACCATGTTCTGTGAAGTAAAAAGAAAAGAATGATGACAGGAACAGAGTTCGAGGAACAACTATTTAAAACCACAAGTCTCTAATGAGCTGGAGCCAGAACAGAGGAGAATATACTACTAGATACTCTCACAGCCAGTTCCACAGGCACTGAGAAAACATGAAAGTCTATCTCACACATTAAGGTAAAGGTTATTACATTGGGAAGAAACCAAACTCCCATATACCCTTATCTTTATACACTAAAATTAACTGAAGAAACTAATTATTCAGAAACAGAATGGCCTTTGGGAAACATGGTTTCTTAAAAGGATTTAATAGTAAAAGCATGAGCAGATGATTATCATGAATTAAAGTAATGAGAGGATGAAGATGTTAGGAGAGAGAAGCTCTCCTGAAATGCTCGCCTTGACTCTCCTATCACACAGTGAAAAATCAATGTCCAAATACAGAACACAGCTAAAGATCTTCCAGAAAATAGACTCCACGATATTATGGCAAATGCTTCCAAAACAAAATTATGCAAAGGGTGATAGAGTGGAGCCTGAAAACAAATTCAAATATTGTCCCCCAAATGGCAAGTAAGTAACAACTACATGATGACAAAGTCTTGGGAAAGGGAAGTACCTGCCCATGAATGTCCAAAATCAATAAAACTTCTATACTAATTTTATAGGTATAACTAGAGGAGAAATATGAACAATGCTTAAATATATTCTTTTTGTTTTTAGGAAAAAATGCACTTGAATGGTCCATTTGATATCCTCTCAAAGGAAACTCAAAAAGTAAGACTCTAAAAGCATGGCTGTTTGAAAGTTACTTTATGGGCAAAGTACTTTCTGATTTATATTTTAGTTAACACTTTGACAAACATAAAAACATGGAAATATTAATCTCCTTGTAAGTGGAAGATATTGGGTTTGTTATGAAAGAGTCTGTGGGTTAAAACAGGTCAGAGAAAAAGAAGGAGGAAGGAGAAAGGAACCACAGAAACAGATCAGGAGGCACAGTAGGGAGACTGGTATGCTGCAATCTAAAATTATAAAACTACAAATCAGATTTATGTGTTGGGGATACCAGATATTTTTATGATTTCTTTGGGAAGTACACACAAGAAAAACTGACAGACCAAATTAAATGTTTTCCCTTAGGAGAGGTGCTGTGCTTGTAGTGTCTCTCTTCACAGCAGTAGAAACCTCTAAGACAGGTATCGTGCAAGCTATCTTTACAAGGAGGCTTTCAGATCAGTCCCAGAAGAGAGGCCTCTAGGACCAGTTTCTGAAGTGCAGTGACTTCAGCAATAGAGACACACCTTCTACCTCTGGGGCAACCAAAGGCAATAGCAATACCTTGTAAAGTTTTGAGAGTCTCGTGGACAATCATGCAACAACTTAAAAACATAATCTTATATACAATATTATTTATTAACTCATGACAATCACTTTGTGGTCACTAGTTCCTTGAGATTACTAGAGCTCTAACCTCATACAACATGTCTTCTCTCTTTCCTTACTTGTTACTGATTCTTACAAATTGCTATTTGTATCTGTAACTTTCTTGGAAATAGTCCCATCAGTATAACTTTTACTGGTTTATCAGACATCATTTCATGTTATTAACTTTAAATTATTATCAAATATAAAAAGTAAAAATAGGGTTTGAAAATAAGAGACCAGGAATAAACGCAAAGTATAACTGAACACTAGAAGAAACAAAACTGTTATTTAAACAACAAGGCAGTTGTTTAAGATGAGTAAAACACATGAGCAGCCCAATCTCTGTCTTCCTGATCTCTACACATACCTTCCCAATCTCCTTTATATTCATTCCTCGTAAGATGATTTTGTTGGATCAGCCATTAGAAAAGAAGACTCACCACCCTTGACACTATCCAGAGGAAGCCCACTCCTGACACTATCCA
>CAJQZJ010001694.1:10671765-10684303 GCA_907164525.1 Lophiomys imhausi | reverse complement strand
GGAAGCCCACCCCCGACACTATCCAGAGGAAGCCCACCCCTGACACTATACAGAGGGCCAGGAGCTAGAGGCTGGATAGCCAGAGACCCACAATAAAACCAAACAGGAATACCATGAAAAAAAAAGTCAATGACATGATTCCCAATAATATTCTGCTATATTCATAAATTGGCATCTAGCACAACTGTCATCAGACAGTCTTCACTCAACAACTAATGGAAACAGATGCAGATACCCAAAACCAAACATTAGGCAGAGCTTGAAGAATCCCACAGAAGGTGGGGAAGGATTGTAGGAGCCAGAGGGATCAAGGACACCACAAGAACATCCACAGAATCAACCACACCTGAGTCCATAGGGCTCTCATAGACTGTACTACCCAGCAGGGATCCTGTATGTGAGTGACCTGGGCCCTTTGCCTTATGTTACATCTGTAGCTTGATCTTCTAGTAGGAATCTTAACAGTGGGAGCAGGAGCTGTCTGTTACTCTGTTGCCTCCATTGGGACCTTTTCCCCTACCAGGTTGCCTTGTCTAGTCTTAATAGAGGAGGAGGTGCCAAAAAAAAAAAAAAACAGAAAGGAAAAGAGGAGGTACCTAGTTCTACTGCAACTTCATATGCCATTAGTGGTTGATATCTACCAAGGCCAGCCCTTTTCTGAAGAGAGATGGAAGAGGAAAGGGGGCTGTGTGTGGGGGGGGCAATGGACTGAGAGGAGAGAAGGGAAACTGCATTCATGATGCAAAATAAGTAACATTTTAAAAAAAAAAAGGAGACTCCCATTAAAAAGTACATGTGACTATCTAGGTATGATAGTGCCCTGTTTCACAGATGAACTGTGAGATAATGTTACTTTCTGATAAGCACATTTCATGAACTTAAGAAACTCAAATCAATGTATAAAGGCAAAGAAAAATTCTAAAAACTAAAGATAACATGCTATTTCATACTATCAAAGAAAAGGAGAGAGTCTTATGGGATAGAAGAATTTTGGAGTCTGATGGAAGTCAGTACAGTAGGCAGAAAAGAAACAGACAAAAGTAGTTACCAAAAGTTACTTAGTCTTCATCTTTAGGTGCCATGTTTTGAAGCAGCCTCCTCATCATTAGAAGAAATAAACAGATGAGGAGAAACAAAAGTAAAAACTCTAGGAAAAAAATATTAAGACAAACAGTGAGCTACTGTAGTTTTACAATACTCAACCTTTCCTGACCAATCTTACTTTAATGACATGTCATACAGAAGAAACTACATGGACTAAACACCATGTCAGAAACTTTGAAATATATAATTATGATGGGAAAATTCTCAAGAAAAAGCCACAGACAAAAAATCTTCAATGTTTATTTCACTTGTCCTAAACTCATAAGAATATCCATCAAACTGTCTCTCATTTGCTCAGAACTACTCTTCTATGTCAGCTTGAAATAAG
This sequence comes from Lophiomys imhausi, assembly GCA_907164525.1. Classification (NCBI taxonomy): domain Eukaryota; kingdom Metazoa; phylum Chordata; class Mammalia; order Rodentia; family Muridae; genus Lophiomys; species Lophiomys imhausi. Next base: position 10,682,871 of record CAJQZJ010001694.1, on the reverse strand, counting down.
CAGAGATTACACAAATCCATGAGCCATCCTAAGTAAGGTAAGGGGAAAAACAAGTACAATATGATGTTTAAACAGCTGTGTGAAGATAATGGTTAAAACAAGAATCATTTTTCAGCTGAGATTCTTTTTTTTTTTAAACACTCTTTTTTTGTTTTGTTTTGTTTTTTTGTTTTGTTTTTTGAGACAGGGTTTCTCTGTGTAGGCCTGACTGTCCTGGACTCACTTTGTAGACCAGGCTGGCCTTGAACTCACAGAGACCCACCTGCCCTCTGCCTCCCAAATGCTGGGATTAAAGGTGTGTGCCACCACGCCTCGCCGTTACAGACACCTGTGAACTGCCATATGGTGCTGGGATTTGAACCCCGGTCCTTTGGAAGAACAGCCAGTGCTCTTAACCACTGAGCCATCTCTCCAGCCCCTCAGCTGAGATTCTTATGTTTCTTTTTGCTAAACATAAACTAGAAGATCATTAGATTAATCACATATTTGTACATTAAAGCACAGATCCCACCTGCAAATAACCCAATAAAGTTATTTTTCAAAATCCCATAATATTGCCATAATTTGTAGTTGAGATTGTAGATAAAAAGGAAAAAAACTACAGAAACTATTACACAGCTGCCAGAGTCAAATAACAATTATTTGTATTAATTGCAGTTTTAAGTCCACTGAAATAGTACAACATATAATACATTTGCAAATACCAAGGTAAGATTTCATACCCAGAAGCTGATGAAGAGTACTCTAAAAATTCAATCTTTCAGCAGTCATCAAAACTTCAAATTCTCTGTCCTGTCTAGTTGAGCATTCTACATAAATAAGGTTGGACCAGTTAAAAGAATGGAAGACAATATTATGTGCAAAATAATCTTTGTTCAAAAAGATTCTACATGACACCTACTGGGCAGAGGAGTTCATCTACAAAACACTCAACTGCTCTTTTTCATTATATAAGACGTTTTTATTTTCTCATACAGTAAACAGAAAGCTTATGGTTATAATATAGTTAAGCAAATATATTCAAAAGAAAACAAATATTCATTTGTTAAAAGTCATCATGTTATAGAGATTTATTGAGAGTACAGATTCTGTAAGTGGGGCTCATGAATTCTTTTTATACCATAAGTTCAACAAATAAAATTTTAGAGATGTATATTTGGATTGGGAAAACACAATGTGTCTATTTTCATTAACATCTAAATAAAATTTTACATTTCCCTCTAATAAGAATGTAGGTAGCATAATATTATACTAATATTAGGATCTATAACCAATGATAAAATTAAAGTTATAAAATACTAACACATATATTAGTACCTCCATAATTACAGTATCTGTTATACAAAATGCTCTATGTAATTATTGCATGTTTATGCTATATTCAGCTCCATTTTTATTTAAACACCTTTATAATCCTATATATTTATTTTGAGCATCTAAAATCATGCCAGTGGGTACAGAACAAAAACTGGATAACCAATCAAAGTCAAGAACTACCATGTTACTCTGGGCCACAGCCTGCAATCACTGTTGACCTTCTAGAATTATCAACTCAACCATAACTGTTACTGGTCAAAAGAGCCAATACCACCCAATCTCTGAAGTAATGCTTCTGAATTTCATGAACCCATCACCAATGCTGGGGAAATGTGGCTGCCGATGGTCACATTTACCTGTCTTCTACTTGGGCAGGCACGCCTTCCAACGCCTTCCAACGCCTAAGGGAAATTAATGCTTCTTTCATCTACCTTTAATCCTTCATTCTGCCACGTTTTCCCTGCTACTAACAGAACATACTAGCAATGGCATCTGATCTAAGTAATCCATGGTCTACAGCTCCATGGAAGACACAGAAGGACAAGCGGTATGTGTGCTAGGTGATAATACTAATGGGCACAGAATGAACTGGGTACAGGAAGATGAATAGTAACTTATCTTTAACCATGTACTAAAGCAGTTAAATTCCTCTTCCACATGCAGTGAGTGCTGAAAAAAACTGAAAAATAAACAAAAAGCAGAAAACAAATACCACAGAAACTCTAAAAATGTTATTTTCTGTATAATCTTACCATTGTTAACATTCTTCGAATATTGTGCACATGTTCCAGTTATGTCACATGCAGGCATCACATACACAAAATCAATTATGTGAAGATTTACTCTAGCTGACTCCAAGGAAACAAACAAACTATAATATAAGAACAATTATGCCATGCATCTCAGTTACGGATGACAGACAACATAGTAGCTGAAGAGCCAAGGATGATGCCAGGGAAATGTAGCTCTCACAGCATGCTCACAGGGTGGAAGTATGGCATTGCTGGAAGTCCCCTGAGCTCAATGCTACAACGATGGACTTTCTTTGTTCAGTTGAGCATCCTCTTCCCTCTGATTTGAGAATCCTATATCCCCTAAGACATGTCATGCAGCCTAATCCTCTCCTGACTTCCTCATGCCAAGAACATTTGTCTAGGCTTCTGGAGTTTCCCCACAGCTACCACCTCTGCCCACAAATTAATTAGGCATTATCTTTTCTTTCTTCTGACTGGACCATTCCCAGCCAATAAAATACATTCACCTCCCAAACCCCACCCCACTACTCAAAGTTATATAATGCTCCTGATTCCAGAAATAATCCTTCTCCCCTCCCTGAATGCCTGAGTCTGTTTATTTGGGGGAGGGGAAGCACTCTTCCTTCCAAGAAAGATCTTCTCAGCCATTTGCCTGGCTAGCCAGGCTCCAATGTCCCCCAGGCTCCTGCCTGGCTACTGCCTAGCTAGGTCTCCTTCAGGTGGCAATCTCGGCTCTTCTCTGAACACTCAGCTCCCACCTGGCTGCCTCTAGCCTAGGCAGGCGAGTCCTCTTGGGGGTGCATGCTCCTTCTGAGAGGCTCTGAGTTTCTGCCGCCTTTCCTGCACCACCGGCCTAATGGACCAGCCCAGCTCTGGGAGCAGATCTCCCGCCACCACCCAACCAGCCAGCCTAGTTTGGCCTCCCCTACTACCCTTTTCTGCCTGGACTAGGTACCGATCTCCCGGTCTGTGTTATACCCTTTTTGGGCTCAGCCCTTTTTAGTATTGTGGCTTCAGGCCCAGGAGCCTGCCTTCCCAGCCTGATATCGAACCAGACTGGGAATTCACATTACAGTTATATTAAGGACTGTCCAGAGTACCGCAGAAGAAATGGTACTGCAGGTGAGAGAATCACCTGTGTAGAGGAGGCATGAGGCATGAGACATGGCAGAGCATGGGAGATACTTGACAGCATCCTTATTTCTATACAGCTAAGCTATAGCAAGTGGGTTAATAATCGCGTAAAAGGTGACAGACACAATTCTGCACTGCTCTATAAGTGGCTGTATGGTGCTTCGTGCAGAAGCACTGAAAGAACGCATTTGTTTGTAGGAAGATAACTGATGGGAAGGAAGGTTCACAGAGTGGCTCTGATGGAGGAGGTGGAAGTTCAGTTCTAATGCACTAACTTTTTAAAGAATTCCTTTTTGTTGTTCTGTTTACTTTTTAAAAATTATCTGTGTGTGTGTGTGTGTGTGTGTGTGTGTGTGTGTGTGTGAATGTGTGCATGAGTGGAGGTGCCCACAGAGGTCAAAAGAAAGAGTTAGATTCCCCACAGCTAAAGTCACAGGTGTTTGTGGGCCACCTCGCGTGGGTGCTGAGAACCAAACTAAGGTCCTTTGCAAGAGCAGTATATGTTCTCAGCCTCTAAGCCATCTCTCCCACTCCTGGGCAAAGTAAGTGAGACATCCCCACTCACCCCAAATTGAATCTAAGGAAAGGCTTCTTCTCTCCTTCCCCACGGAAGGCCCCCAGCTTCTCACCAGTTTGTTGGGTAAGCCCAGTTTGAGATTAATATGTTCTCAGTGTTCACTTTAATAGCCACATCTCTACTAAGATTAAGTTAATAAAATTATTTGACAGACTGTAAAGAAAACATAGAGATCTCTGAAATATAAATGAAAAGGTAGCTAATGGAAATAATTTAATTATTTGGCCCAGAATATCTTTTATATATATTTGCCTATTTTGTCATAATCTGTTTTTGGAAGGGCTACCTTCTTATTAACATTCCATTTGCTTTATCATTGAAATTCTTTAAGTAATATGTGAAATTGACACATACTGACTAAAAGAACTAGAAGTTGCCTGAAATATATTAAGAAAAATATATAAAAGATATAAGATAAATACCACCTATGCAAAAATTAAGAATCAATGCACTACTTTTAAGGTGGCCTTCCCTAGAACAGCACTGATTTTGTTATAATAAAAGGCAATCAATAGTGACACCATCACAATACACAACCAATGGGCCCTTCTCAAATATGATCAATATTTTGTTCTAAAAAAATCTCTCATTGATATAGAAAATATGGACAATAAAAAATTAGAAGAATGTCGAAAACCCAGGGCAAGAAAAAAAAAAATACTGGTCTCGATAGGCAGTGGGCTAAGTGCTCTTCCCTTAGCTTCTAACTGACACTTGTATTACAATGTGTGCAGTGTATTGCTACTGATAACTTACCTGAATTCTCCATTAGCCTGTGAGGCCCTAGAACAAAGACTTCATCATTTCTCAACCAATAGAAGGAAGAATATAGCAGGCAAATAAGTACACAGGAATTTATAATGATCAGCAGCACTTGGGAAAGACTGTGGAAGTGAGGCTCACACTATCCTCTAAGAATGAAAAAGATCTGAGAATTGGAACAGAATTACAGGTGGGTAGGTGACAGTAACAGAGTCCTAAGACACACAGAGACAAACGTGTTAGATATGTTCAAAGCACAAACTGGCATCCCTAGATGACTGATCAAAGACTCCTCAACAAAGAGATGATAGGATGAAAAAGTAGTGAGAAGAGGTGTTCTAAAGGCAAGAATATATTTCACTGGATCCACAGTCAAAACATATAGTTCTTTATTATGATCAAAATGTGGAAGCTATAGAGACAGACAAAAGCATGCTGGGGACAGCATCTGTCATTGATTTTGCTAAGTTACATTGTTTGCTTTGTTCTTTGATTGCATAAGAAAAACTTTAAATGCTTAAAGTACACTTTACACACAACCAATCAGATTTCTCAAGTTTGCAAATTTAATATTTCATTACCTCCCCAAACCATTCTAAATCTAATCAAACTTGGCAAATGCCAGAAAAAAGTTGAATGAATCATTATAAATTCTACATATTCCCAAAATTGGCTCATACTTGCAAGAAAAAAGTATTAACTAGGCAGTTATATTTTTTAAATGTTCACTTTTTGTATTTTTGCAAACAAAAGTTATGTTAAGTAAGTATTAACAGAACATAACACTCACTCAGAGCAATCCTCATACTCATCCAAAACATGGGAATTAGAAAACTAGAAACTGGAATCAGATGTCTTACTCACTAAGCCACACGGCCTAGTGACAATCATGCTATAATCCACTGACCCAGAGAGGCTAAGTAACAATGAGGGCTCAGGGAAGGATGGATCTCCCTGGGAAGGGGATGTAGAAACCATTTTGCTGCGAGTGGACTGGGGACAGGTCAGGATGGAAACAGAAGAGACCAGAAGATGGGAGTACTGGGAGAGACAAATGAAACTGGAGGGCACTGGGGAGGGAAGGAGGGAGGGATGAAAGCTAGCACAGTGGATGCCCCCTAGAATCTTCAAGAATGACCCTAGTAAGATCCTAGTAATAGGGAATATGGAACTGAGAGGATACCCGGGTCCTCTGCAAAGGTACCAAAGGGCTTGAGCACACTGAAAATTCAACATGAGTATGGGGTGGGTGGCCAACGCTGGTAACAACTAGACTGCACATTCATGCAGAAAGCAGTGTGTAGGAAACAGAAAGATCAGCCCAGTAAGGAGCCAGAAGCCATCCATTCTCAGACTCGACCTTCACTGCAATTACCTAAAAGTTTGTTCTCACTTGATAACCAAAGAAGAAAGTGTCTCCCATTATCATTTTATGCACTTCTTATATAATCAGATATATTTATCCCTCTCAGGTCTCTGAGGTGGTTGAAGAATAGATACCTAGAGTCTCATAGTTAAATTTTGAGTTGTTTAGGAATCAAGAGGGCATTCTGGATCTAAGAAGTTATTTTTAAAATTGTGAGGCAAGTTAGTATGAAAGCTGAGTTAGATATAGAACTTTAAACACATGGAGATGGTTAGATAGTAGAATGTTAAAGTCAGGGGCCAAATACATATGGACTGGACATTGGGAATGTATGCCAAGCCATGTAACTCTCATAATTGTGGCCTATTTATTTCTGTTGTTTTGTATTGTATTTATAGTTATAAGAAAAAGAATCATTTGTTGGACTGAAAAGGAGAGCTGTTGGGGGGAAAAAGAAATACCTTGAACTAAAAAAAAAAAGAAAGGGAAGAGGATGGGGGTTGAGGGGGAGGAGGGTGGAAGGGTGGGACTGGAGGGGGGAGCAGGGAGGGGATTGTGATTGAGATGGAACTTGAAGAAATAAAAAATAAATTATTAAAAAAAAACTCAAAATTTGGCTTAATGGAGACAATTTTAGACTGTGATAATCTAAGTATGGGCTAACAAGATCTATGGTGAGGCAAAAATAAAGAGTCTCAAGTGAGCACTGACTTTTCTCATTCTTTCATCATCCTCACATCATCCAAATGACTGCTGGGCAGTGCCAAATCATTACCCTAATGTTTCAGAGCTTAAAGATTCTAAAGTCCTCAAAAGCACTAAAAGCCTCCTCTACACAAGTACTAAAATGCTTCATACAGTTCTGAGTTACACTCCAAATGTGATACAATGTTCATTCCAGAGCAGCTTAAGATTCAGAATATAGCAGACCCAAGCAAGACACCTTCTGGTGAGATGGCTCAGGTTGGAGTAGGAGGTGGAAGAAGCTGAGTCAGAAGAAAATGGTAAAAACACTGGAGCACCAAAATTCTATTCACTCATCAACCATAGATTTGAATGTTCTACACACCATCCCACAAAAAGAATAATCTAGTTCAGTAGGAAAGGATATATCCTATGGGGATGAATGCTCTGCTAAGAAAGAAAAAGTTTCATTTCCAATGCTGGCAATTAAAAATTTTTATTTTCCTAGAATGCCAAGACAGCATATAGTGTAGGGGGGAAAAAAAAGAAAATAGATCAAGAAAGACCAGGATGCTCTCTGAAGTAGACTCCAGGGTATATTTTAATGCAATACTCAAAGCTTATTAGATGGTAATTAATGGCTAAAATTTCAGGTGCTATATTCTATGGAAGCTGATAATACAAAGTTATTTCTATCTTTCTCTTATATGTTTTACTTCACTAAAATTCACTTGAATTCCTTTTGCCGTTGTAAACTATCCTTTTATATTTCAATGAAAAAATGGTTTCTAATAAATACCTTTATCTTCAGATCACCCATCCCAGAAAGCCATTTATTTAAAAAGAGAAGACAAATCACAGATCACCAGTCATAGATCTTGTGAGGAAATCACACCAGGGCTGCACCCCGCTGGATGACATAGAACAAATGGCCGAGCTGACATTCAGGACAAAAACTAGTTTTGTGAAGTGGACAAAGGTGACCATGCCTTCTCCTGTGGCTCCATTCCTTCAGTAAAGTAGCATCCCTTCCCTCTCTGCTCAGAATCTAGGGAGTCACTTCTTCCCATCACAATCAGCATAAACTCTTGCCACATCAGCAGATTATTCATTTCTCTCCAACTAACTAGCTACCTGAGCATTCGCTAAGTCCAATTCACTCCTAAATTACTTACATCTTCCTCTAATCCTGGAAGTCATGCAGTCAGACTCTGAAACACAAGTGTCCAAAAACGTCTTAGGGACTCCAAAGTCCTTAACATAGCTTATAAGGCGTTTTACAATCTGATTTGCTTTTACATGTTTAGAATCTTTTTTTTTTTTTTTTTTTAGCTCTCTGGTGCAAAACTACTTGAAATTATTCCCCTCTCGCAGTCTCAGCAGCAGGCAGGCCCTTGGCCGCTCTCCCACAGAGGTTGATTCAGGTGCCACCTCAAGGAAACACTGTCAGGCATGTCCAGTTAGGCCAGTGGCCCATCTCTAATGTCTATGATGTTCTGTTCAAACATATACTATACCATACCATGTTGGTGAGGAATTTTTGTTCCTCTCCCTGACCACAAAATCTTTACATTTAGAAACAACTCCTTTCATATTTTTATCTTTTAGCATAACAGTTGGAATCAGTACAGCCTTCAGCAAATGTTTACAGAATGAACAAATGATGAATGGAAACACAGATGAGAGGATATGCAAATCCATGTTTCTAGAAGACAAAAAAGCCACCAACATCTGTGTGGGCTCTGAACTAAGTACTCCCTAGGCCAGACCAAAGGAGCAGTAACTGCTAAGAACTTGTCATAAGTCCTGTGGACCTGTGGACATTAACTGTCAAGAGATGCTGCAAAATCATGCTGGCCTTTCTACCTGACTATACAGAAGAGCCATGAATCAATGCTAGAGAGTTTAAGCCAGCTCCCAACTGGTTCAGTGTTAGCAGATTACAACCTCTCTGCAACAGAAAAACATTTAATGCAAAATCCTGCTTCCTTACACAACAGTTGCCATTGCCATGCTAATTAAATAATTGACAATAATTTAAAAGAATATCTTCAATACGTTTGGTTTTCTAAGAAGCGTATATATACTTAGGAAGATTTCCTATGTGAGATACTGTACTTGTTTTCCTAAGTAAAATGCAAATATTCTTTAAAAAAAGAACTACAAAACTCTTTCTACATTAGTGATCTTTGATGCTGAAATTCTCAGATGTCTATAATACATCAATAAATGATTTTTAAAGGGGATGAGCCCTTAAAATGGAAAATTGTGATTTTTTTCCTTAATGTAAGGAAGTTACACTGTAACTATGTCCATAGTTTCTACATTCCTAGATTCTTGAATATAGACATTCAAATGGGAATTCAATTTAAGTATTCCCTTAACAGACTCACATTCCAAAACTGAAAATGAGGAGAAACTATGTAATTAGTGATTAATTTAATTAAAAGGTGCAGAACTATAAGAGTGATTAGTATAGAAACTCTCAACATGCCCTTCTAAAGGTCTGTAAAATGCTGGCTTACTTTTATCCTTGCCTTTGTGAACTGCCGACTTACTTTCATCCTTGCCTTTGTGACTAAGTCATGTACATTAAAATTCCCCAAGTGATAATATAAATTCTTCAACCTAAATTACTGCAAGTTAAATACCAATGCATCTTAAATATGAATTATAATGTGATCTTTGTCATCACAGTAATTAAAGTACTATTTTAAATTTTCATAATTTCTACAGCATATAGGAATTAATAAAAGATAATAGTTTCAAATATGTATAGTCTGCAAAATTAGCCACTATGATTCTAAGACTTGACATCTGAATATATATTGAGTATAGAATATGAATGCAATAATTAGATATGACATTTTGTATAAATAGGTAATTATGGAGATAGTGATAAATGTGAATTTTATAACATTCATTTATCATTGGTTATAGATCCTAAGTATTGATAAATAAAAGACAGTAACACAAACCTTCATTCCAAATGAACACAGCAAAAGTCATATTGTCAGTGAGGGATTATTGATGACAAACAGGCTATAACTGGCAGGACTTTAGTTTTCATGATAACTATACACTGAAACTTAACACAGGCATAACTTCAGCTCACCCTCAGCAGGCAACAGCATTGCCAGTTTCTGCAGCAAATCAATGAAGTACAAAAGCAGGAAGAGATAACATACAAGGTTTGAGTTATATAGTCAAATCTGAAACAAGAGAATAATCTCCAGTTCACGGGGGAGGGGGGTCCTAAAAGTCAGGGGGACAGCCGAAACTGTACTCAAACAATTGGCAGTATGTTAAAAAAAACACACTGATACTAATACTGATACATACTAATACTGATACATAATACAGTAATGGTACTCCCTTTTCACAATGTAACAATCAAAATGACCTCAATAATTAATGATACTTTAAATGAGGGAAAAAACTTTTCACCTGAGAATTCACAAACAAATTACTACATAGCTAATATTTCTGGGTGATGGCAAAAGTTCCTTTAAAGCAAATCCACAGAATGAAATTCTAACATCAGCAATTTTATAGAAAAATTCAGCAAAGTGGAGCATGATTCTGATTACAGAACTTGGGAGATAGAGGCATAGGATGGTGAGTTTGAGACCAGCTTAGGCTACATATTATGTCCCAGGAGAGTCATGGCTGTAAAAGAAAACTCTATTGCCAAAAAACAAAGAAGAAGAGGAGGAGGAGGAGGAGGAGGAAGAAGAAGAAAGAAGTAGAAAGAAAAAGAAAGAAGTAAAAAGAAAAAGAAATAAAATATAAAAAGAAATGAAAGGCCTTAAATGTTCAAGAACATCAAAAAGATCAAAAGGTTACAAAAACAGAATGAAATTAATGGAAAACAAATATAGAATAAGTGAACAGCCTGGTTCTGTGAAACATTCGGCAAAACAGAGTGCCAGCCGATGTCTGTGTAAGAAGGAAGTAAGGTGAGCAGCAATCTCAAAGCAATGAGAATAGCAAGAGACCAAACAGGGATAAAATGAGGAAAAGAAGAAATAAAACATAGGAAGAAGGAAAATTTGAACTGTTTGTAAACAAATTCAAATTATAGATGAGATAAAAGTTCACGTAACCAAACTGACCTGAGCAAACTAGAATGCTATTGAGAAAATACACTTAAAAACAAAACCAACTCAACAATGATGGGCAATTCTTCCCAAGTGTTCCCTTAGAAGAGTTCACTAAAAAGACAGAAACTGAAAACCTGAAGACATCTGAGAAAGCCTCTAAGCATTTGTAAAACCAGTTGCAGATCAGAATAATGAAACTCATCTGAAGTTACAAATAATTCCTATTTATATATAATTTCCTTAAATGAAACAGTAATTATTTGTTTAAAATACAGAAATAGTCAATTTCAACAAAAAAGAACTTTACAAACTATATTTTGTTTCTTAATATATATATATATATATATATATTATATGTATATGTGTGTGTGTGTGTGTGTGTGTGTGTGTGTGTGTGTGTGTGTGTGT
>CAJQZJ010001694.1:10635340-10667237 GCA_907164525.1 Lophiomys imhausi | reverse complement strand
TGCTTTAATCATCATGCCTACCTATTACATTAATGTTACCAAAAATGAATTCATTTCACATTATTGATCATTCAAGTTAGTGAATTTCTTGGAACAGAGTTCTTTATTTTTTTTTCTTTCAGATTTTGGGTGAACATTATCTCAAAGTGGGTTAACTTTAAGTAGACTAACAAAACAAGTCTTCACTGGGCAGAAGCAAGTAAGTAAGCAAAAATGTTGAAAAATTCAGATCACCAGGACCATCTGCACTCAAGGCTGGTTTTCTCACTCGTTTCAAATTCACATTGCTTCTGAAATGAGCTGTTACATAGTAACAGTGTAGCCCCTGTGAACAGGTCTCTGCAGAAATTATGTAGCACTTTCCTGACCCTAGAAGGCTGTTTATCAGGATTAATATTATAACACACTGGGTTAAGTAAATGAGAGCAGCATTTTAAAACAGAAAAAAAACATAAGAATTGTGCATCTTATTGATTAGTTTAACTTTTGAAAGAACCTAAATGTTGATTTTAAAGTCTTACAAAGAAAATGGTTATTTAGAAATATCCAATGTCAATTACACTATAATAACTTTATAATTAAGATTTCTTCCCTGTGGATATGTATCCTAAATTAAGACATAGAATATATAGATTGATGGATGGATGGGTGGGTGGGTGGATGGATGAACAGACAGATGAAAAGCAGGTAGATGAATGACAGTGAACCAGCCATTCAGCAAAAACAAGTATGACCTCAAAAGAGTCAAACCTAGAGTGTCTTAGTTACCTAAAATACCCAAAGGAATGGCAAAACGGGGGTCAATGAGATGGTTCAGTGCAGACAAACACTTGTCCTGGGAGTATAAGGCCTGGAGCCCACAGGAAAGGAGGTGTGATGGAAGGACATCTATCTGTAAGTCAGCACCCCTCCAAGTGATGACAGCACGGACAGGAGCTCAGAAGTCTGCCTCTGCAGTACAAGCTGCATTGTGTACACAGCGAAGCAACGAGAGGGGCCCAGCCTTAGAGCAAGGCAGAAGGTGAGAACCAACTCCTGAAAGCTCTCCTGTGACCTTGGGGCAGACATGACACACACATACCCAATTGTGGTGGAGGTTCAGAGTTTTTTGGAAGCATGTTTGTGTTGAATGTGTTTTTTGTTTTGGTCTCAAATGTGGGGTGTGGGGGTACACTGCACACCACTGAAAAACAGACTCGTGAAAGAGGCAAACAATATATCCTGATAAAAGAGCACGTGATGTTTGCCAGACAGAAAACTGCCACATGTGGGGAAAATATTCACAACCTTTGACGGACAGATTCTTTGGAGGGCTCTATTTTTTTTCCTTTATTTTTTATTTCTTCAAGTTACATCTCAATCGCAGTTCCCTCCCTATTCCCCCTCCAGTCACACCCTCGCACCCTCAATCCCCCATCCTCTTCCCTTTTTTTTTCTTTTAAGTTTAAGGTATATCTTATTTCCCCCTACAGTTTCCCCTTTCAGTCCAACAAATGGCTCTTGCTCTTATAATAATAAATACAATACAGTACAACAGAGGTAATTAGGCTACAGTTATGAGGGTTATATGGCTTAACGTACATTCCCAATGACCAGTCCATATGTATTTGGTACCTGACTTTAACATTCTACTATCTAACCATCTCCATGAGTTTAAAGTTCTATATCTGACTCAACATTCATACTAATTGCAACATAATTTTAAAAGTATCTACTTAGATGTATAACACTTTCTTGACTCCTAAACAACTCAAAATTTAATTATGAGACTCTATGTGTTCTTCAATCACCTCAGAGACTTCAGAGGGATAAATATATCTGATTTTATAGGAAGTACAGGGTCTGCAGCTTCCCAAACTAAGAAATGACATACCAGTTGCTGCCTAGACAGTTCCTATTTTCTCTCCATACATTACAGCATCGCTCTTCAGTCGTTTGGCCCCGCTTCTCTGACAGACATTGATTGCAGAGCAGGGGTTATGAAGGACTTACCTACCCTGTCTTGGCAGAGCTAGGCTGTCGACTTACCTGCTTCCAGGTTTTGTCCTTTTTGGACAACATTCTGTCTACAGTTGGAGCAAGGGGCTTTTCCTACCAAGAGATAGGCTTGCGACTAATTCAATCATCTCCCACTGGAGATTCTTCGATGCTCATCTTCTACATGGAGGAGAATGGGGGTGCTGTCAGGAGTTGATATGTCTTGATATAAAAAAATCTAAAGTTACGAAAACAACTTTGAATGCCATATTCTGCAGATCTCTTGACGTTTTTGAAGAGGCCCTATCTATCTCTTATATTAGGGTAAGCAGATGTTGCTTGTCTCTTATCAGGTTTACTTCTGATTAGCTTAGCAAGTAACTATAATAGGCTGTCATAGTACCTAACAGAATGACCGGCTTGCATAACCATTAGTTTGTATTCCTTAATTATCCTAAACAATTTATGACAGTTAGTAGTAAAAGGCCAAAACATCACATTTCATTTTTTTTTCTTTACCTCCTAATCCTTCCATCCCATTTCTCTGGGGTGGGGTGTCCTTATATAACAGTCCCTCATCTCAGTTGAGAGGTCGTATGAGGGCCAAGAGCCTCTTCATTCATTGGTGATCTATGAAGCAGTACCATCATTGAAAAGTGTCTCGTTGCCCGGGAGAGAGAACTACTAAACAAACAAATCAATAAGCATACAATAGATAAAAAAGACTAAAAAACAGAAAAAAATATAACTAATATATAAAAAATAAATTAAAAATAAAAATTAAAACTAAGAAGTCTATGTCCAAGTTACCTTTGGTGTGTTAGTTGTAGTATTGATACCTTCTACTATATAGCTAAAATCCTACTATAAGTGAACAGATGCCATATGTGTCCTTCTGAGTCTGGGTTAGTTCACTCAGGATGAGTTTTTCTAGTTCCATCCATTTGGCTGCAAATTGCATAATTTCATTGTTCCTGATAGCTGAATAATATTCCATTGTGTAGATGTACCACAGTTTTTTAACCCATTCTTCGGTTGAGGGACATCTGGGTTGTTTCCAGTTTCTAGCTATTACAAATAAGGCTGCTATAAACATAGATGAGGAAACTTCCTTATGATTCCGTGAAGGGGCATTTGGGTGTATATCCAGAAGTGGTATGGCTGGGTTCTGAGGCAAAGCTATTCCAAGTTTTCTAAGATATTGCCAGACTGACCTCCATAGTGGTTGCACAAGCCTGCATTCCCACCAGCAATGGAGTAGGGTACCCCTTTCTCCACACCCTCGCCAGCATGTGCTGTCATTTGAGTTTTTGATCCTAGCCATTCTGACAGGTGTGAGATGGAATTTCAGAGTTGTCTTGAGTTGCATTTCTCTGATGATTAAGGATGTTGAGCATTTCTTCAAGTGTCTCTCAGCCATTAGGGATTCCTCCTTTGTTAATTCTCTATTTAGCTCTGTCCCCCATTTTTTTATTGGATTATTTGGTTTCTTGGCATGTAATTTCTTGAGTTCTTTGTAGATTTTGGATATTAGCCCTCTGTCAGATGTGGGGTTGGTGAAGATTTTCTCCCAGTCCTTAGGCTGCCGTTTTGTTTGAATGACAGTGTCCTTTGCCTTACAGAAGCTTTTCAGTTTCATGAGGTCCCATTTATTGATTGTTGATCTCAGGTCCTGAGCTGTTGGTGTTCTGTTCAGGAAGTTGTCGCCTGTGCCAAAGAGTTCAAGGGTTTCTCCCAATTTATCTTCTAGTAGATTTAGTGTGACCGGCCTTATGTTAAGGTCTTTGATCCACTTGGACTTAAGTTTTGTACAAGGTGATAAGTATGGGTCTAGCTTCATTCTTTTACAAATGGACATCCAGTTGGACCACCACCATTTGTTGAATATGCTGTCCTTCTTCCATTGTGCCGTTTTGGCTTCTTTGTCAAAAATTAGGTGGCCATAAGTGTGTGGGTCTATTTCTGGATCTTCAGTTCGATTCCATTGATCTACTGGTCTGTTTCTATACCAATACCATGCTGTTTTGACAACTATTGCTCTGTAGTACAGCTTGAAATCTGGGATGGTAATACCTCCAGATGTTTTTTTATTGTACAGAATTGATTTAGCTATTCTGGGCTTTTTGTTGTTCCATATGAAATTGAGACTAGCTCTTTCCAAGTCTATAAAAAATTGTGTTGGTATTTTGATAGGAATTGCATTGAATCTATATATTGCTTTTGGTAGGATAGCCATTTTTATTATGTTGATCCTACCTATCCATGAGCATGGGAGATCTTTCCATCTTCTAAAGGCCTCTTCTATTTCTTTCTTCAAGGGCTTGAAGTTCTTGTTGTACAGGTCCTTTACTTGCTTGGTTAGAGTTACCCCCATATTTTATGCTGTTTGTGGCTATTGTGAAGGGGGTTGTTTCCCTTATTTCTTTCTCAGCCCATTTGTTTGTTGTATAAAGAAGGGCTTCTGATTTTTTTGAATTAATTTTGTATCCAGCCACTTTGCTGAAGGTGTTTATCAGCTGTAAGAGTTCTCTGGTGGAATTTTTGTGGTCGCTTATGTATACTATCATATCATCTGCAAATAGGGATAATTTGACTTCTTCGTTTCTGATGTTTCTCCCCTGGATCTCCTTTAGTTATCTTATTGCTCTAGCAAGAACTTCAAGTACTATATTGAAAAGATATGGTGAAAGTGGACATCTTTGCCTTGTCCCTGAGTTTAGAGGAAATGCTTCAAATTTCTCTCCATTTAATTTGATGTTGGCGATTGGCCTGCTGTATATCGCCTTTATTATTTCTAGGTACGGTCCTTGTATGCCTGTTCTCTCCAGAGCTTTTAGCATGAAGGGGTGTTGGAATTTGTCAAATGCTTTTTCTGCATCTAGCGAGATTATCATGTGGTTTTTTCTTTCACCTTGTTTATATGGTGAATGACGTTGGTAGACTTTCGTATGTTGAACCATCCCTGCATTCCTGGGATGAAGCCTACTTGATCATGATGTATGATACTTTTGATGTGTTCTTGAATTTGGTTTGCTAGCATTTTATTAAGTACTTTTGCATCTATGTACATGAGGGAGATTGGTCTGAATTTCTCCTTCTTTGTTGGGTCTTTGTGTGGTTTAGGAATCAGGTGACTGTGGCCTCATAGAATGAGTTTGGCAATGTTCTCTCAGATTCTGTTTTGTGAAAGAGTTTGAAAAGTATTGGTGTTAGCTCCTCTTTGAAGGTCCGGTAGAATTCCATGCTAAAGCCATCTGCCCCTGGGCTTTTTTTGGTTGGGAGATTTTTTAATGACTGTTTCTATTTCCTTAGGGGTTATAGGGCTGTTTAATCTGTTTATATGATCTTAATTTAGCTTGAGTAGGTGGAATCTATCAAGAAAATTGTCCATTTCACTTAAGTTTTCAAATTTGGTGGAGTATAGATTTTTAAAGTAGGATCCAAATATTCTCTGGATTTCCTCAATGTCTGTTGTTATTTCTCCCTTTTCATTTCTGATTTTGTTGATTTGTGTTTTCTCCCTCTGTCTTTTAGTTAATTTGGCTAAGGGTCTGTCTATTTTGTTGATTTTCTCGAAGAACCAACTCTTGGTTTCATTGATTCTTTGTATAGTTCTTTTTGTTTCTAAGTTGTTGATTTCAGCCCTAAGTTTGATGATCTCCTGCCTTCTGCTCCTCTTGGGAGTGTTTGCTTCTTTTTTTCCCAATTCACCCAGTTAGCTGTTATTTCGCTAATATGAGCTGTCACAATTTTCTTTTTGAAGGCACTTAGTGCTATGAACTTTCCTCGTAGCACAGCTTTCATTGTGCCCCATAGGTTTGGGTATGTTGTGTCTTCATTTTCGCTGGATTTTAAGAAGTCTTTGATTTCCTTCTTTATTTCTTCCCTGACCCAGTGGTCCTCTAGTAAAGAGTTGTTCAATTTCCATGTGAGTGTAGACTTTCTATTGATTCTTTTGCTGTTTAAGTCCAGCTTTATTCCATGGTGGTCTGATAAGATACAAGTTGTTATTTCAATTTTCTTGTATCTGTTGAGGCTATCTTTGTGTTCAACTATACGGTCGATTTTGGAGAAGGTTCCGTGAGGTGCTGAGAAGAAGGTGTATTTTTTTGTGTTTGGGTGAAACGTTCTGTAGATATCTGTTAGGTCCATTTGGTTCATGATCTCTGTTAGACTCATTATTTCTCTGTTTGGCTTCTGTCTTGATGATCTGTCCATCGTTGTGAGTGGGGTGTTGAAGTCTCCCACTATTAAAGTGTTTGGATCGATGTGCGATTCAAGTTTTAGAAGCGTTTCTTTTATAAATGTAGGTGCCTTTGTATTTGGGGCATAGATGTTCAATATTGAGATGACCTCTTGGTGGATATTTCCTTTAATGAGTATGTAATGCCCTTCTCTGTCTTTTTTTATTAACTTCAATTGGAAGTCTATTTTGTTTGATATTAGGGTGGCTACTCCAGCTTGTTTCCTGGGTCCATTTGCTTGGAAGACTTTTTCCCAGCCCTTTACTCTGAGGTAGTGTTTATCTTCAATAGTGAGATGTGTTTCTTATATACAGCAAAAAGATGGGTCTTGTTTATGGATCCAGTCTGTAAGTCTGTGTCTTTTTATTGGCAAGTTGAGTCCATTGATGTTGATGGATATTAGTGACCAGGGGTTGTTATTTCCCATTATTTTGGTATAGCTGGCTGTCTTGTGTTTCTCTTTTGTTTAGTTGCTGTGGAGGTTTCTATTTTCTCTGTTTTCTTGGGTGTAGTTATCTTCTCTGTGTTGGAATTTTCCTTCTAGGATCTTCTGTAGGGCTGGGTTTGTGAGGAGATATTGTTTGAATTTGATTTTGTCATGGAACATCTTATTTTCTCCTTCTATGTTGATAGAGAGTTTTGCTGGGTATAGTAGTCTGGCTGGGCACCTCTGTTCTCTCAGAGCTTGTAGGACATCCGTCCAGGCCCTTCTAGCTTTTAAAGTTTCTGAGGAGAAGTCAGGTGTGATTCTGATGGGTCTGCCATTGTATGTGACTTGGCCTTTTTCTCTTACAGCTTTTAATATCCTTTCTTTGTTCTCTACATTTGGAGTTTCTATTATTATGTGGCGAGAGGAGCTTCTTTTCTGATATAATCTGTTTGGTATTCTGTAAGCCTCTTGGATTTTTATTGGCATCTCTTTCTTTAGGTTTGGGAAGTTTTCTTCTATGATTTTGTTGAAGATATTTCCTGGACCATGGAGTCGGGAGTCTTCTCTTTCCTCTATGCCTATAATTTTTAGGTTCCGTCTTTTCATTGAGTCCTTGATTTCTTGGATGTTGTGGGTGAGAGATTTTTTTAGCCTTCTCATTTTCTTTGGATGTTGTACTGATTTCTTCCATCGAATCTTCCATGCCTGAGATCCTGTCTTCCATATCTTGCATCCTATTGTTGAAACTCACATCCGTAGTTCCTGTTCTCTTCTCTTGATTCTCCATTTCCTCTTTTAACTCTGACTGTGTTTTCTTTATTGTCTCCATTTCTATTTTCATGTCTTGAATGGTAGTGTTCGTTTTGTACATTTCCTTCTCCAGTTTGCTTTTTTTGTCTGGAAATCTTTCATTGCTTTATCCTTTTCCTGTTCAAGCTGGGTCAGCTTGGCTTGGAGCTCTTTAAAGATGTTATTCGTTGTTTTGACTTGTAGAATTGTGGCTTCTTTGAATTCCTTCATAGTTTTAAGTTCTTCTTGAAGGGACTTTATCACTTTCCATAATGTAGAATTGTCATCGTTTTCATGTGTTTCAGTTGTGGTGAGGTGGTTCGGGCTGGACGGAATAGTGTTGCTTTCTTTTGTTGGAGACATTTCACTCTGTTGTTTTTTTTTTGTCTCGGGCCTCTGGCCATGTGGAATTTTTTTTTTTTTTTTTTTTTTTTTGCTGTCTTCTGGACTTGGGTCCAAAGGAGGCACTGTGGTGTAGGAGTTGCCTTACTCCACCCCTATAAGGTGAGTCATTCAGTCCCGCCTCCCAGGTGGGGACCTAATTAATTCAGGTGGCGGAGCTGTGCACAAGTAAGCTCTGATTCCCCACCGGAAGGGCCCTTCCTAGTACAAAAGT
The DNA here is from genome assembly GCA_907164525.1 of Lophiomys imhausi. Taxonomy (NCBI): domain Eukaryota; kingdom Metazoa; phylum Chordata; class Mammalia; order Rodentia; family Muridae; genus Lophiomys; species Lophiomys imhausi. The sequence goes on along the minus strand of CAJQZJ010001694.1, from coordinate 10,659,181 downwards.
TCGATATAGGACAGTTTCAAATATCTCACAGTTTTCCCGGGGGTGGTTCCTGTAGGGGGTAAATCTGCAGTTCAGCTCCAATAGCCTTGCCGCTCCTGAGGCTTGGAAGCTGGCCAGTGACGTCACAGACTGCTGGAGGGCTCTTGATCTCCGTCAATAGGAAGTACTCTGTGGGGAGGGCATGAAGTTGGCCAATTGGAAGGCATCCTTGTCGGAACTACAGAAGGGCTTTTTTGCTTGGCATCACTTCTTCTCACTGCCTTGCTTTGAAGATTCCAGACAATGCTTATCCAAAGTTTGCTGTTGCCATCCTTGCTTTAAGACCAAGGCCTGGGTCCGGCTGAGCTCAGGTCAGCCCCACTTGGGGCCATGGCTGCCCTTGTTGGTGTTCCTGGTTAGCTGTGTTGCTGTTTCTGCTGTTACCTGTGTTCCTGTTGCTGACTGCATCTGTTCCTGTGTATGCTGAATTGGCTGGACTGCTGAGGAGTTACCCTAAGGACCTGTGACTTAAGAGGTCCATATCTTTTCTTCCATGGGTGGGTTGAAAGGTGTTTAGACTTATTAATAAATAATTTACAAGTATGCTTTCACCCAATGCTCCCAGCCTTATCACTTACAGACAACAAAACTGAAGGAGAAGGAGCAGGAGCAGGAGTAAGAGCAGGACCAGGAAGAGAAAGAAACATCAATACTCGATACCATGAATTGGGAGCAGATTGTGCTTTGTTACTAAAGCAAAGAAGTAGCAACTGCAACAGCAAACACTCACTACAATCCTGGCATTTGATGGAAACTGTGCGATTCACAAGAGACACGCAGGGTTAGAAAAGATCACTGAGACACATAATCTAGTTGGAGATCCAAGACATACAAAAGGATGTATTACCCTACAGGGCAGCCTGCGCTGCGTTAAGCAAGTGAAACAGAAAAGGTGGGAAAAAAGAAAGAATCCATCAGAAGCCCTTCAGAGAGCAGGCAAGTGCCAAGCTCTGACATACAAGAGAGAGTTCTGGAACCAAGTGACAGAGTCAGAGATGATAGCTGTGCGGCAAGGATGAGCTAAGCACCACAGAGCTACGGGCCACACTAGTGATGCCTGCTCGCTCTTCGTGGTAGAAGAACAGAAGCAAAGTGCACAAGGAAATGTTATAGATTTTCATTTTACCACATTTACTCCCTCCTTTTTTCATGACAATGTGTGTTTTAGAAAATAATTTAGAAAAGACTACATCCATCTACACCATCATCCTCTTGGGTCCAGTAAATTGGTTTCATAGATAAATTGGAGCTGGGAATTATGACACATCAATTAATTGGGTAAAAAAATTAATGGATATATCATGAACTCAACAATCATCTGTGATAAAGCACTTACCACTGAACAGTAAAAGTTGATCAATTATATTTACGTCAATAATTAAGATGTCATCTTAGTGTCCACAACCCAAATAGGAAAAAAGGAAAACTACTGATCTTTACATAGTATCATTCTTTTAAGCATTACAGCTAATTTTTTGTTATACTTTCATCAATACTCTATATTCTATGAAGGATTACTGTCCTTATTCTATGGACAAAGAATTCCAGTCTTGACATGGTACTCATGTGTTAATGAGAAAGAATTAGCAACCGCGTATGTGAGTAACTGGATGTGTACATAAGCTTGAAGATTTTCAGTTGGCAACAAACTTTCCCCAAAACAAATCCACTCAATGTGGCTATTTGCTTTTAGTCTCGAGAGTATCATCCCAGAGGTCAACGCTACATTTTTATTTTTGATCCCAGTAAAGAACAGGTGAGTTCCTGTGGGTTTTATTTGTATAAACAATTCTTCCTTCAAACTAAATTACTGTAAAAACACTTACCACAAAGGAAATTGCTAACAAAATCATTATCTGCCTCAGTACAAACTAATGCGATTACTTTCAGGAAACAGAAGCAACTGAATTACATAATAGAAATATTAGTTTAAAAGGTCACTGGATGTCAGAATGCATCATTTTACCAAAGTGTCCTAAGACAATATTCATCGGAATTATACTGCTTAGAACACCAAGTTCAACACCATGACTCAGCAGATCTCTCTCACTCCCTGGATTTGTTCAGCTCCAATCATGTAGTTCAGAACAGGCGTGGGGGGGGGGGTGTGCTTATTCTCTTTCTGAGGCACTTCCTGCCTCTTGAAAGGAAGAAAAAAAACAAAGAGGCCCACCTAAGTCTCTCCTCATTAACAAACAAAGCCTCACTTAAACATGCATCAAATCACCTCTATCAATATGTAGAAATATGCCAATGTGCTGGCTACAGTGGGGCCAATTTAGACCCATAATCTAATCTAAGAGAGACAGAAGCTAAGAAACAATCCAGGTAAAGGGTTTTCCCCAATCACTGCTGCAGAAACATTGATGATAAGAAACTATGACACGGTTCTTACCAAGGCAGAAGCTCTTTAGTGCAACTGAACATAGACCATGTAAATGAAAAATAATGGTTGTTATTCTTCAGCTTCATTTAAACATACACTGTTGAACCCGAGAGGGGCTCCCCGAATCCTGATGCCCAGAGACCACCAATGCCCCCCAATTTGCTGTAATAGACAAGAGGTTTATTAAACTGACGCTCCAGGGTTCGACTCCCCCATAGAGGAAATGAACCCCATAAAACGGTTCTCTGGCCCTTTAAATACATAAGCAGCTACAAAAAGGTGGGGGCACCAAGGAGTAGCTTTTTTTTAGCCTGCCAGGCAATAGCCACAGGTGGTGATAAAGGAACAAAGAGTATGTTAAGTTAGGTGGTGACCGCAAGTGGGGAGTGTAGAGGAGGGACCCGAGGGGAGTCTGAACAAACCGGCCAGCTATACAAGCTTTATTTTCAAGGACTGAGTTCTGTGGAAGGTTTCCAGAAGGAGTGAGGTTAGGGTCTCACCACAGAGGAGAAGGCCATGTATTCATTAATTTTTCAGTCTTACAACACTTTGGCTATTATCTTTTTTTATACATGCGCAGTCAAGAAATTTGGAAGGTAAACCTGAATTACTGGTCTTCTGCAATACACTAAAATATTTTACAAACACTATACATAACATTCAAACAACATTCAAAAATATATCAGCATACTTGTTTTATATATATATATATATATATATATATATATATATATATATATCACATGGTACTAACATAATAGCATTAAGCCAAACACTGGGGACATAGTTGCTGGTGATTCTCTCTGTGACATGGAGGCCAGTCTGTCTACATAGAAAGTTTAAGACCAGCCAGAATTTCAGAGTGAAACAGTGTCTAAAAAATAGATAAAGTTTTTAAAGAAACCTGTACAACACAAGGAGGACATAATATACCCTCAAAAGTTAAATTGAGAATATCAGGCAAATATTACTGTCAAAATAAGTATCAATCCTGTGTAGGATATTAATATTTTACAAGATTATTAATAAATGATAGATAATTACCATCTGTATACAGAATCCCAGAGATACAATCTACTGTCTGTAACATATAATACACAATCAAATCATAAGATCTTGAAATGGGAAACAAAGAAAATCTAGATGTCAAATGAATTTAAATCTCAAAGTTTTATTTGTCTGAATTCAAAAGTAACATGTTTTAGACTGGAGATAGCTAAGTTGGTCACATGCCTAGCATGCACTGAAGAAGTCATGAGTTCAATCCCCAACACCACATAAAATGACTGTCATCCCAGTACTCAGGGCGTAGATGCAGGATGATCAGAAATCTAAAATCATCCTTGGTTACAAAAAAAGTCTCAAGAAAAATTAACTTTTTCATAGTAAACATAAGATAGAGAGTAGACTAGAGAATTTAAATTTGCATGAACACTTGGGATTCACTCTGTCATTCTAGCTGGTCTTAAACTTTCTATGTAGACAGACTGGCCTCCAAGTCACAGAGAGATTCACCAGCCACTATGTCCCCAGTGTTTGGCTTATTTTTCCCCCTCTGTTACAAAGTTTTTCCTACGTGGTATAACACCTGCAAGATAACATAGCTTTCATTAATATTTTATATCGAAAAGAAAAAAGTGGAATAAAAGAAAAGAATAAAAGATGTTCTACTTTGCTTTGAAATTAAATTATATCTTACTTCAGTTTTAATTTTTAAATGTGTATGTCAGCCCATATACACTGCTGCAAATCACATGGCCAACATTAAGCATACAATATAACACAACCACATAGAATCCTCTTGAGGTGAGTCTCTCAGAGCGAATCACACAGAGGCCCTTGGTCACATAATGCCATGCATAGGTGAAACTCAGGAAAGGTTCATAGAGCACAGGGAATGTCCTGCATTGTTTCTAGTTGTGAAACTAGCAACAAACTAAAATGTTCATCAACAATAACAAATAAAAATTGAGAAATATGCTGGGCGGTGGTGGCGCACGCCTTTAATCCCAGCACTTGGGAGGCAGAGGCAGGCGGATCTTTGTGAGTTCGAGGCCAGCCTGGTCTACAAAGCGAGTCCAGGACAGCCAGAGATATTCAGAGAAACCCTGTCTCGAAAAACCAAAAAAAAAAAAAAAAAATTGAGAAATATCTACACAAAAGAATAGTACATAGCAATTTACAGTTGCATTAGCTACACACAGCAGAAACAAACCTCAAGTACATGAAGAGGAGTGAAAGAAACCAGACACAGCAGAGTACTTACCATATAATTTAATTTATACACATTTAACAGCAGGCAAAACTAATCTATGGAAAGCTGGATCATCTGGACGACATAGTAATAGGAAGAGAACACGCAGAAGCTCTTCACCCTGATCAATGAGGTGGTTATGGGGGCACTGTTCAGGAAACACATCAAGCTATATGTAAGCTTAGGGTGTGCACATGTTTCTATTTGCATGTTGTACTTCAATTTAAAATTTTCACATACAACATGAAGTGCTGCCAAGAAATGTTTTAACGTTGCTTCCTGAAACAGTGGATTCTACATTATCATTCTGAACAAAATGCTTTCTGATGGTGGCTCTTCCAATTAGTTACGTGATCTCTTATGCAATCTAACCTCTCAGTGATAATTCTAATGGCCAACAAATCTCAGATGTTCTGAGGACATCTTTTGAAAGACCCTAATACTGAAGGCCCTCATCTGAAGACCAGCACCAGAATAAGATTTTAGTGTATTTTTGCTCAAATAACAAGTATTTATTGAGTCCACTAATAAAAACACACTGTTGTGGTTATGGAAGAAATAAATAAAAAACATGAAACAATAACAAAAATCCTGAAGGGAAGAATGAATAAAAAAAAATTCAATGTAAACTTTAGTGTGGAACAAACACACAAACACACAGAGACACACACAGACAACCAAATGAGGCTTTAAACCAGTCTGAACATACTCACCTGAACACACAAAAATACAGAAAGGGAAGTAACTTGAAATAACTATTTCATTATGCTCAGAAGTAGAACTATTCTCAGAATTAACACTTCTACATAAATCTTCATGAATAAATCTTGATAACATATGAAATATTTAAACATATGCTCAAATCACAAAGGATAGAGCCGGAACCAAAAAGGCAGACTTCTTGAAGAAAAGGATTAGCTTGGTATTTAAGAAAGAGCTTTAAGTATCCAGAACCATTTTTGAAGTGTTACAAGAGAGACTTGATGTTGGATTGTGAAGTGGAAAATAATTTTGCAACCAGGTTAACTTAGATTTAAAAGACCCTTCAGGAAATTTATTTTATGAATAGGGATTAGTAACTGAGGGTTTTTAAACATATTAAAATCTTTCTTTTTTTAACTATTTGTTGATTTCACATATACACCAAGATGATAAAGGTCACAAAAATCTTATTCTGGTAATAAATTTGACTTTTAGATTCTGATGTTATCTTCTAGTGTTTGACAGTGTTGGGACAGTAACACATAAATGTTCATAGCAGATAAAATTTTAGATTTCTCCCCATTGAGCATTCTGTTTGCACTTTAAATGTTAATTTTTACTGTAATTTTTAAACATGTTGAAATTTTTATGTAAGTAAATGTTCATCTTCTCAAATAGAAAAATATACTAAAAATTCCAGAATTACATGATTTATTATTAATGTATTTTGTCACCCTTTTTAGAAAAAATTGTTGAACCCCCAGAAAACCATTGAAAATGAACATACTCAAATTACCTAAGAAATCAAATAATGGAACACAATAGCAATGAAACTCTGATCCACTGTTCATGCCCCTTCCTAAAGATTTCAAATTCGGTCTCATCCATTAAGCACAACCAAGCTGAAAATTCTGGCAAGTGCTCATTATACATGCCTCACATTTCCACAATATCCTCAACAAATACTGAGTGATTGTATCCATTTAGATATGTTATGTTCTCCAAGTCACAAGTCATAATTATTATTTTTCTTCCAAAATGAAAAATTTATCAACTCATATCCTTCCTAAACTTATACATAGTTCCCTTAACCATAGGATCCTGTTCAGTTTTCATAAAGTGAGTCCTATTCACTTACATGTATCATATCCCACCTCTGCACTTTCTTAGATTCCCTAAGCACACAAATTCCTTGGAGTTTCCCTGAGCTCTATGCATTGCTCTTTCCAGCTCTTCCTGAAACATCATTTCCTGCTCCTTCTAAGTTGTCTCAAGCCTAAAAATTAAGCTAAGAACACTCTCACCTTCCCTCATGCCCAGTGTCTTCCCTACAACAACCACATTCTGGGCTGGACTGTGTAATGGCTTTTCTGCCTCACAACAAAGTCATTCTCAGTGTTCTGTAATAAGTGAAACCAAGGGAACCCAGTATTGTTGAATAAATGAGTGAATGATATCCTAGCCAGCTTACCACTAAATCCCCTAAGACATAACAAAGAATAAGGGTATATTTGCAACTTAAGTATTTGAATAGTCAGTTGTCAACTTTCTTCACTACTATAAAGAAATACTTGTATCTCTAATATCCAAAATAACTACATAGTTTGTACACACACACACAATATATATATATATATAAAACAAGTCTTGTTTTATATATATATATATATATATATATATATATATATAAAACAAGTCTTGTTATATATATATAACAAGTCTTACTTAGCACACAGTTCTAGAAGCTGAAAGTCTGAATAGCATGGGTCCAGCTCTAAGAAGTACCACCACTGCACCACATTATGGTGGGAGAATGTGCCAGAAATACATCACAGCACCAGCCTGGGAGCAAGGTGACAATAATTCAGGGCTGGAGTCACTCTTAGAACAGACTCTTTCTCAAGAACTAATCTCTAGCCCAACAACACAAGGATCCTCCTACAGGGTTTTCCCTTTGAGGTCTCACCTTCCAAAGCACTGCCACAGTGAGAACCAAGCCTCCAATGTATGAGTTCTTGGGAACAAAGAACATTCAACTGGAAGCTGAGGTGTTCCTTGTGACTTGAAAGGACAGGGTAAAGGAGAACCAGCCCTTGAGGACTTTACCTCACTAGTCTATGCTGTATTTTCCTGTTCTATAAAGAAGGGAAGCTTCACCATCTCATCAGGTGGCACAACTATACCCTTATTGATCCACCCAAATCTTTATTTATTCTCTCTTTCTCCCCTTCAAGTACCACCACCAACACAGCTAAAAGGCTATATAGGTACCTCCAAAAAGAAATTACAATCCATTTACTTCTCTATGTTTTTTTTCTATGTCCACAGTAATTCACTTCCTTTCTGCTTCTAAGTGTGTAATTTCTATTTTGTCTCCATCCAATTCCTTTTTCCATAAAGGAGTCAGACAACAGACTCCATTCTGCTGTTCTATGTAGACTCAACCACGGTCTTGCCACCACCCTGTTAACAATCACTGCTTTGCCAGCCTCAGCCAGCTCTCCCCTTCAGCTTTGCCCTTGTGACGCTCCAGCCTGGGCTTTTGGTAGGGCTGCTGCCTTCAGTTTCCAAGGTATCTCCTGAGAGTCTTTTCCTGAAGGCCATATGAAGTCACTGGCCCTGGAAGGAAGCAGAAAGCCGAGGGAGGGGGGTGTGCCAAAGCGTGACAGGTCCACACTAATTGGACATTAACCGGCTCTTTGTTTTCCCACATTTCATCTTCAACAAACTGAAACATCAACAGAGTTGTTCATAGGTGAATTCATTGTACACTAAGCCAGAAACTGAGACAACTGTTCCTAACCAGCCACAAAAGAGTGCAGAGGAAGAGAAAACAAGGTACTTGAATATGTTGAAAACTGAGAATAGGCCTGCAGTTGTGAAAATAAAGTACCATTTAGAAACAGCAGAAAAACACCAAAGCGGAGGAGGGGCTTTGGAAATGAAAATAAGGCAAAATCTTTGAGTCTCCAAAACCCAGGGGCTTACCTCAGGAGTATAACGGACACTGATAGGTACAAGAGACAGCAGTAAACACTAAACCTGGTTATTTCATATTTCATATAGGGTTTTCCCTAGTACTTTCCTGAAGAGAATCACCAAGCATAAAAATTGGAGATTTCACAAAGAATCACACAGGAAGTTCCATACATTTTAAGATCTAATCAATTTCTGTTAACAAAGGCTCATATTGCTAGGCATGCAGTACTATTAACTTGAGGTTAGGTAGTACTGTCCAGTAGATGGACTCTGCTGGCAAGTCATTCCATTTGTATTTCATTAGGAAGCACAATGCACATAGGCTCCTTTTATGTTGGTCACCTGAGGCACAATTTGCTACACGCCACTCCACAACAGCAGCTGTTTGCAATAAGCCCCATGTTGCAGGCACATTACACTGTCTCCTGGGGTTTACAGGATGTTGATTCCTAAAGGCCAGATTTAACACTTTGGGGAAAAATAAAAGACAGCAAGTACTACAGAGGGAGAAATAATGCATGGTATTTGATTATTTCCGGATGGCAACATATTACAGGAATCAGTTACCACAGAAACTGTGATCTGTAAATGGCCCAGGTGGAATATGATAGAAAATAACTTGCAGAAATTGAATTGACTTGTAGATCAGAGAGGACACCACGGAGATGAGCTGATGTAGCTCTGGCTAGTGACTCACAGTTCTAACTCCATTTAAAGCACTAACATTCCGACTGAAAACCATGACTAAGGCCAGCAGGTCTCCAGTGGAAAGCCTAATACTACCAAACAGCACATTTGAAGAATTCTCCATATTGGGGAAAATTTTACCCCTTCTCATTAGACCAAATAGACCACAATCTCCCAAACGTGCAGAATACATCAATTCTAGATCCCCACAAATATTTGCCTCGGTTTTCCTGTCCAGATTAAACACCTGTAACATTCTAGACTGTACTATCTAGTGTAAAATAGTTTCTGTCATTTCAATTACCACTATTTTCTTGTTGCTATAGACATAGCAGCAAGTCACCAATGAAGACGAAGCCAAACACAAGTACATGTGCATGAGACCATTGCGTGTCTTACTACGCAGGAAAAAATTACCAGTGGCACCTAGTAAATTAAATCCTGGAGATTACAGAATAGAAATCACCAGTTAGAAAGATATACTGGCACTTATAAGGTGAGGAACTTGAACCCATGCTGACTCAGAAGCCTGTGATACAACCTCTGGCCTTGAGGATTTCAGGGGAAAGCTGCTTGTAGTGGGAGAGAATGCCAGCGAGGGATACTGAACAGCTAATAGTTTACATCTAAAGTCTGTATTTAATATATAACTTGAACCTGTATATTTTCTGTGATTATCATATAAACTACAATATTTAACTGAAAATGCAGGCTAAGGAAGACAAGATTGAGAATAAAGCCTTCCAAAGCTATAAAAAGTAAAAACTTGGATTTTTGAGGACAATGCATTTTTAAGTGGTAGAATTAAACTTAAGCCAAGGCAAAATTTTTAAAGATCCCTCCGTAAATAGATGTGAATATAGAGGAAGCCGTGCTGAAACTTGATAGCAGTGGTGTAGCTTGCTGCAGGGATCACCTACGGGACCATGCACCTGTAAGTAAGGGTTTACTAATGGGAGCCTGAACGACTGCATCACCAAACATCACCAAAAGTGCCACCCTGGCTTCTAAAAAGCTGCAAACACGGCATCCTGCCTTCAGCTAACCTTCAACCTCTGATAAACTCTAGTGTCTGCGGGGACCAATTGCACCAGGGAAGAGGTGTGGTCACTTAGGAGGAAGCCAGAGGCTGGAATTTCACATGTGGATCTGCCGGATGTTCATAAACACAGACGCTCAGAATGTGAAACGGTGACAGTCACATGCCACCTAGCAAACAGTGCTCCAGAACACAGTGTGGCTATGGTCGTGTTCTAGGATTTGTTTTCCAGCTTCACCAGTTTAGTACATGCGAAGCTATAATTAGTTCCACCAACCATTAAATTGGTACAAAAGAACCTAATCAAAAGATGCAGATAAAGTCAAGTGTTAGCTGCTAGAGCTAGATAAGATGTTAGAGCTAGAAAAGGTCCTGTCCTGTCCCATACAAAATACTAGTAATAACATGAAAATAGAGGTAGTCTTAGAATGACTACCAAGACTCTTCCTAACTGACTCAGGAAGAAAATTCAGACCCAAAAGGATATGAATAGTTTTGAATGTGATGTCCATGTGTCAGGGAGTTCTAATGATAGATGTTAGGAAATAGAATCTTAAGAAGTGTTTAGGCCATAAGGTCTCTATTGTCCTTAATGTACTAATGCTGTTATCATGGAAGCAGGCTTTCCTTCAGTAGGTTCTTTACAGGGCTTTCTTGTGCTTACATTCTAGTGTAACTTGCTGGTTTTGCTTTTTTAAAGACACTTATCTTCCCTCCCTTCCCACTCTCTCCTCTTTCAGCCTTTCTTCACAAACTGATACGGTAGGAAGGCAGTCACCAGGTGCCAGTCCTTTAATCCTGGGCTTCACAGTCTCCTAATCTGTATGAAGCAAATGCCTTTTCTTTATAAATATCTAATCTCATTTAGTACAATAGCAACACAAGAAGTAATGGGGGAGTCATCAGTACAGTCTAGCCTTTTAAAGGAACAGCAGTGGTGGAATGAGGCCAAATGAACTTACCTTGATGAGTGTACAAGTGAGTAGCAGGTGCAAAGACAAATAAAATGTGGTAACAGTCAGGGATTAAGAGTCAAAACAATTTAAATGTCAACCTGGGTAAAATCAATCTCTAGCCTACAAGGTCAGAAATTGAACCCATGTTTGATTCTAAGGCTTCTGCCCTAACTTCCACTCAGGACAACTGTAGGGAATAGCTGGCCAAAGGAGAAGAGAAAACAGGGCAGTCTGAGGCCCATGGCTAATAGATTAGAAGGAAGGAAAAGCCTCAGGCAGACACAAGGAAGAGAACTACTTATGCCTATAGAAGCAGGAAAGTAGCAAGGATGGATGCAGAGGTGGTCAGCTTTGGAAACCAAGCCAGATGTGCTTCACAGGTTCTAGTCCTGTTAACCTGAAATCAAGGAAACTGCAGAGAGAGAAGGAGAGTAAGAGGTGGGCTTAAGATGATGGCAAAAATTCAGGTAACACTGGGTGGGGAGAAAGAACAAGGATACCTCTACAATTTGGCTATGTACTGCCTGTGTCAATTCTTCTCACCTTCCTCTCTGTTAAGTAATTTTTACCTCTCATACAGCACTAGGTTAAATTGAACTATTTCTTATAAATTATGTATATATTCATCTCTCCCACTAGATCACATTTTGCTCAATGCTAAATTCTCAGTCTTTCCCTAAACACAGGATTCATTTTTTTCTTAAGTGGAATGAACTAGTTATCAGTCCATCTAATTATACTCTAATACACTTATATCTCCATTTTAATATAGCATAAACCAACTATCATTTAAAAGTATAGTAAATTAAATAATGGATGATGATAAAATGTCTAATAGAAAATTATAATATAATTCTACCCATGAAGTAAAACTTCTTTCATGAGTTTGGAAAGAAACATATTCTTTAATAACAATAGTGGTAGCATCTATAGACCTCAACATGTATGATGGTCCTCTGAAACCGGCAAAGTAATACTTAGCTATATCTTAAGCTTACCCTGTTCTCCTTAGAGAAAAATGAATCTTTTCTATTTACATCCTCCTTGACTTTGACATCCAAGCATATTGTTAACTAAAAGCAAAGAATTTCTTCTACTGTCTTTCTCTGTGCATATCATAAATACCTAAGGAAATTTCTAAAATGAAATTCAAAAGAATATTTTCTTCATCAAAACTTCTTTCAAGTATATTTCTTTCCTTCATAGACTGAGCTCTCTGTGTACTGGTTAATACTTTATAAGCTACGGAATACATGCCAAACACATCAGGGACTGGGTTACTTCCAGATATAGTTTTCTAGAGATTTTAGTCATTTTCCAAGGATATATGAGAACACACCATAATGACCAGAGCAGAAGAGCCTCTAGAGAGCTCATTGTGGCAGAACACAGAATTTTTATTTCAATTCTACTATTCTCTAAATTTTTGGTGAAACAAAAAATTAAATAAAATGTACTGCTAATGTTAATAACAATAAATCATCTGACATAAATGAGCGCTTGTGGTAAGCAGTTGCTTTTAGGTATTGAGAGGGTAATCAAAATGAGTGAAATATAATTTCTGCCCTCTATGAATTTTTCATGAAAGACAGGGCAGTTCAGAGTGTTGAGCCAGACTTCTGCAAATGTTAGTAATTAATGTACTCGATGACTTTCTCTTTAAATTTAAACTCCTAATATGGGTTTTTTTTCTTCTAAATATGAGTCATGTACATAATCATTTCTTGATTTTCATGAAGCCCTAAGAGGTGTACCTACGCAGATGCTGAAACATCAGGTATTTTCATGTACAACAGGGTTTAACTGCTGAAGAAGGGCAGTCGGTGGTCCTGTGAGGGAAACAGCATGGAGTCATTGGTTTGAGGAAGGAATGGGGAGGGACTCCATATAGCACTGGAAGCAAGGGAGGAAAATATAAGCCAGGAAAACAGGCCTGCTACAGGATCTCTGCTGGCCTGTAGGCAACCTTCTGCCTCAACCTCCTCTCCCCTCCTTTCTTACAGCCTCCTTGATGTGCAAATCAAAAAAATGTCCCATTTCTAACAACGTCAGAATCCCCATGATTTGCCCATAAAGACCACAACTCACATCTCCTCAACCTAAGCTCGACAGTATTTATCTTACAATGATAGAATTTACTTAATGGGCAAGCCAATGCAGTTACTATAACGTTTAAATGAACTACAGATCATTAAGTGAACATGTATATCCATATTAATCTAACCTATCTTTTGTATTTAGTAACACACTATGTTAACAAAAATTATAAGGCTATGAATCCCTTTGACGCAAGGGTAACAGTGTTCTAAGAGGCGAGTGGTATGCAGTAAGTACACAGTGTATTACAAAGGGATAGCAGTCCTTCCTCAACAGTGACAGTTCAAGGAGTTTACTAATTATCTGAATCTATACAATTACCCTCAGTAACTAACCACATTAACAATAGTAGAGTTTATCAAGAGTCTTATTGATTAAAAGGAGGATTTGGACGGATCTCAGTTTTAAAAATTTACTGTTTTATTTCCTTTCAATGGAGTATTTTCAGTACACGAAACCAGGCATTAATATAATATTTTTTTCTCAAAATAATTCAAAACACTGAATTTAGAGTCACCACAAAGACTTTTTTGCCTGCCATCCTTTTGATCTATTTTTAATTGTGCCCTAGTCCACACTACAGTAATATCCTCACAGTTTCCATTTACTTAGACCAGAACAATGAACACTGTAATTGTTAGGGATAATGTGAAAATGGACTGTGCATTTTGAATCATTGTGTTTAATAATATTAGGTTAGACTGCCAACTATGACATTGTAAGAGATGAAAGTATAACCAGAATTGATGAGGAAATCATAATCCTAAAACTTTTAGCCACAAGCTGCCATTGATTTTGATGTAAAACTAGAAGCTCAATACATGTTTCTTCAATTCACTGCTGCTGCGATTCACCAGGGAATGGTATCTGTGATCTCTTCCAACACAAGTACCGGTAGCGCCTTTCCCTCCCTTTACTGTGATGTAGACAACTCCTGATTAAATATGAGAACTGGAAACTGGAGCGTCATTGTATCACCAAGTGCTACATTTACTTTTAATAAAACCTTTACCATTTGACCCCAAAAAATTTCAAACGAGAGTTAAGAGAAAACCTGTCCAGGTAGTGGCTATAGTAATATAGACTATAAAGAGAAAATTCACCCCCTTCCTTTACTGGATGTAATCATCTCATTATTGTACTAAGCTTCAAACCATGCATTCCAAATGAGTACAGCAGACACATTACCCATCTCAGTTTCACATGTTCTGTGCCATGGATTGAATGTCTATCACTTTAGATTGTTTGCCTATCTATTTCAGGACAGCTGCTAGACAGAACCTCAATACTTCTTGTTTGATTTATTAATAGAAAATTGAATCTGATTGGACTACAACTTCTCATTGAAATGATACTTGTTGACCTGAACATCAATTTTACTTCAATGCAGTGGCACTTGACAGGGAATATTATATTTCCTTTTTCTGCAACATTTTTAAAAGTAGCATTTGATATCAACCTATGTCCCATTAAGGACACAAGAATATCCATAATACTGATATATATGAGTAAAAGCATCAATTCAGGGCATCAGTCACACTTTACACTCATGACACAAATGCCAGAAACATAAAATCAACCGGACTATTAAATGCTTGGCAGGGTAGGCATAAAACTTGTTGCTTGAAAATTCTTATACATAAAGCACAAAGGTGGCCATGATATAGACATCATACTAGCAAAATAAAGTGTGTACAACAGAGAATACAGAAGATATGACACAGGCAAGACACAGTGCTTGATTAACTCAAAGCTGCTGGGGAAAGGCGGGCTTATTGTACGTTTGTAGCAGTGATAGTTAACCTTGTCAACTTGACTACATTTAAATTAGCTTAAGAAACAAACCCCTGAAAAAATTTGTGAGTGCTCCCAGAGGCATTTAACTGATATAGAGAACCCAACTTGAATACGGGTTGCACCATCCCAAGCGCTAGAGTCCTGAACCAAAAGAAGAAGAATGCTAGTGGGACAGTGGCATCCATTTCTCTGCTTCCTGCCTGAAGATGCAATATCACAGCTACCACATGCCCATGCCTGTAAAGGTAGGAGAGCTCAGGCCAGCACACCTCCCTTGATGTCCTGTACCCTTACACTGTGGGCCAAAATGAACACGCCCTTATTGTTTGTTTGGTGGGGTTTTTTGTTTTTTGGGTTTTTTTTGAGTCTTCACACACAATAAGAAAAGCAACTACTATACATAGAAATTCATTCATTGTAAACTCGACAAAGATAATGAATGATCTTTTCAACCATTTTATGATTCTTGCATGAGCTTCCTCAGACAGGAAGGAAAAAAGCAAGCTGCATGCCATTTCCCACAGATGTCCCTTGTGGTACCTGTAACAGAACTAAAACTTACTTGTTCATCTATGCAATCACCCACCTATACCAAGTACTTCAAATGAAAAATGCATCACAGCAGACATGCACATTATGTCTAATCTTCACATGTCTGATTAAATCCAACACTATTCTAATTTTGCCATTGAAGAAAGGGACACTCAGAAAATTTAAAAACCCTGCATCTTTCAGTTGCCAATTAGATTCCAGTCTCTAACACTGACCCTCCATCCTGCAATCTAGGTGCAGGCTCCTAGGTGAAATCGATGGCTCTACAACTGTTTGGGTTTTACTGGTGAAAAACAAGTCTCTGCTCTCAAATCTACACCTTAAAACTACTACCATCATCAGGTCTCCGTCTGCAGAGGGAGAGGAGACTGGATGAGGGCCATCATGTCTACAGAATCTTGCTTTTAATCTCCTCTAGCCAGAGTAATACTTGGAGTTAGGAAGATATCAATTCATTTGGTAGTGACTTTCTTTTCAATATGCTATTTAAGATTTTAAAAAGAATAACACTTGCACTATAATGTTATAAGTTTCACTTTTGCACCTTGAATCCTTTTTTATCTCACATGGCCTTAACTCAAACTCTTCCTTCAGTTCACGATTGCAGCAGCCTGTGTGAAACTCACCATTCAAGAACATGACTCTTCTTTATCGTGGTATCTTTCTCCTCAGAGGAATTATAATGGCTATAAACATCAATCTACTTTTCTGGAAAAGGGGGTGTGGCTAGTAAAATCACACATAAATATCATGAAAATAAGCAAAACCAAAAGAGACTTTAAAAGATACAATTTAAGACACAAAATGCTGTTTTTAACAACTGTAGTTCCATAAACATCAATAATGTTAAATGTGTAATTCATATATTGTGTATAATATATATTTATTAAATAGCATATCTTTGGCAGAGTGATTTCATCTGTAAGTCTGACTATTTCTCCCTCTGTTCTACTCTGTCTAAAGGCATCTGAACATCAGATATTGCTCCTGACATGGTTCCTGAGGCAGTGTACAGATGTGAAGATGGAACAAGTGGTCTCACTTGGTGTGAAGTGATAAGAACTGGCCCTCATCTGACTGCTGAACTGGGGCAGGGGACTGATATGTAGGGACACTCCACTCTGGATGATTGGAATGGAAGGGACAGGGGGTAGAGGGTGGGAGGGAAGGACTGGGAGGGGTGGAAAGAGGGTACTGTGATGGAGATATAACCTGAAGTAATCAATAAACATTTTAAAAAATAAGAACTGTGAAAAAAACAAGATTTCTAAAGAGCTAGTAGTTTAGTTGTAGAGTCAGACTTGTATATGTTGTACGTGTTTTGTATATAGTTCAGAAAATAAAGTTACCTCACTGAACTAGCAGGTTTTTACCGCAAAAAAAAAAAAAAAGAACTGGTACTGTTTAGAGGTGGGTCAATATGTGGGAGGGTCCCATCATCCCAGGAGAAGGAAAGGTCAGAGACAGGAGAGGGGGAAGAAGGTGAGAGGGTGGCACTGGGTGGTACTGGGTGGGGAGGGGACTGTGATCAGGATGGAACTTGAATAACTAAAATTTTTTAAAAGGTAGAATACAAACTCCACCCAAAATTAATATATCATTTCATTTATAAATATGTGTATAAGAATTTCAAATAAGTAGAAAAGGGGGTGCTGTCAGGAAATGACATGTCTCTATATCAAAAAAATCTTAAGTTAAGAAAACATCTTTGAATGCCATATGATACAGATCTCTTGGGGTTTTTGAAGACGCCCTGTCTATCTCCTTATATTTGGATAAGCAAATGTTGCTTGTCTCTTAGCAACTTGATATCTGATTAACTTAGAAAATAACTGATAGACTCCCCTAGTACCTGACAAAATGACATGCTTGGCTATTCCTTTGCATTTCTTAATTACCCTAAACAGTTTATGAAAGTGGCTAACAAAAGGCCAAAACTTTACATTTCATTTTTAAGTGTTACCTAGGTACAATACCTTAAAAAGAGTTAATCGTAATTTGGTATCAATATACAAATATCAATATCAATGTGGCCAAATATAATCTTAATTTTGTATCAATATAAAAAGATCAATACTGATGTAGCCAAATATAATCTTAACTTTGTATCAATATACAAAGATATAAGAACATATTCAATAATCCGTCCCTTTTTCTTTATCATTCCTATATTATGTCTATATCCCATTTTTTCTCAACTTTTCACGCCTACATAAGAGACATGTTACCTCCTGACAACACCCCAAGTAGATAAAGAGCATCAAGGAATCTCCAATTGGAGATGGTTGAATTATTGGAAAGCCTGTCACTTGGCAAGAAAAATCCCTTGCTTCAACTGTAGACAGACTGCTGTCCAAAAAGGACAAAACTTGGAAGCAGGTAAGTCGACAGCCTAGCTCTGCCAAGACAGGGTAGGCAAGTCCTTCATAATTCCTGCTTTACAATCAATGTCTGTCAGAGAAACGGGGCCAAACGGCTGAAGATTAATGCTGTAATGTATGGAGAGAAATTGGGATCTGTCCAGGCAGTCAGTTGTCTGTCATTTCTTAGTTTTGGAAGTTGCTGGCCCTGCACTTTCTGTATAATCAGATACATGAACCCCTCTCAGATCTCTGATGTAGTTGAAGACTAGATAGCTAGAGCCTCATAGTTAAATTTTGAGTTGTTTAGGAATTAAGAGGGTGTTGTGGATCTAAGACTTTTTTTTAAGTTTATTTATTACTTCAGACTACATCTAGACACTCTCTCTTTCTACCCTTCCCAGTCCTGCCCTCCCACCCTCTACCCCCTATCCCTTCCATCCCACTCCTCTGGAGTGGAGTGTCCCTACATATCAGCCCCCTGCCCCAGGTCAGCAGTCATATGAAGGCCAAGAGCCTCCTCATACACTGGAGCCTACAAGGCAGCACCACTAGGGAAAAGTATCTCATTGACAAGAAACAAAGTCTATGTTCCTGTTCCCTTTGGTGCATTGGCTGTAGCATAGTTATGCTGTACTATATGGGTAAAATCTGATTATAAGTGAATAGATTCTTGTGAGCCTGGGTTAGCTCACTCAGGATGAGCTTCTCTAGTTCCATCCATTTGGTTGCAAATTGCATAATTTCCTTGTTTCTGATGCTGATTAGAATTCCATTGTGTAGATGTGTGACAGTTTTTGTTTGTTTGCTTGTTTTTGTATTTGTTTTATCCATTCCTCAGTTGAGGGACATCTGTGTTGTTTCCAATTTCTAACTATTACAAATAAAACTGATATGAACATAGATGAGGAAACGTCCTTGTGGTTTGGTGAGGAATGATTTGGATGTATACGCAGAAGTGGTATGGCTAGGTCTTGAGGTAGATGTATTCCAAGTTTTTTAAGATATCACCAGACTGATTTCCACAGGGGTTGTACCAGCTTTCACTCCCACCAGCAATGGAGGAGTATTCCCTTTTCTCCACAACCTCGCCAGCATGTGCTGTCATTTGAGTTTTTGATCTTAGCCATTCTGACAGGTGTGAGATGGAATCTTGAGTTGCATTTCTCTGATGATTAAGAATGTTGAGCATTTCCTCAAGTGTCTCTCAGCCATTAGGGATTCCTCTTTTGTGATTTCTCTGTTTAGCTCTGTACTCCATTTTTTGATTGGGTTATTTGGTTTCTTGGCATTTAATTTCTTTAGTTCTTTGTAAATTTTGGATATTAGCTCTTTGTCAGATGTGGGGTTGGTGAAGATCTTTTCCCAATCTATAGGTTGCCATTTTGTTCCAATGACAGTGTCATTTGCCTTACAGAAGCGTTTCAGGTTCATGAGGTCCCATTTATTGATTGTTGGTCTTAGAGCCTGAGCTGTTGGTGTTCTATTCAGGAAGTTTTCACATGTGCCAATGAGTTTGAGGGTTTTCCCCACTTTCTCTTCTAATAGATTTAGTGTGTCAGGCCTTATGTTAAAGTCTTTGATCCACTTGGATTTAAATTTTGTGCAAGGTGATAAGTATGGGTCTAATTTCATTCTTTTACATGTTGACATCCAGTTGGCCCAGCACCACGTGTTGAAGATGCTGTCCTTTTTCCATTGTACGGTTTTGGCTTTGTTGTCAAAAATTAAGTAACCATAAGTGTGTGGGTTCATTTCTGGGTCTTCAATTCGATTCCATTGATCCACTGGTCTGTTTCTATACCAGTACCATGCTGTTTTTATTACTATTGCTCTGTAGTACAGCTTAAAATCAGGGATGGTGATACCTCCAGTAGTATTTTGTTGTTGTTGTTGTTTTTTGTTTTTTTTTTTTGTAGAGGATTGATTTAGCTATTCTGTCTTTTTTGTTATTCCATATGAAGATGAGAATTGCTTTTTCCAGGTCTATAAAGAATTGTGTTGGTATTTTGATAGGAATTGCATTGACTCTGTATGTTGCTTTTGGTATGGCCATTTTTATAATGTTGATCCTACCTATCCATGAGCACGGGAGATCTTTCCATCTTCTGATGCCCACTTCAATTTCTTTCTTTATTTGTTTGTTTGTTTATTTATTATGTATACAGTGTTCTTTCTGCATGTATGCCTGCAGGCCAGAAGAGGGCACCAGATCCCATTATAGATGGTTGTGAGCCACCATGTGGTTGCTGGGAATTGAACTCAGGACCTCTGGAAGAGCAGCCAGTGCTCTTAACCTCTGAGCCATCTCTCCAGCCCCTTCAATTTCTTTCTTCAAGGGCTTGAAGATCTTGTTGTACAGGTCCTTTACTTGCTTGGTTAGAGTTATCCCCAGGTATGTTATATTGTTTGTGGCTATTGTGAAGGGTGTTGTTTCCCTAATTTCGTTCTCAGCCCATTTATTTTTTGTATAAAGAAGGGCTTCTGATGTTTTTTGAATTAATTTTGTATCCAGCCACCTTGCTGAAGGTGTTTATCAGCTGTAAGAGATCTCTGGTGGAATTTTTGGGGTCACTTGTGTATACTATCATATCATCTGCAAATAGAGATAATTTGACTTTTTCATTTCCAATTTTTATCCCCTTGATCTCCTTTAGTTGTATTATTGCTCTAGCAAGAACTTCAAGTACTATGTTGAAGAGATATGGCAAAAGTGGGCATCCTTGCCTTGTCCCTGAGTTTAGAGGAAATGCTTCAAGTTTCTCTCCATTTAATTTGATGCTGGTTAGTGGCTTGCTGTATATTGCCTTTATTATTTCTAGGTATGGTCCTTCTATGCCCACGCTCTCCAGGACTTTTAGCATGAAGGGGTGTTGGATTTGAAAATTGTGAGGCAAGTTAGGATGGAAGCTGAGTTGGATATACAACTTTAAACTCATGGAGATGGTTGCATAGTAGAATGTTAAAGTCAGTTGTAAAATACGTCTGGACTGGATATTGAGAATGTATGCTAAGCCTTATAATTCTTATAAGTGTGGCCTAATTATTTCTGCTGTTTTGTATTGTATTTGTTGTTATAAGAGAAAGAACCATTTGTTGGACTGAAATGGAGAGCTGTTGGTGGAGGGGGGGGAGGGAGATATACCCCGGACTTTAAAAAAAACAAAAACAAGAGGAATTGGATGGGGGAGTTGAAGGGGAAGAGGGTGGGAGGGTCGGACCAGAGAGGGGAGTTGAAGGGGAAGAGGGTGAGAGGGTGGGACCAGAGAGGGGAGTAAGGAGAGGATTGTGATTGAGATGTAACTTGAAAAAGTAAATAAATAAAAACCAAAAAAGGAATTTCAAATAAAATGTACACAAATTAAACCAAATAGTTAAAATAGAATGTATATCAAAATGCATATTAAAATAACTTAGGTGGGAGGAGCGAAGATGGCGGCGACCTACACTGACGCATTCTGAACGCGGGAAAAAAGAGCCATAAAAAACACAGAGTTACTGGGCACTGTGCAAAAACCGGAGGGGCTAGACCCCCCCCCCCCGGGAACGCTCACAGCTCCCAAGGGACTGTTAAAAGTCCTAGGGCAAGGCTCTCCCCATCTCTCACAGACACTGAGGCCACTAAACCAGGGATTCGGGAACTCCCATTTGGTGAGGCGCCTGGTAAGATCATTCCCAACTTACAGCAGGCAGAATCATGGTCGACTTGGCCATAGATCGCTGTCCTATTGGGCTCCCCACACATCAGGTTGAACTTATACCCACTTAGAAAAGGTTGTGAAGCCGGGCGGTGGTGGCGCACGCCTTTAATCCCAGCACTTGGGAGGCAGAGGCAGGCGGATCTTTGTGAGTTCGAGGCCAGCCTGGTCTACAAAGCGAGTCCAGGACAGCCAGAGATATTCAGAGAAACCCTGTCTCGAAAAACCAAAAAAAAAAAAAAGAAAAGGTTGTGAGATAGTGGAAGCCTTAGCAAGGAACATACAGGGGGCTCAGCGGGTGGTCCGCAGTTTCTCGTGAAGCGGAGGTTCCGAGAGAGCACAGGAAGCGGGGAACACAAAAGCAGGCGGGAGGGGCCAAATCTCACACACTCACGAGAGCGCAGCTGGGGAGGGAGCACTGCTGGCAGGGCCAAATCCCCGCCAGTCCACGGCAGGTCATCTGGGGAGAGAGACAGGCGTGGGTGGGACCAGGGGTCCGTGCACCCACAGCGGAGCTGCTGGGACGAGAGGTGCACTCAGGCAGCCGGAGGATCCGGGGCTTGGGGTACCCACGGGACCCGTGGCGGCGCAGACAGGAAGGAAATCAGGCACAGGGTCCAGCCCTGTGGCGAGAAGACTAGAGAGAAACCAGAAATCGGGACCATAGCTGTATCCTGGAAAATCCAGACATATCAGGTGTGGAGCCAGACCCTGTCAGCCTCCGGGACGACAAACAAAGCCCACAGAATCTGTGCCTGGGCAAACAGGCCCATACCATCAGAACCATTACAGGCTGATAACTCAGAGTGCAACATAGAGAAGTCTGAATTGGGAGCAGTGAAACAATCCTGGTCCATTACTCACAACCTGGGAATAGGCTGCACCAGATCACAGTGCCTCTGGCCATTAAAATCACAGTGACCTTGAAATCCCCCTGTAAGCAACGACAGATAGCCAAGTAACTCGTCCCCTGCACCAAATCATCCACTGTGGTTCCAAGCACAGAAAACAGACAGCTAAATGCATCCAATGGCGAAAGGTCAAAAAAAAATAGAAATCAAGGAATTATGACTCCAACAAAGCAGAACCACCCTAGCTCATCCAATTCATATGACCACACACCAACAGAAATACATGAAAACATTGACAATTCTGCAGTATGGAAAGTGATAGAGTCCCTGCAAGAAGAACTTAAATCTATGAAGGAATTCAAAGAAACCACAATTCTACAAATCAAAACAAGGAACAACACCATTAAAGAGCTCCAAGCCAAGGTGACAGAGCTTGAACAGGAAAAGGAAAAAGCCATGAAAGATTTTCATACAAAAACAAGCAAGCTGGAGAAGGAAATGTACAAAACGAACAAAACCATACAAGACATGAAAATAGAAATAGAAACAATAAAGAAAACACAGTCAGAGTTAAAAGAGGAAGTGGAGAACCAAGGGAAGAGAACAGGAACTACGGATGTGAGTATCAACAATAGGATGCAAGAGATGGAAGACAGGATCTCAGGCATGGAAGATTCAGTGGAAGAAATCAGTACATCATCCAAAGAAAATGAGAAGGCTAAAAAATCTCTCACCCACAACATCCAAGAAATCAAGGACTCATTGAAAAGACGGAACCTAAGAATTATAGGTATAGAGGAAAGAGAAGACTCCCGACTCCAAGGTCCAGGAAATATCTTCAACAAAATCATAGAGGAAAACTTCCCAAACCTGAAAAAAGAGATGCCAATAAAAATCCAAGAGGCATACAGAACACCAAACAGATTAGACCAGAAAAGAAACTCCTCTCGCCACATAATAATTGAAACCCCAAATGTACAGAACAAAGAAAGAATATTAAAAGCTGTAAGAGAAAAAGGTCAAGTCACATACAATGGCAGACCCATCAGAATTACACCTGACTTCTCCCCAGAAACGATAAAAGCTAGAAGGGCCTGGTCAGATATACTACAAGTCCTAAGAGATCATAGATGCCCAGAAAGACTACTTTACCCAGCAAAACTCTCTATCAACATAGATGGAGAAAACAAGATATTCCATGACAAAATTAAATTTAAACAATATCTACCCACAAACCCAGCCCTACAGAAAATCCTAGAAGGAAAATCCCAACCCAGAGAAGAAAACTCAACCCAAGAAAACAAAGGGAATAGAAAACCCATCAGCAACTAAACCAAAAGAGGAACAGAACCACCGCCTATACCAAACTAATGGGAAATAACAACCCCAGGTCACTAATATCCATCAACATCAATGGACTCAACTCCCCAATAAAAAGACATAG
>CAJQZJ010001694.1:10579883-10590340 GCA_907164525.1 Lophiomys imhausi | reverse complement strand
TTCTGCCATTACTTATTCAACAGTCAGACTCTCTGGCTTTCAGCTTCTCAGTCTTTAAAGGGAGTTATGAAGTTATGCTTCACGCTCCGTAATTTCCCCTCTGGTTCTGAGATGAGTCTCTATTTGATAGTAAGTCATAAAAGTCTACATATTTGTTGGCTGTTTACACTTAGCCAGTATTTATAAAGCAAAGGCCAAGGCTCAAGAGTTGCTCTAGGCATGTGGCATACATACGTCAATGAACAAAACAGATTTAAAAAAGAAAAGACAACCTATCTATATAGAGAGTACAAAGGAAATATCTGCTGAAAATATTTAAATACTCTATCATCTGCTTCTTTAAACATGATTTCTCTTTTAGGTCAGCAATGGTAAATTTCTGAAAGACCATTGGCATAGGAGGAGAATTCTAGATGATGATTCAGAGTTGGTTATGCTGTAATGCTGGCTTCAAGATCCCGCATCCCTAACTGCACACTCACCAGTGAGCCTTGGAAGCTTAACAATATGGCTGCAATTAATGAGATTCCCTCAAAACCAATTAGAAGATAGTCATCTTTGCCTCCTCATTTAAAAGCTCAAACTTTCTTGAGCACAAAGACATAGCCAGGTAAGTTTTATTTAATGATGATCAGAAAATATTAACATAAAAACCTATAATCTCACAGTTTTTTCAGATATTCTACTTCCATATCTGGTAATTTTCAACCTTGCCAGACAGTCTCTATTTAAAAGTCATGTATGATCCCTGTGGTTTATTATTCCATAGACATTATGAGACATCAGCTCTTTCAGGTACCTCAGAAACAGAAACACTTTCAGAGCACATCACAGCGAGGGAGGAGCTACTGAAGGAATAGGTAATAAGCTGAGGAAGAATGGGACCCATCTGCTCTGAGAACACAGAGCCTGGAGACACCACATGTGAGACTGAGTCTTCGTGCTCTGACTTTTCTAGGTCTACCTCTCTCCTTTACTAACCCACTGTTTCCCTGTATTCCTTCTCCCATTAGGTCATTGTACTATTCTGTTTGCAACTGCTGGAACCTCCTCACTTCTGCAGCCTGCCTTCTCCCGTAATGTATGCATTCATCTGTATCACTCTATTTCTTACCTTCCTCTCCTTAGGATGAGGTCTTGTGGCTTTCTGGGGTTATGTGGCTTTTTTCCATACAGTGGGTTTCTCATGAAGCCTCATTAGGATCATTGCTGGCTATTCTTTAATTGCAATGTTCAAAATAAAAACAAGTCTTGGGAACATCTGCATAATGCAGCATTTGAAAGAGGACTAACCATGAGACTCTAGCTGTCTATTCTTCAACCACCTCAGAGACCTGAGAGGGATAAATATATCTGCTTATATAGGAAGTGCAGGGCCTGCAGCCTCCAAAACCAAGAAATGACATACCAGTGACTGCCTGGACAGTTCCCATTTTCTCTCCATACATTCCTGCATCAGTCTTCAGCCTTTGGGTCCTGTTTCTCTGACAGACATTTGTGGTTAAATTTTGAGTTGTTTAGGAATCAAGAGGGTGTTATAGATCTAAGAAGTTACTCTTAAAATTGTGTTGCAAGTTGGTGTGAATGTTGAGTCAGATATAGACCTTTAAAGTCATGGAGATGGTTAGATAGTAGAATGTTAAAGTCAGGGGCCAAATATGTATGGACTGGACATTGGGAAGGTATGCTGAGCCATTTAACTCTCATAAATGTGACATATTTATATCTGTTTTTTTGTATAGTATTTACTGTTATAGGAGAAGGAACCATCTGTTGGACTGAGAGGGGAAGCTGCGGGGGGGAAGAGGGTGGAAGGGCGGGATAGGAAGGGGGAATAGGGAAGGGTTTGTGACTGAGATGTAACTTGAAGAAAAAAAAATAAATATTTAAAAAAATAAAGAGGACTAACCATGATATGTACCATGAGGTTCTAAAAAAACAAAGCCCTATATAACTGTGACCACTCCGTGAACTGGTCAGAATACTATGACATGCATCACCACAGAGATAATGCATGCGAAGACTGCACTCAAAAGTAACTCTCATGAAGTTAGGTCATGTCTTCGAAGATACAGAAGTCAAATGATCACTGGTGAATCAATATGGCATGTACTAGAAATTTACCATTCTGAAGTGTGTGAAGAAGTGGGTGTTATCTGTTGTAGGATATATAAGCTCAGCTTACAAATAAAACATATACCACACTATACAAACACTTTTTCTTTTAAGTTTATTGATGGTGCATGTACATCAGTGTTTGATGACACATGATCCATGGCCCATATGTGCAGGCCAGAAGACAACTTTGTAGAGTCAGTTTTCTCCTTGTAGTTTTACATGGGTTCCAAGAGCCAAACTCAGTAGTCAGTCTTGTGGAGAAAAGTGCCCTTACCCACTGAGCCATCTAGCCAATGCCATGATGTTTTTTAAAGTGACATGGATAAACTTCAAGTAGCGCCTTTAAATTTCCCTAGTCAGCCACAAGTGGTACCCTCCAAGCTGTGACACTCATAATATAGGCACAAAGGACCACAAATTAGGGAAAGGGAGTAATCACGTTGGCCATAGTTACCAAAGTTTCAGCATTCCAGCTTGGCCAAGGAAACATAACCAGCACTGCATTTTCTATCCAAGCTGTACAGTGAAAACAAAACACAACAAAGAAAACCTTAGATCTTTAAAGCAGAAACACTGGAGTCATCTGAAAGAGCCTCTCCTTTCTCTTCCTCCTGAGGGCATAGAACACATGTTCCTTCTGTCTATCTTGCTGATGCCACTCACTGTACTTGCATGACCACAAAGTCCCCTTAGAAGGAAGATGAAATCAGGGAAGGTAGAAAAAAAAATTAAAAAGTGGAGATCTAGTGACATGGTGAGAGGCACTGCACTGTTCCTCCATCTGCCGTAATTCTGGTCTTTTCCATATGTCTGTTAGAAAAGTTCTTGTTCCTTTCTAATTTTCAGTAAGACAGCATGTCTTGTAACTTCTGGATCTCTATCAGAACAAATAAAGGAATGTCCAGTGAGCTTCAGAGAAAATCAAATCTTTTGAGGGTCTACACAGCCACTGACAGGGGTAACCACAGACAGCCTACCTCCTACACACATACACCACTGAGAGCCTATCCCCCACCACTGAAAGTCTACTCCTACATATATACTACTGAGAACATGCCCCACACACACTGCTGAGAGCCTAACCCTATACATACACACCACTGAGAGCCTACTCCCTCACACACATACCACTGAGAGACTAACCCAACACACACATACCACTGAGAGCCTACCTTCAAACACATAGACAGATTAACACTCACACTTTTACTGTGTCTACCTTCCATGAGGCCATCAGAATGACACAAAGAGATTATCATATAACATTGTGCCCGTTACTTTCATCAGTCTCAGAAGCTAGGAACGTAGGCCATCTTGTAGTCTCCACACTGCTCTACCAGCAGTGACATGCATACCAGTGATCCCCAATTTCCAAGACTATATTCTGTCCATGGCTCCTTACAAGCATCTAATGAACTATTAATTCTACTCATTTGTTGCCTCCCTTAAAATGCAAGCTTCAGAAGACCAGATTCCTGTTCTGTTTAACTGTGATGGTGCTGTGGAGGGAGGGCACCCAGGAAGTATTTCTTCATAAAAGAAAAAATGTCCAAAAGCTGGTCTGTGTGGGAGACAGTGGGGTGAGATGGGCACTGTTCCTGTTGTGCTTTGTGTTCTTCTCTTGGGATGAGGTAGTACGTCTATATTAGACTCATGTGAACTTAATGTATTCAAAAATTGCTAACATCACCACAACGTATGTGTAGCAATCCTGGAACCCTGCTCTAAATACAGCAATTTTGGCCTCTGCATACATGATAGAAAAAAAATTCCTGATAGAACATAAACATCTATTCGCAAGTCAATAAATTTCTAAATATAATTGCCTACTAATTACTAACAAAATGGTTTTTAATGGTTCACAATGCATGTTTTAGAATCACACACACCCCACACTCATCTTAATGAGCATATGTTTTCTCTCTATAATATATACCGTCTTTAAGCTCGAAAACATTCAAGCATTCTAATTTCCTGAAGTGTTAAAAACTCATGAATTCTTCTTATAATAACAGGAGTTGAAAGAATGTTTCCATACACAGTATACAGAGTCAGCCATGGTGATGCCTCTCTGTAATCCTGGCTCTCTGAAGACAAAGACAGGAGGAGCAGGAGGTCCAACTCCTTAGCTACATAAGCATATTTGAAGTTAGACTGAGATACACAAGAACCTGTATCAAGTAATAATAACGTATAGTAAAGTTTATAACAATTTTTTGATAACTTCTAAAACTTGGAAGGAACCAAGGTATTCTTCAAGAAACAAATAAACCGTTGTACATCTATATAATGGAATATTGCTGAGTAATAAAAATAAATATCAATCAAACCACAGATAGCATGGAAGAATCTTAAACGTTAAGTAAAAGACTGCATTCTGAATGATTCCAATGGCATGATAGTCTTGTAGAGGCAAGGCTACAGAGACAGGAAAATAAGCAGCCACTACCGGAAGACTGTACGCATGACAGTATAGTAGCATGTGTCAGGATGCATTTGTCAGAATTTAGAGAATGAACAAAGTGTGAAAGATGAGCTTAATTCTGTTTTGTAGAAAATGAAGTGGATGAGAGTCAGGCTGAGATTTCAGAAAGATATGTAAGCTGTAAAGTCTATGTGATCTCTTCCTGGTCAACCCGAGATGTAAAGAATGCAGGGTAGGAAGGATGGTTACAAACATTAGGTTTGCCACAACCAAAACAAGATGGAAACAATCATGTGAGCAAGAAAACCCCATCAACTTCATATTTCTATTTCAAATCACAGTGTTTCAAGTATCCATAAATCTACATGCCTAAGATGAGCAGTAGATCTGGATGGATAAAGACAAAAAAAAAACACTGCTGATTCTATCATGTTTGCTATTAAGCCATTCCCTCAAACAATTAAAAGGCACATAAGTACAGACATCCTGCTCACAAAAGAGTCCGTAGAAGAATATTTCCTAAGTTTATCTGAAGATATATCAAGGAGTGGCTATGAAAGGACAGAGAATTAGAGATGGTTGAAAGGTTAACTTAGTGGAGGACAGCCATACTGGCACACTGAGATGAGGGCAAGTGTCATTTCTGGGCAGAGTTGTTTTGAGAAATGGGTGTGATGTTTGTAAACACACTCTAATAATGTCAAGCAGGAAAATGTGGAAGTCCACCTAGCAAGAGAGAGCAAACCGCCTCCAGTGCTACTAAGGAGAAGTGGACAGAGGGCACTCCTCTGTGCAAACTGTACAAAGGACACCTGTATCTTGGTGACTCAAAGCACTGGGAGCTGCCAATGATGGGGATTTTAACTTGCCTCTTTATCTTGGCAGCTTTGGTTATAAGCTTTGCTAATAGTTATAAATTCTGATCAGAGACACACATAATTGTTTTTGAGGACTAGGACCTACAGAAAAAAAATGTCTTCAAGGGCATACAGAGTGCTAGGGGTAGAGAAATTCTAATAGTACACAGGCAAGCATGACGATCTGCTTCCACAGAGTTTATGTCAAATTAATTATTTCTCTATTGAGTATAGGAGCTCATAAATTCCAGTTGCTCTGCCCCCCCTCCACCCCTCAAGCATGAATGGCAAATACTTAGAAGTGGATCAGGGATTTAAATAAATGCATTTTTACGTTAAGAAGCTTTCTTATGACAGGAATAGTTTGTCCTTTAGTAGAGAGTCTTTTGAATCAAATCAAAGTTACAAAACACCAACAGACAGACACAGACACACACACACACACTTTTCAATAAAAACTAGGAGAAACATTTATGGGAATGTACTGTGTTTTCTACTCCAGTTTTTCTAAAACTGCTCTAAAAATGGGGACTATTCATTAGAAACTAAGGTATACACTAGCTATGAGCTTTGCAGCGGTCACCAACATTGTCATTTCCTCTGGGAGTTGGTCAGTATAAGCAAATTCTGTTTTACAGAAAAAAAGGAATGGTACGAGAGGGTTAGGGGCAGATAAGGAAATACTAAATTCTGTCAGTGCTATACTTACTCTGGTCCTTCCTATGTTCATTTTAGGTAAAAACCCCATTGGGTCATGAAAAAGGCCAAAATCTTCATCATAGATACTTCAAATTACTCAAGAGAAGATGCTCTGACCTATGTGAGCACAAGCTGAGACTTTAAAATGCTCACATGCTCAAGTTAGTGTCCTACGTGCCTAGGAATGAATACTGCACAATGCAAACACACAACCTGTTGACAATGCATTTGCATAAATCAAGTGAATACTCCACTAATAAATTCACATCTGACCCATTTACCTCTCCTAGTATTGATCATTCTGTAGCTGTTAAGGTCAGGGGCTAAAACCAATGACAGTAAACACTTTGAAAGGAAAGAACATTATCCCGGGAGACTGACAAAAGAAGAATAAAATAACTCTAGAACACCAAAAACTATAGACCATAAACATCCAAAATTAGAAGAAATGGCAGGACTCAATGGTTCTTCAGTGTAAGTTTTTCTAGTCCTATCTATTCTATTATCCTTACATATAACAAGCATATTACCAAAGCATCACCATCAGGCTCTTTGCATATTTCACAAGTATTCAGGCAAGAAAACCATCCAGATAAATCCCAAAGGACAGCCAGATCTTGAAAGTCAAACAAGAAGAGACATAAGGACAATAGCTTTGGTCATATATCAAAGGCCCTGAATGCATGAGCCTCACCAGCTTAACAGTATTCTTCCCTCTTAGCTTGGCACCCAAGTGAGAAAGGTTAAATGTTGGGGTGACTGCTTATACAGAGACACTCAGTGTTCATCCAATAGGAGTCACAGCCTTCACAAAGTTCAACAAATTTCTCAAATAAAATCATATAAAACAACTACCACTAAGACTTGGCGATACTTTCACATCAGATATATGGAAAGATGATATCAGAACCTAATGAGAAGACTTGAGCACTTTTTAAATAAATGCTTACAATGTCTACAGCATAGAGGCTCTTGCTAAGCAGAGATCATGCACTTTAAGCATGCTGGTTCCCTTCTATTTAGGAGCTTCTCAGAAAGAGAACCATACTGAAAGACTAACTCAGAAGAACCCCAAAGCAGAAATGGTGACTGAGAACATCTCCATTTATATACTGGTTTCATATTTGCCAAGCATAACAGACTTCTTGAGTGTTGGACAGATCAGTAAGCCAGACCAAACAATTCAGGGTATTGAGTGTGAACAAAAACTCCAGAGAAGAAGCTGTGTCTGCACAAACTGACTAGAATTTCAGTATTATGGAAAGACTAACACTAATTACCTTAACTTGGGTTAATTCTAGCCCTCTGGAACAGTTATTCTTTGCCCATCTCTGGGTCAGTAACAGAACCCAGCCCAAGAATGGAGTCATGTTGAGAAATCTAATTGCTTGTGAAAAACTCCAAGAAAACAAGAACTGAGTTGTGTGACCTCATTTTCTTCAAAACACAGAATTGTTCTTGGAATGTGTTTTCTTGCTCCCTCCAGATGTAGCAGATAGGAGTGAGCTTACTTCAGCTGTTGTTATTGATAGCCTCTATGGAAAAACATGTTTTTGCCACATGTGGCTTGTCCATGTGGTTATATTCTTTACTCAGATGACTCTTTGTAACCCTCAGAGTATAAATTGTCTGATGTTCTAAATAAAGTTGGCTACTTCATGAGACTTTAGTCTGCTTCATTTTTAGGCTCCCCTCACCTAGGTTCATGCCACCAATGAAAGCTGAAAATATGACACAATCAACATCTCATGACCAACAGATTAAAACCTTTTGGAGTCTATTAACTAGTTTTCGCCAATCCAAAAGCTAAGAACATCAACAGATAGCATCTTGGGACTATAGAAAAGTTCTTTACATCTTTGTGTATCTCTTTGATGACCAACCAAAGTATTTTAATTTTGCCTTGATTTATGGCTTTCTTTGTTCTGTAAAATTGTTAGAATTTCCTGAAACTGCTTCCATGTTGGAATATGAAACTTGAGGTAGCCTACATCTGTGTTCCGAGCCATGATCACCCAAAATAATTCCAGAATAAATTATATCTTATTCCCTTTAAGATGAGAGCTGTGGTTTTTCCATTGACATGAGGAACATATTTTTTAAAATACATCTAAAAATAGTAATAAAAGTCCTTTGAGACAGGGATATGTTTGTACTCAGGATAATACTTAATATTTAGTCTTAATTATTACACTTACTTTCAGAACTATTCTATGAGATATTTTTGTTATGGTCATCTAAGGCACTGTGGTAGTTGTAATCAGCAAATCTGAGCTCTTAAGTCATTCCTTTCTATTTCTCAAGTATCTCTCCTACATAATGTTTCTATATTTCATAAGTATTTTAATGACTTACTGAAGAGCAAAACTGCATAATATCCAATCACATTAACAAATTGTGATTTACAAAAATCCTGTAAGCAACAAATCAATATTTCTGTTCATTAGCACAAAAAACTATCAAGCTCATGTTTATTAGGTTTTGCCACATGAAATGGTATAATATCTACTGTTTCAGCATCGTGATAAAAGTGAATGCAAATGTATTCAAGGCAACAACTGATAGACTGTGATCTCTACAAATACAAGTCAGTGAACATGCTCATTTGTAGTTATTTTGCATGAGAAATAGGTATACAATTCCACAATAATACAAATTATATCATAATTATTACACTGTTACAATAGATCTTTCCAGACTTATGGATATTTAATTAAAATGATATTTATCAGAAAGTTAATGAGACCATTTTGAAATCCATTTACTGAAAGGCTAATGAGACCGTGGAATGCAATCTGTTTATTAGCTGAACAAGGTATGCAACATCTGTACACAGTAAGAGAAGACCGTAAGTGCCCGTAAAATATCACCAAGAACTTCTCCTAACCCTTGCTACAGTAAAAAATCTCTATTGAGGCCGGGCGGTGGTGGCGCACGCCTTTAATCCCAGCACTTGGGAGGCAGAGGCAGGCGGATCTTTGTGAGTTCGAGGCCAGCCTGGTCTACAAAGCGAGTCCAGGACAGCCAGAGATATTCAGAGAAACCCTGTCTCAAAAAAACAAAAAAAAAAAAAAAATCTCTATTGGATCTGAGAAAAACCAACCATACACAGCACCATTTTCCACTCCTATATAGAATATAAACTTCAAATGACACTAAAAATGTAAATTCTAATCAAGAAATTTCCTTGAATACATAGATTTTATATATGTATATATATATATATATAAAATGCAACATTATAAATATATGATATATACCTAAGTGCAAGCCACTTTAAATTGCAAATTAGGTCAAGCCGTTAATATCCTGAAGTAACATTTTGTAACATTATATCTTAGAACAAACTTGTATTTAATTGCTATTACCTCAGAAAAACATTTATGGTATCTCAGTGAGACCAAAAAAAAAAATACTTTATTATATGAATATAAGGGAAAGAACCCACATGGAAGGGAAAGAGGAAATATCAATCATTTTCTCAACTCATGACAATAATATTAAAAATTATAGCACTGCTGGCCTCAAGATCAGAAAATTACAGAAATATCAAAATGGTACACAATACCAAATTCTAGATAAAAAAAAGATGTTCAGTATATATGCCAATTATTTGCCTAGTAAATACATAAGAACTTGTTTTAAGACTAACAAAACTAGTCTGGCCATCCAAATATAAAATTTTTAAATGAAGTAACTTCTGTAAACAACTTTCTAAATCAGAAACTTTACTAGTTTCTATCAGATGTTTCCTATCATAAGTAACAGAATTTATACACTAACATAAATTTAGATAAAGACACAAATTTAGGTATTTAAAATTGTACATGCTGCACGGCAGGGAAGATGATGGCTCAGTGAATGAAGCACCTGTTACACAGGGAAAAGACCGTGTAAATGCCATGGTGGCAGGCTTGAGATCCCAGCACTCAGAGCCAGAGCCAGACTGTCAACTCAAGCCAGGTGGCTAGACTAGCTTGAACTGGAGAGTTGGGGTTCAGTGAGAACCCTACTTTAACACACCAGTGTAGTCCACTAGAATACTCCATGTCAATTTTCATGCATAGACATGTCCACACACACACTAAATGACACACACACACACACACACACACACACACACACACGCTGACAAGATGGCTCAGCAGATAAAATGTTTGCCTCAAACCCAAGAAATTGAGTTCCATCTCTTCAACCCACTTAAAGGTAGAAGGCAAGAACTAAAAGTGGAAGGAGAGATCTGACTCCATGAAGGTATTCTCTGATTTCCAGTCCCACTATGTGTTGCATGCATGCCCACACATATGCATTATACACACACACACACACACACACACACACACACACACACACACACA
>CAJQZJ010001694.1:10562854-10575441 GCA_907164525.1 Lophiomys imhausi | reverse complement strand
GTGTGTGTGTGTGTGTGTGTGTGTGTGTGTGTGTGTGCGCGCACACACACACCAGGGTCATGTTGCATAATCTAGGCTATCCTATAACTCAACACTGCTCATTCCTCCTGCTTCTGTCTCCTGAGTGCTAAGATTATAGGCATACACCACCATGCCCTGTTTTCCGTCTTTTTCTTCATTTCTATTTCTCAGTCTAATGCTCCTGATCAATCACCCGACATGATCACATCATTATTAGATGTAAGACATGCAGACAACTGGATTTTGAATGAATAAATGACTTCTCTGTGTGTAATCCATGCCTGCATTCGGTGAACTATAGGTCTCAGTATCGTTTCTCTTTTTTATAGTCAGTCATTCATTATAGTAGCTCATTCATCTGAGCATTAATTCAATATCTACAATAAGACAAATATTTCATTTATGTTATTTTCCGTTTGAAATAGAGGATGTATGCATCAATGTATATATACATATATAAATACATAAAAATATCAATTATATACATTGTCCTTATGTAGTGCCCTTTAGGGGCCAGTTATAAGTTTGCTATGTATTTAATTTCTTGTGTTTGTGTATATAAGAAAATGGCAGACAGAAAGACATAACGATGGCAGAAGGGGGAAATGAAATTGCATTAGATGGAAAAGAGTCAAAAAATATTCAGGAGGAATGTAAACATTTGAATAAAAAGAACAGCATGAGTTTTGCTTCCTTCCCTTGGCTGAGTAACCAGCTCAACATCACTCTGTCCAAATGCTGTGTGCTCTTGGAATTCATTGGGGGTTGTGTGTACTCAACCTCTACTTTTAAAGCTATTGACAAAAATACTGTACACCACAGACTTCTAGTTGACAAGTAAGTATATTTTACCCTGGGGCAAAAAATTAAACATAAAATCACCAATATCCACAAATACAGAGAATTATTAACAACCTTCTTTCACAAAAGACAAAAAGAGAAAGATTTAACCAAGATAAAGCAAGAAGTTTCTGTCTCAACATCTATTAACTGTAAATTTGATTTTGCTTTAATGTTACAGCATTTATTCAGAAATAACAGAAGAATCCCTATGTCTATAGGCTGTCCTGCAAAGAGAGAAACTACTATTATTTATATTTCTTGTTCAAAATCTCTAAGAATAAAAGAATTGTTTTCAGAAATGATGAAGCTACGGCAGATAGCATTTACACACGGGATTTGAGGCTTTCTTGTGACATAAAGCACAGAGTGCTTTCAGGGTGGTTACAGATACAACAACACTGAAAAGGCTTTTAACTCTGGCTCATTTCCTCTGACCACCATACTTCCATTCTAAATTATACCCTCTCAGAGCTACAGATCCTTTAAAGCGAGCTTTTAAACCTGCTTCCCATGGTATCATCACAGAATAGGAACACTGTTACTTAAAAATAAAAGGACAAAACCATTGGACACAATAACTGTTCTCATTATTGCAAACCAATAAACAAGGCTCCACAAAGAAATTGTTTTTATCCTAATAGCTCTGGCTTATCAAGCTGCAAAGAAATAAACACAAAAGAAACCAAGGAAAAGTGCTTTAATGATATAGATGATTATCTATACTATCTCAGATACTATCTCTAAGGTCAGAAATGGCTAGGACAAACTGGTATGTTGTGATCATATTTCAAAAGGAATCTTATGCTAAACAATAAAATTCTACTTTGTATATGGAATATTTAAAACAAAAATAAATAATAAAACAATCCCATTTTTAACCTGAGATTTTCTTTATTGACATATCCCATACCAGACATTAGCTGATGAGCCAAGTTACTTTTCTAGTTCATATACACTTAATGTTGAAAGAAAAATAATGAAGGGGGTGGAAAAGTATGAACTGCATACCTAGAGCCCTTCTCATTGGTTGACACTAATGGGTTATTTAGAGTGTCCAGGAAAGGCAGGACAAATATTCAACCAAACAACTGGAGGTCAGGGTAGGGCAAAAAGGCACTCTCTGGCTAGAAAAAATGGCACTAAGGATAAAATATTTATGTGAAGACCTTTATTCCCAGAACCCACATAAAAGCTGGCCTAGCAGCTCACTTCTGTAACCCCAGTGCTCCTATGCAAGATGGGAAGTGAAGACAGGATAGTCCCCAGAAGCTTGTGAGCCAGCTAGCCAATAAACAACAGACCCCATCTCAGACCGAGCCAAAGGCAATGAATGACCAGTGTCATGGTAGCCACTGACCTCTACAAGCTCACTGTGGGACACGTCCACCACACTCACACATACGTAAAGGTATAAGTACACACATACACACACCATACACACAATTTTTTTTCTTAAGGTAACCCATATTGAGTATGATGTTTCTTGCCCAGCAGTTGAGGGCCAACACAAAATGAACTCAAAGGAATTTTTGTAGGGTGCAGGGGTTAGATAAATTAGATTTAGAAAATATATAGGAGTTTCTGATACTGTCTCTTAATTCGGGGCCTGAAGAGCATTATCAGCATGAAGTCAGCAAAAACAGGAAAGACTTAATACACTGAAAAACAAGTTTGAAGTCAGGAAAACAGGAAAGACTCAATAGAATTGAAGAAACAAAGTATCTGGCCTGACATTGTTTTCAGCTGCTAAGTGGGTGCAGCCCAAATTAAGCTGAAACAGAGTTCCTCCTATTTGAGGACAGTGCATGGAGCCCAGAAGAGAAGAGGCCCCTGATGCTAGAGAGCTCCAAGAGTCCTGCTGAAAAAACGGCTGGCCATTGATGGCCAGCTCTCTCCCTGAAGCAGAAAGAAGCCGGTGAGTAAAGAAAGCCTGAGCAAGACACCAAAAGGCCAAGGACTGGACCCTGTGGCTCAGCTTTTGCCTAGAGGGGTTTGATCTGTCCAAACAGTGGCCTAAAGGAAACGGTGCCTGGCTTTAAGGACTGAGGCAGAGCAGCTGAGTTCCTGATTCCAAAGAAGTAAGTTGGCCTGCAGACGGCTGGGGTCTCCCACAGAGAAGAAAGCATGAAGCCTTATTTAAGGTGAGACTGCAATAACCAACTTACCCTGACGAACCTGCATCTGAGAGATCCAGAACAAGGACTGCTAAGAAGATAAGCATCGAAGAACCTCCACTGTAAGATGGTTGAATTAGTGGCAAGCCTTTCTCTTGGCATGAAAAAACCCCTTGCACCAACTGCAGACAGACTGCTGTCCAAAAAGGACAAAACTTGGTAGCAGGGAAGTCGACAGCCTAACTCTGCCAAGACAGGGTAGGTAAGTCCTTCATAATCCCTGCTCTACAACAAATGTCTGTCAGAGAAACAGGACCCAAAGCCTGAAGATTGATGCTGGAATGTATGGAGAGAAAATGGGAACTGTCCAGGCAGTCATTGGTATGTTCTTTCTTAGTTTTGGAAGCTGCAGGCCCTGCACTTCCTATATAAGCAAATATATTTATCCCTCTCAGGTCTCTGAGGTGGTTGAAGAATAGACAGCTAGAGTCTCATAGTTAAATTTTGAACTGTTTAGGAATCAAGAGGGTGTTATAGATCTAAGAAGATACTCTTAAAAGTGTGTTGCAAGATAGTATGAATGTTGAGTCACATATAGACCTTTAAACTCATGCAGTTGGTTAGATAGTAGAATGTTAAAGTCAGGGGCCAAATATGTATAAACTGGACATTGGGAAGGTATACTGGGCCAATTTACTCTCATAAATGTGGCATATTTATATCTATTGTTTTGTATAATACTGTTATAAGAGAAGGAACCATCTGTTGGACTGAAAGGGGAAACTTCTCGGGGGAAGAGGGTGGAAGGGCGGGATAGGAAGGGGGAATAGGGAGGGGTTTGTTACTGAGATGTAATTTGAAGAAAAAAAAATAAAGTATTTAAAAAAAAAAAGAATCTACAACAAAGACTGTGTTCCTGATGACTGAGGACCTTCCCCAGAGACTGTATCATTCTAAAAGGTTATGAAAGTGGTTGTTATGATTATCAATAGGTTTAGTGGATAGGTTAAAGGGGTTGTAGGAATTTATAGGATTAATAGTTAAGAAATTGTTGGTGTTTGTTATAAGTGAATTTAGTAATAAATAAATAAGTGTTAAATAATAATTTAAAAGTTCGGTATCAGTAGGGTTTTTTTCTTTTGGTTTGGCTTGGTTTATTTTGGGGTTTTTGTTTTTTATTTTGGTTTTGTTTTGCTTTGTTTTATTTATTTATTTTTTTTAAATCTCATAAAGCTTTGAGGTTTTTTTTTTTTTTTCCTTACAGACCTTTTGCTTATACGTTATGGTTTCTGATTTTGTTTTCATGGGATTTCTGTGTGCAGATATGTATGTCTCCACATCTGTATGTTTTTCTTTGGCTTGTTTTTTTCCCCATTTGTTTTCTTTGACCAATTCTGTTTTGCTTTTATTTTATTTTATTTTCACTATTACTAGTTTCAGATACCTGTTTGTTTTCTAATGAGAGAGAGAGAGAGAAATAAAGGGTATAAATTTAGGTGGGTGGGGAAGTGGAAAGGATCTGGGAAGAGTTGGGGGAGGAGAAACCACAACCGAAATACAATATAAAATATACTTTTAATTTTCTTTTATTTTAAAAAGGGAATAGGTTACAAATGTAATTCAGCTTGTAGAGTACTTGTATGGCATACAAAGCTGTGTATTCATCCTCAGCACTACATAAACTGGATGGGTGATGTTTCCCTGTATTCCCAATCAGAAGGTGGAGGCAGGAAAAATCAAAAGTTCCAGGTCATCTTTGGCTACACAGAACAACACCAAACATAAACTGAGGGCGATGGAAGCCAGAGTTTCCCATGTTGGAAAAGTAAAAAGAAAAGAGTCAGGACGTAATGGCGCACACTTTTAATCTTAGTAGACTCAAGCCTATCTCCATGAGTTCAAGACCAATTTGATCCACTCTACATAGAGAGCTCCAAGCCAGCCAGGGATACACTGGGGAAAGAGAAAAAACTTGGTTGTTTCTAGATAGAATTAAATATATCAGTGGAATCCTATTTTTAATATGCAAGTGAAAAATGTAGATTTTTTTTAAATTCCCCAGGCTTGTTCATCCAAAACATCAAGACAATGAGGAGAGCAGAGCATTCTGTAATACCTTTAGGGGCCAGTTTTAAGTATGCTATGTATTTATTCATAGGGCTGAGATACAGTTTCTAATCATTCTCCAAGGACATGAACCATGCAGGTTGGTGGTTCCAAGACTAGGGCAAGAAAAATGTATGTCTGATACCTTCTTCCCTGGCAAACCGACAATGTGACACCACTGCCTTAAACATCCTGACAAACTATGTAACTGAAAACTAGTTTTTGAGGAAACTATATAAACTGAACTAGATAAATAACTGAGGTGTATTCTGTTTTCTTATAAACTGTCAAGTCATTAATGATAAGGCAAGACTAAAGAACATCTCTGGGTTGAAGCAGGCCAAAGAGCCAGGGCAAGAAAATCCAATGCCTGGATTCTAGACTTTCCAAGAACATTACTATGTAAGATGGGGGAGGGGGATGATGAATTGGTTCTAAGGAGTAGTTGGTGGTATTTTATTCATATTAGTTTCATATTCTGTGGTTATACTGAAGTGATAAGAGACAAGGCCAATAAGGAAACAGTCAATGAAAATCTAAAGGAAAACTAGGTCTTTGTGTCTGCAACTTACTCTGGAGAAAAAAATTCAAAGTAATTGTTAATGAAGAAAATTTTTCAAAATAATCGTTAATGGAGGTGCTCAGAATGGGGAAAGAGAACAAGAAAGAGGGGAACCAGAGAGACTATGACAAGACAACTATAATAAAATAACAGAAAGCTGAGTGGAAAATATGACCCTTTTATCTTATTCATACAATGTGTTTAACAGATTAAAATAACTGCAAAATAAAGTTTTCTAAAGAAAAAGATGTTTGACCTTGAATGGTCATATAATATTATACAGAATCTTAACTTCTTTTTTCTTTTCCTTTTGGACTTTACAACAAAGTTTTTCATTCTATAGGCCAGGCTGGCTTGGAACTCACTGTACACTCCAGGCAGCATGTAATCTATAAAAAATCATGCCTCAGTTTCTCATGTGATAAGAAGGGCAGATCGTACTGCGATGAATAAAAAAAGTAGCTAAGCAGGCTATGACACCAAGACAATGAACAGTGTTCCTCCATGTTGTCTGCTTCAATTCCTGCCTCCTGGCTCCTCCCTTAAATTCCTGTGTTAGCTTCCGTTAGTGACAGACTGCAATTTTAAGAGGAAATAAGTCTTTTCTGCCTCGAAAATGGCTTTGGTCATTATTTTATTATATCAACAGAAAGTAAACTAGGACACTATCTAAGCAAAGCAATACAGAGCTCAGATCCCCATGAAAGGAATGGTATTTTACTGCCCACATGTAGAGTGTGATTGATGCCTAGTCTCATGAAATCAGGAGTTCTATGTTTGCCACACTTACCACACATTGTAAATCCTGCCTCCTATGACAGACAGCAGGTTGATCTGGGACAAGTCAGAGGGCTATATTGTTCCAAGAGCCACCCCTTCAAGCTTTTGCCCAACCCCCACTGTAGTCTAGGTTTCTCCTCTGCTCAATCTCTTGTCTCTACTCTTCCATTCCCCAGAAAGAACCATGATCATGTGATGTGTGGCCCAAACTTACAACTCAGCATCTTCTTCTCAGGAACTCAACCTGGCACATACTAAATGGAACCCAATAGAACATAGTCCACAGTTTTTCCTTGTGAGTAGGTAACTTTATTTCTGACTCACAGGGCACTAGCATGCTTTTTTTCAGGTAGATTCTATCTCTCACTCTGATCCATTTACCTCCTCACGCTGTGTGACAGAGGAATTGTATTCTCCCCTTTTCATGATAGCCAAATATAAAGAATAATCACTATTTAAACAACAAATTTCCCTCTTAGGGTCCATTAGCTCCTGCTGCTCGTCCCTGTAGTGAAATTGAAATATAACAAAACAATTTCCATGGCAATAGATAATAATCTAGTAAATGTGTATTTCTGACAGCTACAGAACAGAACAAGAGGAGATTGTGGGACTGCAGCAGGACTAACTTTCAATTTCCATATATATGTCATATACGTATGTCATTATATTTTAAAATGAGGGAAAAAAAATATAGACTCACATAGTGGACAACTATGAAGAGTAAAACTAACTTCAGATTCAAATTAAAAGAAAGTGAATAACAGCCAGTTTATAATACTTTTACTAAGAAGATATATTCAACTAATGTAACAGTCTTACCTTATAAACCTTTCAGTCCTACAGTTTTTATTTGGAACCTACTACTTACTATAGAATCATTTTTTAATTACCAATATATCCCACGATCTTCTTATTAACAACAAAATCAACAAAAAATTAAAGATGCTAATGGTCTAAACTATCTCTAGAAAACAGAAGAACAGAGGAACTGAAAGTTTTGTGCACACTGGAAGGAGAGCGCTCATTGGACACCCACTCTGACATTCTCTCAAACCAGGCAAAATGCTGCTTGATGCCTTCAGGCATCACCCTGTGCAGGCCAGTGTAGGGAGTTAGAATAAATTAGATTTAGAAAATATATATATACAGTCTCTTAATTCGAGGCATGAAGATCAACTTGGCTGTGAGCGATTTAGCTTATCAGCTTGCGGAAAAACAAGGATGAAATCAAGTGAAAACAAGAAACAAACAGGAGACTTAATGGACTGAAAAACAAGTTTGAAGTCAGGAAAACAGGAAAGACTTAATGGACTTAAAGAAACAAAGTATCTGGCCTGACATTGTTTTCAGCTGCTGAGTGGGCGGAGCCCAAATTAAGCTGAAACAGAGTTCCTACTATTTAAGGACAGTGCGTGGAGCCCTATAAAGAAGAGGCCCCTGATGCTAGAGAGCTCCTAGAGTCCTGCTGAAAAAAGTGCTGGCCATCATTTGATGGCCAGATCTCCCTGAGGCAGAAAGAAGCTGGTGAGCAAAGAGAGCCTGAGCAAGACACCAAAAGGCCAAGGACTAAACGCTGTGGCTCAGCTTTTGCCTAGAGGGTTTTGATCTGTCCGAACAGTGGCCTAAAGGAAACTGTGCCTGGTTTTAAGGACTCTGAGGTAGAGTGGCAGAGTTGCTGATGCGAAGGGGCTGGGGTCTCCCAGAGAGAAGAAAGCCTTAAGCCTTATTTAAGGTGAGACTGCAATAACCAACTTACCCTGATGAACCTGCATCTGAGAGATCCAGAGAAAGGACTGCTAAGTGCGTTTAAGAATCTAAGACAAAGACTGTGTTCCTGACGATTGAGGACCTGCCCCAGAGACTGTATCATTCTAAAAGGTTAGGAAAATAATTGTCAATAGGATTAGTGGTAAGGTTAAAGGGGTTGTAGGAATTTGTAGGATTAATAGTTAAGAAATTGTTGGTGTTTGTTATAAGTGAATATAGTAATAAATGATAATAATTAAAAACTTCGGTTACAGGCAAGTTCTACTACATATCTTTTCTCTACCTCCCTAAGCTCTATGGTCACATGCTTTGTGACCCTAGAGGGCACCATGTTCCTGTTACTGTAACTGTATGGTTTAACCACATGGGCCAGGCTGATGTTTTTGGTAAATGACCACTAAGGGGAAACTCCTTCCAGTAAAGAAAATAGACTCTCTAGCCTGAGTGGAGTCACAATATTCCAGTTAAACAGGGTCATTGACACA
Organism: Lophiomys imhausi; assembly: GCA_907164525.1. NCBI lineage: Eukaryota > Metazoa > Chordata > Mammalia > Rodentia > Muridae > Lophiomys > Lophiomys imhausi. The sequence continues at coordinate 10,566,760 of CAJQZJ010001694.1, read as the reverse complement.
GCTGAGGATCACTCCTCATGAAGACAGGACCATCCCCAGCATGGCCAAAACCTAAGTAAGCTTCTCTGGTACTCTGGTCTTCATTGCTCTTTCTCTAAAAGCCCCATGTAGGAGCATCTTCCTCAAAAAGTCATGGGGTAGACTCAAATGGCATGGCTTTTCCCTTTTCTTTTCCATTCTCCTCTTCTAGGCATTTGCTGAGATTAGGGATCTCCTGCCTTGGAGTTTTTTTTCTTTTAAACTCTTATAAAATTGTCCCTGACCCTTCACTGGAGACCATTCCTAAATTATTTTATTAATGATGTTAAGAATGCAGGAGAGGATCCTGCTTTTCCCAATAGCATCTGGTAACATGAAGATACTCTCCCAAATTCCAGTAACAATAGCAAGCTAATAATGTTTTTCAAATAGAAGATTCTAATCTATCAAGTTCAAAAATAAAAGCATTTGTTGGAGAAATGGTTTTATTTTATGCATGGTTTTCAAATGAGGATTTCAATGCTCTGAGATCTGGTTACTGCCCTATTTGAGGGATTCTCTGATTGGATATTAAAAGTTGCTGATAGCCAATTAGTTGGGCAGAGAGAGAATAGGAAGGTAGGACTTCCTTGGAGGAAGAAAGGAACTCTGCAAAGAGACAAAGGAAGTGCTCTTTTCACCAGGAGACAGGGAGAAAGACTGACATGTGTGAGGGCTCCAAAGGTGCAGCAAGCCACATGACTGGTAGGGATTAGACAGCTGGGTCAGCTTAGGTGATCTAGTTGAGAGTCTGCTCAGCTAAAGCCAGAGCACTGAAATAGTAAAAGGCCTAGGTGTATTTATTTTATGGCATAAGAACCGCCCAGGGTCTGAGCGCTCTACACCTGGAGATATACGCATCCAGTCATTTACAACATTCAGAATAAATATATTAATGATTTTAACATATTTTAATAATCTGAAGTACTACCAAGTATTAGAACCCCAGCATCTAACATCAGTTTCTTTGTCTTTCAGAATACAGAATCAATATTCTCCTGCATTCTTGCACGATTAAATAATAGAGAGTAGAGAGATGATCCAACAGTTAAGAACACTATGTACTCCCACAAAGGACCTGGATTCAAATCCCAGCACCCATATGGTAGCTCAAAAACATCAGTAACTCCAGTCCCAAGGCATCCAGACTTTTCTTCTGGCCTCTGTGGACACTGGCCATAAATGTGGTATACACATGTGCAAACACTCATACACATAAAATTTTTTAAAATATAAATAAAAGTTTAAAAAATAGAAACAATAGAATATTGTACATTATATAAAGTTTAGCCTGTATAGACTCAATTCCTCTGTCTTTTGAAAGGCATTCCAATGTATAAGTGAAGGTGCCTAAGTTCCGTTTTACAACTATCACTAAAATAACTGTGCTGTCTCCTGTTTGTCAAAACAGCACACACTGAGCATTAATTAAAAGCAGTTTACCACAGGAGTTTTCTGGGACTTTGGCTCCCAAATACCTGAATAAACACTCCATACTTCTATACTCTCCAAGCCATCTCCATATATGTTGGCACTACCCTTATCTTATATTTCACTTTCTCACTTGATAATAAGTCCCTGTATCTGGGTTCTGTTTCTACAACTGTGATAAACCAAAAGCAACATAGGGAGAAGGGGGTTCATTTGGCTTAAAGATTACAGCCCAGTCATCAGGGGGATGCCAATGCAGAAACTCAAAACAGGAGCCTGGAGGTAGGAACTGAAGTACAGACCATGGATGAGTGCTCCCTATGGCTTGCTCATAGGGCCAACTGCCCAGGGGTGGCACAGCCCCCAGTGTGCTGATTTCCTCATGCCACATCAATTATATTAATAAAGAAAATGCCCCCAGAGACTGTCTAGAGGTACTCTAACTTAGGTATATTCTCAATTGATGTTCCTCTTCCCAGATGACTCTAATTCAGCAGTTCTCAACCTATGGGTTGCAACCCATTTGTGAGTGGGTCGAATGACGCTTTCACAGAGGTTGCTTAAGATTATCAGAAAATATAGATATTTACAATATTGTTTATAATAGTAGCAAAATTACAGCTATGATGTAGTAACAAAAATTAATTTTATGGTTGGGGGTTACCACAACACAAGGAGCCATATTAGGGAGGTTAAGAAACACTGCTCCGGCCTGTTTCCAGTTGGGAAAAAAAAAAAGTACAGGATATATCTCCCTGCTTAATCATAACATTCTCAAAAGTAAACTCTATTGGAAACATTTTATCCCCGTCACTTAGCTCATAGAGAATTTATGAATAACTTCTACCTGCTTGGATGCACCCAAGATTAAAACTAAAGACTTCTAACCTCTTTCAAGTCTGCCAATTAGTAATGATTGCAATAGTGAACAAGCTACTTCATCTTTTAAGGCCCTGTGTCCAATTAAGAATGAGTAGTTCCTTAGGTAGATGATCAATTAAAAGCATTTAATCTCAGACTTTTAATATGATACAACCTATGTCCCCATAACACAAGCTAGCATGCCTTGCCACTGTACCTCCTACTTGATAACCCTCCTTCCACCATTTTGGCTCTCTCAAATGTAACCTGCAGACAATTTAACATGTTCTTGACTGTTTTCCTTAGGACTTTTCTAGATGTCCAATCATCTGTCTTTTTGGTCTGAATGACAATACCTCCTATTGTTCCTGCAAATGGCAATACCTTGCACTGAGAAACCTACAGGTTTAGCAGGTGCCAGGAATATGGGTAACGTGTGTGTGTGTGTGTGTGTGTGTGTGTATACAGCAAGGCAGAGGAGGAGCTACGAGCCTGCCCTGATTCCCGGCACACACCATTAGATAAGACTGCAATTCTACTCTAAAATAACATGTCTCTTTAATAACATTTCTTAGCATCACTTTTAAATTTTACAGTTCCTATATTTTTCATAATTATCAACAGAGCTGATGCAGTTTCTCCATCAAAGGAGAGAAGGGAGGGTACCTCACACAGATAAGACCTCTTCAGACACATTCTGGAAGGAATGGTTTATTTTGATTTATTTTGTCCATTTATTTTTATTTAGCTTAATTGTTTTTTTTATGCTTCCATAAATGTTTTTCTTTCTTCTTCTTTCTCCTGAGACTGGTATATCACTTGATATGTATCCAATGGCCTTGAACTTCTGATCTTCCTGCCTCCTCCTCCCCAGTGCTAGGATTTCATACATTCACACTATACTGGATTCATGGGGTGCTGGAAAATTGAGCCCAGAGCTTCATGCACACTAGACATATACCACAAACTGACCTATATCCTCAGTCCAAAATATTTGCATAATTTTTTAATCATTTTGGAGTGAATATTTGCATTTTTAGGACTTAAATGTCATAGAAAGATTATCTTGTGAAATCTTAAAATGTTTAGCTTGTTCTAAATATAATCTGTTGTTATGGGTGAAAATTAAGTTTGTAAAATACAATTCTGATTTATTGATGAATGCTTATTCATGAATACTAAGGATGATATTTTTGTAAAACCAATATTTTCTAATTGTCAACCTATAAGAAATGTTCTAGGGAAAGCAAAAGCAATTAAAACTCATTTTCAACCTCTAAGGAACATATACCATAGTAAGAGACAGATCTGTGCTCAACTAAAACTACAAAAGCAAATAAAATGGTTTTAAAAAAACAAATTCTGTTGTTATACAAAAGAATTATAGTATTGTAATAAAATATAAGTAAGTAGAAATGATTAAAGCTACAATGGATACTCTCCTAAATTTCTTCTACTTATACTAATTAGTGAAAAATGACCAAATCCTATCCATTCAATGATAAATTAGGCGTGAGTGTTCTTGTCATGTTCCTGGTAATACAGGCAGTGTGTGTGTGTGTGTGTGTGTGTGTGTGTGTGTGTGTGTGTGTGTGT
>CAJQZJ010001694.1:10489884-10562844 GCA_907164525.1 Lophiomys imhausi | reverse complement strand
TGTGTGTGTGTGTGTGTGTGTGTGTGTGTGTGTGTGTGTGTGTGTGTTGGTAAGTCAATGTTTGCTGTTCATTAGGTTCGGCAATAAGACAAATAACATAAATAAGAAAAATGACATCATGTCAAGCTGCCCACACATTAAACTACGGACTTGATAGCTCCCACAAGATCAAATCAATGTGAAGCAGTAGATTTCAGAGAATCTCAGCCGACTGATAATACTATGCAGGAGGTCCCATCACTCCATTACGCTAAATAATAGTTTAGCAAAAACAGGTTCTCTGAGAGCTTCCCCGTGTCACACATTCATGGTTTAATGAGAGTAACAAGTTCGGAAAGCAATTGCATTCATTCACCATTCCGTGTCACTCATTTTCAAAATAAAGACTAAGAAGAGCATCTGTTCTGAGACTCTTCGGACACCATCATGGCCCCTAACAACCAGTTGCCTTATTCGTCTCTTCAAGCTTATTCTCATGACCACATGAAATCACCCCTTCCCTTAGAAACCATCGGTCTCCACTTATAGCAAAGTCAAAGTCAAAAAGTACAGTCAAGATGGGGTTCGATACGCACTGCATCTACATACCCAGCTTACTTCCTGCTCCCTTCCCAGGAGGAACATCCTGTCCGCCGGACACAGTGCCCTCACAGTTCCACAGACACACCTGTGCTTTCGGCATCATTCTCCAGTGACAAACCTTCAGCTCCTATCCAAAACTCGCCACTTAACTCAGGCCTGGCAACCGCTGAGAAGTCCTTCCAGGTCATCCAAATCCACTCCACTACCATGGTTCTTGGTGTCAATCTTTTTTTTTTCTTTGAAAACTTCATACATGTATTGACTGTATTTCTAACATATGCACCACTATTTTCAGGCCCTAGGGGCTGTTTTTTCATACCAGATTATTAATTTTAAAGCCAGATGGTTTGTCCATTAATTTTGTACATTCTATAGTAAGTAAGATATTTGGAAAAGACTTAGCTTAAATTCTGCATATAGAATTGTCATTACATTTAAATGTAAAATACTTGAGCAAAATCAGGTATGCCACTTAAAATTTTTTTGAATGGCTTACATACATGCTTTCACCCTACAAACTGTTATAATGCAAATGTGTAAGAACCCTAAATATATCTGCTAATTAGTATTCCAGGAGCCTAACATCAAAAGTTGATCCTAAAAAGCATAATATGCCCACCATGCTAGCCACTGCATGGCCTTCTAGATTTATACTCCTCATTGTGTTTGCCCGAGTACTTTGGAAAACCCAGGATATAATTGTTCTGCGAAGATAACTAAGATGCCAAGGACCAAGTTCAGTGCAATACGGTTGTGAATGGCCACCACTAAGAACTGGGATGTCAAGGGTGTTCAGTTGATTTACAGAGAGCCTTGTAGCAGAAAAGATTTGTGCAACTGCTGCTGTAGTGACAATGAAAAATTTTATTTCTTAATGATCTCATTTAAAACACATTAGATTTGACAGACTATAAATGCATTCAAATACAATAGCACATAAGGAATACTAACTATGGTTGCCTTCTTTCACAAATAACAAATGACTTTTGAACACACCTCTGAAAAGTTTTAAATGCTTTTTTGAACTCTCTTCCCACTTAGAAATCACACTCAACAGTAAGTGGAGACACAAACTGTAGAGAGCTGCGAAGTGCCGCGCCCTAAAGATGGCGCTGGTCTCCGCCTTCCACCAGCCCGACGGTGAGCGCTCTCTATGATAATAAGTTCATATTTGGCATAGACCGCTGATCTGGCTTGCTTCCACATACATGGGCCTCTAAGATAGCACCACTTGGCTTTACTTGACTGGCTGTTCATTTAGTATTTAGCCTGTGGGTTGGGTCTGCCCCATTATTCGGAAGACTGTTTTCAAGGGACCTGAATAAACTGCTGGAGAAGAGTTTTGCGAGTTGCGTCATTTCTTGCTGGACAAGGGGGGACGCGACAACAAACACTTGGCTACTTTGATCAAATGGAAAGAATCCATCTTTTGTTGATTTGAAAACACTGGGATTTGGAAAAGAACATTTCATTCAGAAAGTCCCAGACTCTAAAAGTAAATTTTATTCTAAATTTTCACATTTGACAAAGACAGTATTTCAAACAGTAGCCCACAATTCCCTAAAGGAATGATGTCAATTGATATTTCTTAAATTAATTCAGTGACCTATGATAATGTGAGTTCTTGATACACAATGTCTTGTCAGTAGGCAATGCAAAAATTCCAGAATCACTTCTGCTGTCTGAACTCCAAAGACCAACCACACGCACACAAACACACACATATGTGTGTATGTAAGTAAGTATGTATGAGTTTCTTAATTCTTACTTTACCTCACATCTGTTAAGTATGATATAAGAAAATAAACATTAAACCAGTCATAGGTTGTCATTTATGAACAACTCCATAAATTAAATACAGATGTAATCAAGAGTCAAGAGTCATGGAAGTATCTAAACACTCACCTATCTGCACTAAGACAGTAGAAATTTGTAAAATTCCTCTTACCGACAATGATTGAGTTGGTTTCAAGTATGCATACACAGCAGACTTTTAGACTTATAAGAAAATATGCAATGGTATTCTCTCACAAAGATTTCAAAGGCCTCAGGAGATGGAAACTCTCAAGTTTTCTCTGAACTCTTCCCTTTACAATGTGCCAAGTATGTAGATGCCAGCAACAGAAAGAATATAAATATTCAGACGCACAAAGATGCAACTTTATCATTTTAGTAAAAGAACAAAAATCAGATTACTCCTCAATAAAGCACATTGGAAACACCACCTAAACATTGTGACTGGAATTTCAGGCAAATTGAGCATTTTACATGGCATGTCATTAAGTACACAGAGTGGTTACTAGACATTCAGAGAACTATGTTTGAGAGGGATTAGAATATTTTCTACCTGGAGCTTTATTTGGATTATTAGGCTCCTTTAAAGCGTAGGTAAAATGAGCAAAAACACAAATGGTAAGCTCTCATGCTTGAGTTCTCAGCCTTGTATCCATTAATCATAGTAATAACAAAAAATAATCATTAAACCCTGATGACTTCTCAGATTACTGACTGGATTCTTCCACTATTCCCAACCTCTAGGAATGAATGTACCTTAGCTAGGGGTTTGGATCTCCTCTCTCTGTAGGCACTATCAAAGTAACAGGTCATTAAACTATTGTTTGCAGGACAAATCCAGCCCATGATCTGGAAGTTTTTTTTAAGAATCATTTATTGGAATATAATCCTCTTAATTACTATCTATACTTCCATTCACAACAGATGATCAAAAATCGGTAGTCTCAATTTTCAGGTTATTGTGTTTCGGATCCTTCACAGAAAAGACATGCCACTGCCTAACTGAGCTCTCTCAGATCAACAGCTTCAAGGGCATCTCATCTCCTGACAATTCCTCAACGTCTGTCTTGAGTCCTGCCCTTGACTATGTTCCAACCTGTCAAGCCACAGCCATTCTTGAAGATCTAATAGGCACACAAATCTAACACATCTAAAATAGAAAATCTAATTTCCTCCCACCCTTCCACTATTATGTCTCTGTTCCCTTTGTTCATTTACTTTGTCCAAAAACTTGAGAATATTCCACAACCTCCCCCTTATACATGGTTTCTATACCAATTAAAAACAATCAGTATTTTCAAAATACATATCAAGGCCCCAGTTACTTCCTAGTTGTTGCTTCCTAACTCAAGTCCACCATTGCCCACTCAAACTACTGTGAAAGCCTTCTTATTGTCCCCTCAGTCTGCTCTGTGCTCCTTGTTCTCTTTGTGGATAGCTCAAGCTATCCACACTGCTGACACTGCATAAAAGGCTTGGCAGGGCTGGCTCTCATGTCACCCATCTCCCTTCTAGATTATCAGCTCTGCCGTCTCCACATATGCCTCCTTGTTGTCTAAAATAGTCCTTCATAAATAGTTCTCTTCCTTCATCTTTGTGTCTGAAAGAGTCTTCCCTCAGGTATCTAACTGGTCCATTTTCTCATATTATTCAAGCATCCGTTCAATCACTCCAAATTAGAGATCTTCCTCACTCTTTCCACGTTGATGATTCATGTTTAATCTATAGCCTGCTACTATTAGATCAAGGGAAACACAGTCTAAGATTCGGATTTGCATTCATTGTGAACTGAGCTCTCAGAACACTCTGAGGGAAAGAGAAGCAAGTTCAAGATAGAGAGAAGCTGGAGCAAATGCACATCAAAGAGATTTGGACATAAGGGATAGAGGGGAATAAAGGTTCAGAAATGGCCCCACTGAGGAAAGCGGGCTAGGACATTGAGTCTAAGTGCAAATGACAGTGGATTCAGCTTATTGTGAGTGAATCAGTGAGACTTTGGGTAAGAATATGTGCTGGGGAAGTACAATAAGTTCACCCTAAACAGTGACCAATGAGTCGCCAATCTGCAACACCACTGAGTACACCATTAGCCACTGTAATAGCAATAAGTACAATATTCACAACAAAAAGTCCTATTCAGGACTGTCCTGTGTTGATTACTTTAAAAAGACAAAGAATGACCATGATCTAATCCACCTAATGATCATGTTCATTGAGACACAGGACAATTGCTCCAGCTTCTGCAACTTTTATGTATTTCTGCAAGAGGCATTCATCAACATACTCACAAACCTGAGTCACAAGCTATCTACAAGGAAGGTTTTTCCAGAGCATCACGTCACTAAATTGGAGGCACATTACTGTTCCTGCATCTTCTGATAATTGAAGAGCAAAATGGAATGAGGCAAGGTGACAATGTATTTTCACTTTTTTCATTTGATGTTTCAGTAATAAATTTCCTGTGGCAACAACCCCATATGAATAAGAAATTTGGTGATCCTAACTTCTGTGGATCTCCCATTAAAACACTTAAATTACAGGTAGGTTTAGACAAGAGAACCAATAAATGAACCATCTACAATGTAGCTGATATTTTTGAAAGGTGTGTGTATGTGTGTGTGTGTGTATACACATATATATACATATACATATATATATATATATATATGATTGGCAAGTCTGTGCTGTTTCACAACCATCTAATAAAATACAAGGCACAGACCACAGGGAAAGATGTGTAACTGAAATCACATTCACCTTCAATACCTTTGCAGCCTAGGAATGAAAAGCCTGCATCAGCACTCTCTGTCTAAATGATGTATCGATGGAAAGCTAGAATAAAAATGGTGCTAAGAATATGCCATTTATAACTGAGAATAGATGTTTCTAAGTGCTAACAAGCGTCTGCCAGTTAAAATCACTTTTGTAGGAAACGTTTTCCCTAAATATTTCCTCTAGCACTGAGGAAATTCTGTAATTCATTTTTGTTCCACACTATAATTAAACATTTTTGTGTGTTGGTTAAAGGAGTTAATAATGTGTATGTCTAAGACATTCATGCAGAGTGGAGGAACCATTCCTTATTTCAAATGAAACCCCTGCTCTCAGCTCTCTTAGAATGGCATATCCACCTAAAGAGCGAGAAGCTTCCAAACTTATGACTCGATGCAGACATTAGCCCATACTTAAAACTGTGCTGGTCTATACACCAAGTACATTAAATAGATTCCTCTAGGTGGCATATAATTATAACCAACCCTCAGAATTCAGCATGTGCTGTGTGTGTCCATTCTCAGATGCTACGCATGTAATACCAACATACAGGCAAAGAGATTAAATTATCTGAATGTTATCTTAACACTTAAAGAAACTTCAGCAGGGGTTTTTTTTGGTATTTTTAAGAGTTTATTATAACATCAAATACTCTTATTGTCTCTATATAAAGAATGTTTGAAATCTATGAACATAAAGACATATAGTACACCTGTTTCTAGATGTAAGTGAATTCAACATTCCGAATTAGAGCAATTACATTCATCACAACGAATTTGATCAGAAAAAAAACAAATATTCTGAACTTCTGAAGGATTGTCTGTACAGGCTGAATCATACTAGAAAAGTGGGCAAAAGATACACAGGCTTTTAATTCCATGACAAAAGACACGGAGGTCTGGTGGTTACGAGAAAACAAATCCATCAACCCATATGACTGCCTGTATTTCATCCTGAGTTTTGGAACCCAAGTTCAGAGGGTTTTTTTTGTTTGTTTGTTTGTTTTTGCCTATCACCACTTACATTTTATTGAGACCAGTGGGCAGACCAGAGCAAGAGGAGTGCTGGCTGTTGTGAATGAGTGTACCCAGCAGGTAAGGGGGCCAGTCAGGCACATTCCACCTGGCTCCACCTTGGAAAGAGCCTATAGCATAGGCTCTAGTTCTCGCTGGGAACCTCCAGCAGAGCCCAGTGACAGCCTCTCGGAAAGAATGGGGAGTGGTAAGTGTAATTCCCACAGTGCCCACCCCAAGAGTGAGGTGGTCGTCTGTGGCAAGGAGGGAACAAAGTCTCAGCTCATCTTCAAGTGTCCTGCCCAGCTCCTTCATTTTCTGGAACTTTGGTCTCTATGGAGCTCTATGGAGTTCTCTTAGGAACTCTCTATGGAGATCCTAAGGGAGGATTTCTGAGATCCAGAGACCCTTTGCTGGACCACTGCATCTGGTCCCAGGGAAGAATGGGCATCCTAAAGTAAGAAGCACAATCTGTCATCTGCCATACTGCTAGACTGAGAAAGGATGTGGTCTCCATCCTGAAGACAGGCCTCTTCCACACCATATGGAGCTAGCCCCCTTGCCTGAGCCTAAGAGGTAAGACCTAGGGACAGCAATTCTGGAGTTTGGAGAACAGGTCAGTCTTCACTCCCCAATGTCCAGTGGGAATAAGCCAGCACCCTGGCAGAGAATCTTCTGAAGTGTTCTGAAGGCCGAGAGCCTTGTTTCTACCTCTTACTGGCAAGTGGAGGCCATCCTTCAGCTGTAGCTGTAGTGGGTGAACAGTAAGGAAGAGGTAAGGCAGCAGGTCACCTATCAGGGAAACCAGCTGTCCTCAGCTTTGTTGCCCCCTTCAAATTAACAGCCAGCAAATGGGAGCCAAGCCTCTGGTGGATGGGTGAGTATAAGCCATGGAGCCCAGAGGAAGAACACTGAGGCCTGGAGCCCAGTTCCAGTCTCACAGCCACAGTGGAGCATGGCAGGGGACGGACAGTTCTGGAAGGCTTGGTGATGGCATGGGGCCAATGCAGCTCAGCAGCAGTGCGCAGGGCATGAGGTCTGGTGGGGGTGGGGCTGGTCCAGCCTCTATCCTACCCTCCAGCAGGATGCTAGAAGGGAGAAAGCAGGCAATGGGTGCAAGATGGAGGGGCTGTTCCTTCCAACCACACTTGTGGAGGATGGGCCCTCTTTTCCAGCACGGTCTGGGCAGGCCCCTTCCAGGCAGGGCAACATCACACGTCAGTCATCTCATCCCCTAGCTCAGCATCTTCTGGCTCTCCTTCCTCCTCAACTTCCTCCTCCTCTTCTGAGGTCACACTGGGGTCATCAGCCTCTGCCAGGCATTTGGGATGGGAACAGATGAACAAGTAGTTCTCCCTGAGGATCTTGTGGTGGCTGTGGCAGCTTCGCTCCCACTGACAGCAGTCTAAGTAGCTGATGCAGATTTCCTCGCCTGGCTTAATATCCTCCAGGGTGGTAACATGTAAAAGGAAGTTGTTTTCTGGGAAGGATGTCTCTGCATTGGGGACACAGCTGTGGTTGCAACAACTTTGAAGCACGAAGAGGCTAGATCCTTCACAGTTAAGGAACTCGCCGGTGGCTGCCTCGATGTCCTTGTACATCTGGTCAATGAAGGTGTCTAGCTGTTCCCGGTCCTGAGGCTTCAGTTCCAGAGCATCACAGGCATGCACCCACTGGCTGAGGGAGCTGCTTCCAATCCCTTGACCATTGGTCCCAACAAGGGCAAAGAGAGACCGGAATCCATCAGGCGTGAACCACTGGCTGAGGGTCTCCTCGTAAAGGGCCTCTGTGAAGAGCCTACGCAGAAGTTCCAGCTGGCCCTTGAATTTCTTCCTCCTCATTGGCTGTTTTGCTGCAGAACTGGGAGAAAAGCCTGACCCAGTGGTCCTTGTCTTTGGCCTGTTTCACTGTGGCCACCATCCGTGCCATCAGCATTATGCTTGCAGTCTCAGGATAGTGAACACTCTTCCATGCCTCCTTCAGCTTATTGAGGGGGTGCTGAGGGTCATGCTGGGATGGGCCTGAGCACAGGATCTGGTGGTACTGCTCCACAGCTGCCAGCCGACATTCTACACTGCAGTACATCACCTGGCACTGGGGGCAGTTCTGATGGCAGTCCTTGCATACACTGCACAGCTCCGGGTGTGGTAGAACCTGGCCTGGCTTCCAGTCAGCCTCCTGGCATTCTCCTCTCCCTTCTCCAGTGCCCGAAGACAGTGGTCACAGGCCCAGTACCAATAAAGTGCATTCCAGAGAAACTGCGAAGCCACCAGGGGCCTTTCAATGAAGATGATCTCTCCCTTCCGGATCAGCTGTGTGGCAAACAGTCCCTTCCCTTGGCGCTGCTCACAAAACGGACTTCCACGGAGACCTGGGCGCCCCCCTCCATGCCCACGCAGAAGGAGAACACGTCGCACATGGAGGCCGCCATCTTGGGCACGCCTCCACCTTCTCCAGAGTTTTTATAAGGAGATGGAAAAATATTTCATGGACCAAATAAGCTAAGAAACAGAAAATATATGCCCATAAAATAAATACAAAGGATGGCTATAACAAATGGACATATATTATTACAAGAAAATTATATGATATGTGAAATGTTCCAATATCATTTGAAAGCACATTTTGATGGGTTATATATTGCAAACCCTAGAACAATATACAAAACAATAAAAGGAAACATATCCAAGAATGGATATAAAATATATTCAGTTACAGTTGGTTCTTCATACAGGTTCCAAATCAAAAAATTCAAACACCATAAACTGAAAATATTTTTAAACATTTGAACTGCAATATATGGACTATTTCTATTATAATTATCATGTAAATAATATAGCATAGCAACTACTTACATGGTATTATCTATTACATGTACTCTGGGGAGTACATAGGAGGGTAAGGTAGATTTCACTCACAGTATCAGGTTACATTATGTGACCAAGGTGAAAAGATTTCACAGGTCTACCTAAGGTCCCAAGGCAGTTGACTTTGAGTTGGTTAATACTCAAATTACTCTTATCAAATTGAGTAAATTTTCCTTCTTACAGGAAAATCTTCAAGACAAGATTCTTCAAAAGGGTCCTAAATAGTAAACCTGGTGACCATTAAACAAGAACCTGAGATTGGGTGCTCTAGACAGTGAGTCACCTCTGCAAAGAGGATAATGTGAGAATGGAGACAGCTGTAAACAAAACTGGATAGTGCCAACAACGTGATCTTTAAAATTAATCTGCAGCCAAGTATGGTTGAGCACACCTACATTCACAGCACCCAGCAGGTGAAGGTCCAGGCTAACCTGGGCTATTGGATGAAACTATGTTAGGTGGTGAGAGTCAGCAAGCAAAGAAGGCAGGTGAACTGATGGGGTGCTCAATCTGGGTTTAGTGGGTGTAAGTACAGGTACTTGGTCATTGCATGTATAGTTAATAACTTCAGTCAGTCCAGCATAAGAATGTCCTCTGTAATCACTGTCTTCCCACTGTGCTTAATCACCTTCAGACACGAATGCTCCCAAGACAACTAGAACTAAGCATCTAGCAGGTTCTAAGAAGTCAAGTTTAAACTGTCCAATACTATTTTTCTTGTAAAATCCAACCAAGGAACATCAAGTAGCACAAGCAGATGATGTAGCTTTTTTTTTAAATTTATTTATTTATTGCTTCAGGTTAACATCTCCATCATACTGTCCTCTTTCGACCCTTCCCAGTCCTGTCCTCCCACCCTTTACCCCCTAACCCTTCCATCTCACTCCTCTGGAGTGGAGTGTCCCTACATATCAGTCCCCTGTCCCAGTTCAGCAGTCATATGAGGGCCAAGAGCCTCCTCATACACTGAGGGCCTACAAGACAGCATCACTAGGGAAAAGTGTCTCATTGACAGGGAGAAAAAGTCTATGTTCCCTTTGGTGTGTTGGTTGTAGTATAGATATCCTGTACCATATAGCTAAAATCCGACTATAAGTGAATAGATGCCATGTGCATCCTTCTGAGTCTGGATTAGCTCACTCAGGATGAGCTTCTCTAGTTTCATCCATTTGGCTGCAAATTGCATAATTTCCTTGTTTCTGATAGCTGAGTAGTATTCCATTGTGTAGATGTACCACAGTTTTTTAATCCATTCTTCAGTTGAGGGACATATGGATTGTTTCCAGTTTAACTCCTGGCTAAATCACTGGTCCTTTCTTCTTAGGACCACAGTGGAAAATGTACATTCAATTAAAGGTGTACCATATGATTTCTCATCTATATTCAATTACAGGCATACCATATGATTTCTCTTTTCCTTTTTTCTCCTGTTTTGACATAGAACTTCTCAGAACCCAGTGCTTGTAGAGCATAAATCTGAAGCAACTTCACCAGTGCTGAGAATGCCTGTATGAAGGTGTCTTTCACACATTTCAGTTATCAATAATTAAAATTTTATCAACTTTTCTACCAGAAAGACTACCATTCAGATCTCTGTTGAGAAAATGTTGTAACAAAAACAGTGATACATGTTGAAGTAATCAAGTACTAGTCATCCTATAGAGAAACTAGCTTAATGCTGTCAAGAAGTTGAATATACAATCTAACTATTGTGATGATCATGTAATAACATGTTGAAATTTATAAGCAGTTGTGGTTTCATTTTTTATTATAAATACAAACTAATGCTTAAATTTGTCCTTGCAATTTCATAATTTACGCTTAACCAGGACTCCTCTTAAAATGGCCTAAGTTTAAAGACTCCAACAAATCTTTGATCTTTTTCTGAGGTTGGTAAACTGTGCCTCAATTAAAATACACATGTATAAATCAATCACCTTTGCATTTCAATTCTTCTGGCACACTGTGTGTGCCACTGAATATTGATACATAAAAAGGATTAATGTGGAATATACCCCCTTCTGCTTCCTCTGGACCTCATCTGGTATCTTTGAAGCCTTTAGCACCCTGAGGCTCTGTCTCACCAACAGTAATGTAAACGTCAGTCTAGTAACTGCGTTACACCAAGAGCCTTTTCTGCTTTGCACTACTGATGTTAGTAATGTTCTTATCAGAGTTATAGTGATGATTATTTAGACCATGAATACTTTCCCTTCAGTAAACATTGAGCAAAGTGTTGGCTTGACAACACCAATTTATTTGAGAAAATTTTTTTTAAAAATTGTCATCTAATTACAGTTTACATAGTGTTCTAAATGTTATAAAAATTTGTAAAACCACCTTTCTGGATTATGAAAATTCACAGACAATATAAATATAAAATCATACAGTAGGTAAATGTCACATATGAATATTCTCAGAGTTATATATTATTTATATTTCATTTCATACTCTTTGCACTTCATTAAGTCACACTTCAATGACATAATTTCTCATTATCATATTGCAGAAATAGTCTCAGCCTGAAATTACATCAAATAAATTGTATATCAAATTTCTGAAAGTCATAGGTAGAAATTAAATGAAATGCCTAATTTCACATGAACGGCTGAAACTTCAACTGAATTAAATGTATTTAATTACCTAGCCACACTTCTGAAGCATTTTCCCTCGCTACCTCCTGTAACTGTTGAATAATGTTATTCCAATATATGAGCAATAACAGGTAGTCAAGGAAAGAGTCAACTAATATAAAATTAAATGTATGCTAAATAAATTTAAAAACCAAATTTTAGACCTAGGATATACATATTCAGGTAATTGTATTTCTTTAACTATGCCCTAATACAGTTATTAAAGACAAAGATATCTAAAAAGTGAGTCCAGCACAGCCAGGGCTACACAGAGAAACCCTGTCTCGAAAAAACAAAAAAAAAAACAAAAAACAAAAAAAACAATAAAGACAAAGATGGAAGAAAAATACATTTCTATATTCTACAGGAGCTAAGCTATCTTATCACCCTAATTCAAAACCCACTGTAGAATTCCTGGAGAAGGAAAATGGAATAGTTGGAAAAGGAATAAAGAAAATAGTAGCTGATGGTTACTCTTTAACAGCTACTGAATTTCCATTCAGAAAAATGAAAAGTATCTATGAATAGACAGTGATTTGGGTCACACAATAAGAATATACACAATGTCACTAACTGCATACTTAGATAGATGGTCTGAATGGTATCATGGTTTGGGGTCTGGGCCGGACTGTTTAGTTTTGTTTTGGTAGTGGTGGTGGTAATGGTGGTGGCACCAATGACTGAACTCAGAGGCCCATTCACACTAGGCAAGCTGTTCTAGAATAACTACATTTGTATATTTGTATTTATTCCTCCTGGGATGTGGCATGAGTTGAACTGCATTCATAAATAATGAAAATCTAATACTTAAGTTAGCTCTTCAAAAATCACAGCTAGTGGACTGACCACAGGGATCACTTGGAGGCTTCGGTCAGAGGCAGGATCCAGCCCAGCCGGTGACATGGACAGATGTAAAGAAAACTATGTCTCCAGGCCTGTTAAGACCACAGTTCCCTTTGGTCCAAAACGAGTCTTGGTGACAGAGCAGATTCCTTCTCAGAACCTAGGATCGACTAACAGTGGCCAGGCCCAGTGGGTCCTTTGTCTTTCCAGCTCCTCCCAGTGTGTCCCTCCACAAGCAAAGAAACTGTCTCAAGTGAGAAGCCAGGTGCTAAAGCAGTTGCCAGCTGCCAGCGCTCCTCGACCTGTCTCCAGGCTTAGTAACCCTCAGAAGAGTGAGCAGCCGCAGCCGCAGCCCGCAGCCTCTGGAAATAATTCTGAAAAGGAACAAGCATCAAAACAGAATACTGAAGACTCAAAAAAAAAAACAGTGGACTTTGGAAGATTTTGACATTGGCAGACCACTAGGTAAAGGGAAGTTTGGAAATGTCTATTTGGCAAGGGAGAAGCAAAGCAAGTTCATCCTGGCCCTGAAGGTGCTGTTTAAAACACAGCTGGAGAAAGCAGGGATTGAGCACCAGAGGCGGAGAGAAGTGGAGATACAGTCCCACCTTCAGCACCCCAACATCCTCAGGCTGTATGGATATTTCCACGATGCCACCAGAATTTATCTGATTCTAGAATGTGTGCCTCTTGGGACAGTCTATAAAGATCTTCAAATACTCTCCAAGTTTGACGAGCAGAGAGCAGCTACTTACATCACCGAACTGTCAAATGCTCTGTCCTACTGCCATTCAAAGAAAGTCATCCATAGAGATATTATGCCGGAGAACTTGCTTCTTGGGCCAAATGGAGAATTGAAGATTGCAGACTTCAGATGGTCTGTACATGCTCCATCTTCCAGGAGAACCACTCTGTGTGGCACTCTGGACTACCTGCCCCCGGAGATGATTGAAGGCCGAACGCAAGATGAGAAGGTGGACCTCTGGAGCCTGGGTGTCCTCTGCTATGAATTCCTAGTAGGGATGCCTCCCTTCGAGGCACACACTCATCAGGAGACCTACAGAAGGATATCACGGGTTGAATTCACATTCCTTGACTTTGTGACAGAGGGAGCCAGGGACCTCATTTCAAGACTGTTAAAACACAATGCAAGCCAGAGGCTAACGCTGGCAGAAGTCCTCGAGCACCCCTGGATCATAGCCAATTCCTCAAAGCCACCAACTGGCCACAAAAGCAAAGAGCTGACTAGCCAATCATCCTAGGGAATCTGGAGCAATGGGGACTGTGCAACTGTGACAAATGCCCATGGAGACCTCCCAGACCATCGTCACTGCCCTCAATGTGACATGGAGACCTCCCAGACCATCGTCACTGCCCTCAGTTTGCCTCACTGAGCAGGTAGTCCTTGGCCTTGTATCCAGGAAGCCCCACCTGAATACATGGCACTGCACAGCCACCAAGGACCATGCTGCTTTTTCCTGATCTAGTAATCTGTAGGGAAGATCCTACTGCAGCTGTCCCCATGGCCTGTGCCCATGAGGTGTCCTTATGGGGTCTCGATGTGGGAAAGTTACGCTCTGCCTGCCCTCCTCCACTCCCCGTGATCACCTGTGTTCTAGCCTTCACGTGCCTGAGTGTGTGTGTAACTTATTGGGTCGCCAGGCCTGGGAAAGCTATTGGAATGAATATGTAATTTTCTTTTAAATGTTAAAAATAAAGGTTTGTGTAGACTTCCATTTTCTTAAAAAAAAAATCACAGCTAGAAAAATGCAGAGAAAAAAAAATCAAGTTTCTCTGCTACTTTGCTGAGAGAAAACATAAAAACACCCAAAACTCACTGGCAGGAACAGCTATTCTGCAACACTTTAAAATGGTCCACAGGATTTGAAGGACAAGTAAAACTTTTTTGAGGGGTGGGGGTTGGCAAGACATAGTCTTACTCTGTAGGCTTGGTTGGCTATGAACTTACTATGTAACATGGGCTAGTCTTGAAACTACAGCAATCCTCCTGCCTCATCCTCATGAGTTTTGTGAATATAGGCATGAACCACTACATCCAGAACAAGTAAAGGATTTTTCAGAGTAAAGGCAGTTAACTATACTCATAACTACATAGGGCATGACCACTGATGGGTTAGGACAGTGGACAACAATTAGTCTAGGCACTTCAATTTAAAGATGTTCATTAGTAGATGAGTAGTTAATGTTGAGTCATCCATTACATAAGATACACTACCATGTCCTGTATCACACAATTCATTTTCATATTTCATGGTATATATTTAATTTTTTGTCTATTACATACATTTACCATGTGTGCACACGTGTGCATGTGCATATGCGTGTCCATGTGCGTGTGTGTTTAAACACATGATACCCATCTCTCAACATGCCAGTAGAGATAAAAGTCAGTTTGTAGGACTCTTGGCTTTCACAAGACATGGGTAGTAGGGATTACAGTCAAGTCAGCAGACTGCGCAGCAAAGTGCCTTTGCCCTCTGAGCCATCTTGCCACCCTAAGATACTTGTTTGTAAAAGCAAGTTCTGATTCGGTAGAAGCTAATGTCCAGACATCCAAGCAGCATAACAAAAACTGGTTCTGCTTTGCATCACTGGATTCCTAGCATTTAGCACATGCTACAGAGAGGATCCTCCAAAGTACCCATTCTACTTAGCAGGGAAGAGAAGAACAAGGAGTGAAGAGGACAGTGGCTAGGCAGGTGCTAAAGCATGCCATAGCCATCTGCTAGCACTCCACTGCAGGGCACATCAGGAAGACAGGCCAGAGACTACAGACGCCGATATAATAAACTAGAAGGCAAGAATTCAGATGAGGAGACTATGTCTCTATTAGTAAAATCTAAACTGTAAATCTTACATGATACATCATGATGCATACCTCTGTCCAATAGCCATGTATTCATGCATGACATTTACCCACAGTATTAAAATCTTTGGATACATGACGATTTCATATGTTCCAAAACGCTTTCCTTATTTTCATTAGTTAGAACTATTTAAATATTTTCAATATTTCATACTAAGTCACTTAAAATAAATATTAGGCGATTCTGGCATCAAAGCCAAACATAAACAATCATCCTATTTTGAGTTTATGACCTCTAAAAATTTGTAGCTATTTGGCTGACAGAATTTAGTGACTTGCAGACAACTAAGCAAAAAGTTTTAAGTGACTTCCAGGTTTATATATTCAAATGCCATTATAGGCAATTACAGGGCTTAATGGAACACTAGCTACATGTACTTCTAACATTACTCTAAATCTATGTCATTAGTTATCATGGCATCCTTTTCATTCAGCAATTGCCCTTTCAGGTTTCCCAACTGTCACTTCAGGTGTTTTTCTGATACACTAACCTTCGGTAGACACTAAAACTCAATGCCAGAGCACTGCCTAGCATGCCAACCCTACCACTACAGAACAAACAATCATACTAGCCTTTACCTTTCTGGTTTTACTTAAACACTTCCAGGATGAATCATTAAAGATGGAATGTCAAAGAGTAAATAGAGAAAAATAAAATAAAAACACTGATTGCACATGGGATGGGATGGGATGTGGGAGCAGAGTCCAATCAGGAAGGGATGGGACACTACTCCTGAGGTTAAGAGTAATGTTCCATAACAAGACAGAGGTTTGGGAGTGAAGGGCACATCTACCAAAATCTGGAAAATGCTAAATTAAGATTTCTACATATCAAGGTATAAGAATTTTGTCTAGAGCTGGGCGGTGGTGGCGCACGCCTTTAATCCCAGCACTTGGGAGGCAGAGGCAGGTGGATCTCTGTGAGTTCGAGGAGAGCCTGGTCTACAAAGTTAGTCCAGGACAGCCAAGGATACACAGAGAAACCCTGTCTCAAAAAACCAAAAAAAAAAAAGAATTTTGTCTAGAAAACACATGTAAGCTTTTACTAGACTGAAGTTAATAAGATACATAGTAAAATCATTCAGGGTGAGGTTTCTGATGCCTTATCTTACCATATAATATAAGCAAATAACAGGCTGACATAGAGTAATTACATGGGCAGTTATAAAATGGAAATATATTTTGTCAGGTGCAACTATTATTTATTGTGAAGTTCTTTTAATTCTGTATTTACTATCTTCTATAATAAATTATATTTTAAAAGAGATCTCCTAAAAGGAGCTATAGGAAATTCCTTTAACTCTAAAGTAACCTACTGAAGTATATACAAAGATTTTTAATAATGATTGTGTTTACTCCTTATTTGAATATTTCAAGTATTTAGAAATATTTATCCAAGTAGTTAAAATTGGTTAAAATCTTACAGAGTTAATTATGTATATAATTATTCATCTACTGTTTCATTCCAAGAAAATTTGTCAAAAACCTTCTATGTGGCAGATGTCTGTAACTGCTACTGAAAAAAATTAATTGCAGCACTATGCTATAAGTGCCAGAGAAATCTGTCAGGCAAAGCATTTTCTGGACCATAAAGAGTGGGTAAGATTTGGCCAACTGAGACAAAGGGAGCAGAAAGATTCCAAGCTGTGGCAATCTTGTAAGTAAGCTTCTGGTGTGCAAAACTGAATTTACAGCTAAGAAAGTAATACATTTCCTATAGTAGTTACTTTATGGATATAAATTCAGACTCATGAGAGCTCTCCTTTTGTTATATTACACACTGCTAGAAGATTCTGTCATAATTTTAATCATCACTATAATCAAAGTGTCTCCTGCTTGCCACTGAGCCACAGGTACATGTAAGCAAATAAAAATATATCCATGTTTGATTTTATTACTTCCTCAGGTTTGTTTTCATTTTGTAATACATTTGCCTCCAAGTTACTTTGAGAAACATTACTCTGAGGTCTTAAAAGTCTAAGGGTGAACCCACAGGGGCTAGACAGTGAGCTAAAATAGAGGGGTTCCCATGGCACCTTAGCTCAGTATAAAATACATCAAATTCTCAAAACTGACTAAATTATAGATGGTTCAGATAAGTGGATGGTCCCTTACCTTGGAGTAGTTTTTCTTTCTTAAAAACTTAAACTTCAAGTGTGCATTAGTTTATAGAAACACAACTTTCTTATTATGTGCAAAATGTCATCTGTTGGTTTAAATCAGATGTCCTCTACATTCTCAGGCATTTGAACACTTGGTTCCAAACTGACAGTATTATTAGTGAGTTTTAGGTGTGGCCTTGTTAGAAGTATGTCACTAGAAACAGGTTATGGGAGTTTTATATACTTGTAACATTTTGTATTAGCTCTTTGCTTCATGTTAGCAGTTCAAAATGTGAGCCCTCAGCTTCCTGTTCCATCTTCCATACCATCTGCTTGATGGCATACTTCTCTACTACAATGCTCCCGTTCTGGAAACAAGACAAAACAAACTCCTCCTTCTATAAGCTGCCTTGGCTGTGTTATTTTATCACAACTATAGAAAAGTAATGAGTACCGAAAACTGCAAATTAATTAATGTAGTTATTAGCAAGTATAAACTGTAATATTAGGCTGGCGGAGTAACCGGCAGCTCGGCCTGAGTGCCTTAACCAGTTGCCTAACTTATCCTGGAGAAAGAGCCCCGGACCAAGGGTGGCCTACACCACCTATAACCTAAACTCTGCTAATTAACATAAGTTGTTATATTAGGCCGGTAGAATTACCGGCGGCTTGGTGGGAGATTCGCCTGGGCTCAAGGGGAGTCTGGGAATCCAACAGCCCGGGATTGCTTGGACTGAGGGCCTATAAGCCGCCTTAGTCTTTTCCCCAATAATTAAACACACCAAGACCTTTTAATATTTTAACGCTTAGTCCTTAGCTGGGCAGAAAGAGTATAGGAAGGCGGGACTTCCTCAGATCAGCAGAAATTCCGCACACAGACTGTCTCCCCTTTCTGCAGGGAGACACAGAAGGAGACAGATGCCTGGAGAAGTCTGGAAGGTACTCACAGGCACATGTTGGTTTGGGGTTAACTTAGAGTAGCTAATTGAGAGTCTGCCCAGCTAAGGACTAAGCGACTTTTATTAACCAATCAAGAGAATGCCTCAGAAGGGGCGGTAACCAGATTTCAGCACTGAATTCAATGTATCAGAAACAATATTAGACCTTCTCTCAACAGAGTACAGTGGGAAATCATAATGTATTTCTCCTATTTACTGTAAACACGAAATGAAATTAAATAAACCAAAAAGCACTAAGTGTTTGGCCTTTAAAAAAAAAAAAGGAATTGAAGATATGAATAGGTGCCCAGAGACATATCCATGCAACCACACAGAGGTGCTTTTTGGTCTGGGAGGGGAACAGAGATGAGACAGAATTCACCTCCGTTTTTAAGAGTAGTCCTGAAGTTTTATTTCTAGTCCCTTTGTTTTCCTGACCACTTGTGTGTCCAGAGAGTTTTCATTAACTTCTTTTCAAATCTAAGCATCCTCCTTCACTGTTCATCCAGACCACCACTCTTTACCTGCACCTCAAATAATCCATTAAAAAAAAATACCCAGTGACAGTGACGGGCCAGAGGCTCAGACTCCAGAAGCCTTTAAATCTGTTTCACGCCATTTCTTCTGATAATTTCACATGATCCCTAGACTGAAGGAGGTATTTTGTTCTGAGAGACATGGGGATGGGAGGGAGCTAGGAAAAGTAATAGTTGAATATTTCTTCAGAGTGGAAATGTATTAAAAACAAAAACAGTATTCAAATATTTAACAAAAAAGAAACTGAAGATTTCCAGCAGGAAACACAAAACAAAACAAAATCATACAGTGTCAGAACACAGTATAAGGATGGAGTCATGTGTGGGAAAGTCTGGGTGTTTGTGAGAACACTCCAAGAAAGCAAGACAGAAGTCTTGTGACCTGAGTTTCTTCAAAACAAAGAATTGTTCTTGGAATGTGTTCTTGTGATTCTCCCAGCTGTAGTGGACAGGAGTGAGTTTACTTCACCTGTTAGTATTCATATACCTCTAGGGAAAAACATGTTTTTGCCATGTGAAGCTCCCCTTGTGATTGTGTACAGCTTGAACTCATGAGAACTTTACTCAGGTGACCATCTTATCCCTCAGGGTATAAATTTGTCTCATGCTCTGAATAACATTGGCTACTGCAGGAGACATAGTCTTCCTCGTTTTTTAGGCCCAGCTCTCCCTGGTTCCTGCCACCAAATAGAGCTGTAAACAATATAATAATGGTGCTGGAGAGAGGGCTCAATGGTTAAGAGTAGTTTCTGCTCTTCCAGAGGACCCTAGCTCAGTTCCCAGCACCCACATCCAGCAGCTGACACTCTCTGGTAACTCCACCTCCTGAGATCTGGTACCTTTTTATGGTTTCCACAGGCATGCACACACACAGTATACATGTACACAGACACTCACACATGCACATAAATAAAACATTTGTTTAAAAGATATAGAATACTTGACTTCATTTTTCAGTACACATGAGAGTACTGCTTCATAGAAAATGTTATTATTGTATTAGGTTCAAAGAAGTGGGAATTTGAAGTTGACTTTGACATTTCATCAGTAACCCTACTGAATAAATCTCAAACAAAAGGAACACTGCTGCAGTGTGCTCACGCAGTCTGTAAATTCCAGATTAATGGATAAATGTTATATACTACTAACCAAGCTGTGCTTGTACCACACAAAAAGTAAAACATCAGTGTGAAGAATAAATGTAGCCCCACATGTCATAGAAAAAAAACCAATGAACTCTTCTTATGTGCTCAAAAAGGAAATACAGAGCATAAGTGTAGGGGTTGGATGGATTAGATTTGGAAAATATATAGGAGTTTCTGATACTGACTCTTAATTCGGGGCCTGGAGAGCATTATCAGCATGAAGTCAGCAAAAACAGGAAAGACTCAATAGACTGAAAAACAAGGTTGAAGTCAGGAAAACAGGAAAGATTTAATGGATTTGAAGAAACAAAATATCTGGCCTGACATTGTTTCAGCTGCGACTGAGGACCTGCCCCAGAGACTGTATCATTCTAAAAGGTTATGAAAGTAGTTGTTATGATTATCAATAGGTTTAGTGGATAGGTTAAAGGGGTTATAGGATTTTATAGGATTAATAGTTAAGAAATTGTTGGTGTTTGTTATAAGTGAATTTAGTATTAAATAAATAAGTGTTAAATAATAATTTAAAAGTTCAGTTACAGGTGGCGCCCAACGTGGGGCAGGTCCTCAGTCGTCAGGAATACAGTCTTTGTTGTAGATTCTTTAACGCACTTAGCAGTCCTTTTTCTGGATCTCTCAGATGCAGGTTCGTCAGGGTAAGTTGGTTATTGCAGTCTCACCTTAAATAAGGCTTCATGCTTTCTTCTCTATGGGAGACCCCAGCCGTCTGCAGGCCAACTTACTTCTTTTGAATCAGGAACTCAGCTGCTCTGCCTCAGTCCTTAAAGCCAGGCACCGTTTCCTTTAGGCCACTGTTTGGACAGATCAAACCCCTCCAGGCAAAAGCTGAGCCACAGGGTCCAGTCCTTGGCCTTTTGGTGTCTTGCTCAGGCTTTCTTTGCTCACCGGCTTCTTTCTGCTTCAGGGAGAGGGCTGGCCATCAATGGCCAGCCCTTTTTTCAGCAGGACTCTTGGAGCTCTCTAGCATCAGGGGCCTCTTCTCTTTCTGGGCTCCATGCACTGTCCTTAAATAGGAGGAACTCTGTTTCAGCTTAATTTGGGCTCCGCCCACTTAGCAGCTGAAAACAATGTCAGGCCAGATACTTTGTTTCTTCAAATCCATTAAATCTTTCCTGTTTTCCTGACTTCAACCTTGTTTTTCAGTGTATTAAGTCTTTCCTGTTTTTGCTGACTTCATGCTGATAATGCTCTTCAGGCCCCAAATTAAGAGACAGTATCAGAAACTCCTATATATTTTCCAAATCTAATCCATCCAACCCCTACACTTAAGATTCAGTCTCATTAAGTAAGTTCATAAGACTGGCATTTCTTACCCTGAAACATGTTCTTGTTAGATGCTAGATGTAGATATGCATCATGTTTTAAAGGGATGCTAATGACATCTGTCTAAAAAGGTGGGTGCTGTTAGTACTGACTTTAGACTTTTGGTCTTCATGGTATGCCCTTCTTTCAAATGTAGACTGTTCACAAGGCATACCTACAGACCACAGAGGCTCAGCCCTGAAGCATAGGTGCATATCTGACCCTTCTTGATGCTTTTGTTTGTTTGTTTACAATATTCTGAGAGAACGACTTTCTTTATTGTTCTCTTATCTTGTATTTCAATCATGTAGAATGACAAGGCAATTAGAACCTTATTTCACAAATAAGTCATTCGGCTTTACTTGTCTGAAGCAAAGTAGGTTTCTGTTTCATATCTCAGTGATAAAGACACAAGCCATAGAAAACTAATACTGAAAATATCAAAAGAAAGAGGTTTCTATAGTAATTTTTAAAAATATTGAAAGACAAAGATAAAACAATTTAATATAAAAAATGAATGGCTGAAGACACATAGTTGAACATCTACAGTCCTAAAACACCTTTATAAGATGTTTGTATGTAAAATAAATCTATCACTCTGAAAAGAAATGAGAAACTTTTGGTAAAAAGAATGAAATTTTCATTTAAAATATTTTTATGTATTTTGGTAGAGTAACTTTCTAAAGAAATGGCCACATACCTAACAATTTTATTTTCACCCCAGAAAATCCCATTCTGTCTTATTTTGGTTTAAATCTGCTTTGGTTTAAAACTAGAATATGTAAAAAGTTAAAAGAAAAATACTGCAAGGTATAAATCAAGCCCTATAACTACCACCCCCTGTCAAATCTGTAAATGCTCTAAAATATAATATTAAACATCCAAAAATACACACACACACAATTTTAGGCATAGATAGATGGATGGATACATAAATGCCTGTCTTCATGCATATATAGCAGGTGAATGAATACAAGTTTAAAAAAATAAATGGAAGAATATGATACTTTCAAAAAGCATACAATCTTTTATTTTCTCTTTTCACTTATTAATCTTTGAGGTGTCCTTGAACCTTAAGGAGGAACAAAGTTCTCAAAGGACTATAAGGAAATGGATGCATGTTAACATATAAAAATGGGTTGTATGGGCTGGGGGGGAGGTTGTATGTGTGAGCAGGCAGACATTCATTCATATACTCATTTCTGAGGAGGGGAAGAATTGCTTCTAGTTGTACTCTAACAAGGAAGAGGGAATTCCAACAACACTAGAGTATTTTTAAAGTGTTTGTGCATGCTCAATTTCCATGGTGGAGCAAAAGTAGCATCCTCCAAGCAGGAGAGTCAACCCAATATTCTCAAGAAAGTATACAATCAGCTTGAATTCAGGATGCTCAATTCACCACAAAGTATATAGCTTCATTCTAGCCAAGCCCAAAATCTCATTGTGTGGTAAACTCATGGAAGCTTGAGATAAGATTACTAACCTAACTGGGTACTGCCAGGTCTCAAAGCTCTCTGTGAATAACACTGTAATTAGAGACACAAAAGTTCTCAGGAAACTGTGGCTTTACTTCTGATTTTATATTATAAATCACAAAGTCTTGTTTGACAACCCAATTCTTATTGGGGTAGCAAAAATATCAGTAATATAGAAAATAAGAATATTAGAATTTAATAATATGGTAGGAAATGCACTTAGTGTTTCCACTACTTCTACCATGTGTTCCCTGGAATAACTAAATTGTCTATATCCACAGATCACTAGAATGAAATTTAAAATAACTAAGACTATGACATTATTCTTCCTTTCCTTCCTATTAGGAGAAATGAAAGTACAATTTATAATCTTATCTTAATTTTATTTATTATTTATTCATGGGTGTTTGATTTGATGCATTTCTTCATAGCATACCCCTAATTAACACAAGGAACTTTTTTTTTTTGGTTTTTCGAGACAGGGTTTCTCTGTGTAACAGCCCTGGCTGTCCTGGACTCGCTTTGTAGACCAGGCTGGCCTCGAACTCACAGAGATCCACCTGCCTCTGCCTCCCAAGTGCTGGGACTAAAGGCGTGCGCCACCACCGCCCGGCAACACAAGGAACCTTAAGGTAAGATGTAGAAACCTAGAATTATCTCTCTACTAAAGAGCACACACAAAATGATCCTCTTCTCTGGGCCCCTGAAACAATGAACTGGCTCCTTTTTATGAACTCCAGCACTGTCTTTTACCTGTCATCAGAAAAGCAAGGCCTGGGTGAAGTGCAAGAGGCCAGATCAGGATTGGCAGCCTGAGCCAGCAAGTGCCCCACACATGGGCTCAGAAACTGTCCAGAGCTTGCAAACAAACAGCAGGAGCCAGTCACAGCGCCTGAAATGAGCAGCAAAATCATACCTGCCCACTGTGAAATAAAAGCACTGAAAGCTGACTGCAAGAAAAAAATCAACAGCAGCATTCCTGATTTCATGTTTATGAAAGTACATCCCTTCACAATAGAAGAATTAAATGAAGGAAAGATTCATGCCTAGTTGCCCTCCAACCCAAATGCAACAGTCGATGTTTCTTAAATTGAGGCTTCAACAGCTAAATGGCGCTTTCGCAAGGTGATGGAATTTCAGAGATGATGCCTCCCCGAGGATCCCTCTGAGCTTTTCACAAACATTTATCATGGTGGCAAAATAATTGCATAAGCTTCTTTATTGTACACATCAGCGTGTGCTTGAGGAATGCAGATTCAAAAATCAAATGCACAGCAGAAGAGTGAACATAGTACCCAGGGGAATATGTGAGACCAGAATCAAAAAGGCTTAGTGCACAGCTTAAAGCAAAACAGAAAGCTGTGCACACTTTGGTGGGAATGATGACAGAGAGCTTGCTTGGGGGTCACCTCCATGCAAACACAAAGGAGAAACTTTCACTCTCTAGGGAGGACATGGCATTTCCTGTCCATTTAATTTTACCTTTTAAATTACAAAGTAAATGTAATGTAATTGAGACAGTGATTATAATTGGGAAAGAAAACATTATGTAATATAGAAAATAAGAATACTGAAATTTAATAATAGTAAGAGAAAGCATGTAATACTTCCACTATTACACTACATTCCCTGAATAAGGTAAATGGTTTATATCCACAAATCACTGGGATGAAATTGAAATAACAAAGACTATAATGTTATTCTTTACTTCCTATTAGGAGAAATAAAAGTATAATTTATTATAACATATATCATATATATAAATATTGGACATAAAGCCAAGGGAAAACAAAAACATGCTCAAAAAAAAAAAAAAAAAAAAAAAAAAACCTCAAATGAAAGGAACAGGAGGCTGAAAGAAATACAACATTTCTCAAAATAAAGAAAAAGTAACAAAACAACTTAAAACACAAAAATAAAATTGCTCTCCATACCTCATCAAAAACTTGGAGGCTTGGTAAAATGAAGATGCAGATTAAAAACATGTCCTGAAAATTCAATATTATATATATATATGTATATATATACATATACATATATATTATATGTATATATGTTCAGCATGTATAAAATAATCAAAGAGTACAAGAAGTATAAAGTAAAACTAATTCCCTACACTGATAACAAAAACAGTACTAAAACTAACCAAATACCACATATGAGCTGCCTAATTCTGCTCTTTTTATGCTTAGATAGAATATGTATCACTACCTATTAAAAATGTTTATCATGTAAAATATAAATACATGCAGTAACTTAGTACTGTATGTATTTGTTATACTAATATAGCATACTATATATTATAAGTTATAATTTGTTATATTATGTAATAATAATATAGTATTATTAATATAGCATATATTATTATTTATATATAGTAAATGTATGGCTATACTTGAAATAATTTCACCAAATTAACATTTACATCATTTACATCTTTAACAAAACTGAACTTAATCTTTTTTGTTTGTTTATTTATTACTTCAAGTTACATCCACATCACATTCCCCTCTCTCCATCCCTCCTGGTCCCATCCTCCCACCCTCTCCTCCCTCTCCCACCTATCCTACTCCTCCAGAGTAGGTTGCCCTTACATATCAGCCCCACTCAGCTCAACAATCATATGAGTGTTAACAGCTTCCTCTTGTACTGGGGGCCTATATGGCAACCTCATTAGGGCAAAGTGTCCCACTAACAGGTAACAAGGTCTATGTTCCTGTTCCTTTTGCTGTGTTGGTTGTAGTATAGATATCCTGTACTATATGGCTAAAATCCAATTATAAGTGATTAGATGCAATGTGCATCCTTCTGAGTCTGGGTTAGCTCACTCAGGATGAGCTTCTCTAGTTCCATCCATTCTGCTGCAAATTGCATGATTTCATTGTTTCTAATAGCTGAGTAGTAAATGTACCACAGTTTTTTATCCATTCTTTAGTTGAGAGACATGTGGGTTCCTTTATTTGTAATAGCTAGGAACTTAACCTTTTAATGAATATCATTCAAAATTGATTTGCTTAAAAACCTCATCCCACTGCTGTAACACTTTGAAAAAATTAAATAGAAAAAAAAACTATCAGACAGCATCATTAGAAAATACATATAAAAATAAATTCTAGAAAGATGTATATAAAATAATTTCAATTTTACTATTTAAAATCACAATATCATTATTTTTCTGTGAACATCTAACCTATACCAACTGTCTACTAATTATCACACATTCATGGACCCATCTTTTCCTATCTAATGTATGGATTCTCTGACCCACCGGAACATCAACTCCTGAAATAAAAGGGTGCTTTCTTTTTTGTTCACTCGCATATCTCCACAGGCAGAAGTGCAGGTTGTACAGTTGTATACAACCTACAAAGCCAAATGTTAGGCTATGAACAATTATTATACATACAACAAAAAGCCTGCAATCTTGACACTCTCACAGCCCCAGGAACAATGTGGCACTACAGCTGACATGCCTGCCAGCTGTCAGGCCATTTCTTATCTATACGTTTCCTTCAATGTTATTGCACATCAACATGTATAAATTTTTGTGCCTTTTTTTCATCAACTTTATCAAAGAAAAATACTCTTGAGCATACTATAAATGAGTTATTATACTAGAATTTAGGTACTTTCAGCCACAAATATGAGTATGTTTATAATTAAGTACATATCACTTATTGTTCTTTGAAGACAGTGATTCAAGTCCCATAGTCTATATATACATATCTATAACATAACCCATTAAGATTTTAGACATAGAAAAAGGTTTTCCTAGCCATTAAAAATTATAATTACTTTTTAAATCATCTGCCATTTCCTTTTTGTACATACAAGGGATTTGAGTTGAAATAACCACAGCAGTCAGGAGTCTCTGCCTCCCTGTTTTGCAAACACACTCTTCTCTATAGCATGTCTGACAATCCTCTAGAGAACAAAAGTTCCAGTTTTAATACCAGTTCAAAGATAGAAGTGTTTCATTGGAAATCTAATTTAGGGTAAGCAATCTCCTTTGCGTGTGATTGTTTTATCCACACAAAGCTGTAAAAGACAAGCTAATGCAAGGCAAAACCTCTCTGGGATTGACATTTGCTATCTTAACAAAGCTGAAAGCCAATCAGGGGGATACTAAGGTCAATGAAAGGAGCTTCAATCCACAAAGTTCTCATACAGTATCTCAGTATCCCTGCATGAGTAGTCAACATATTCCTCACCCAGGTTCCTAACACCTTGCTATTACCCACCCCTACACTGAACCACTAAACCCCTCCTTTCTGCTTTCCCTTTCTCTCATTCTGTTGCAGCTCCGAGTAGTTTCAGGCCCTTTCTTCCTCCCAAAGGTTCTCACATCTCAAAATTGCACACCTGCTCCTGATGACTCAGAGAAAGAGCGTAGTACCAGTGTGGAAGAAAGCTCAGGAATACTCAGGTTGATTAACAGTGTGTGATATCCTGGTGCCCTGCCGGTAATGGACTCTGAATGGAACCATCAGAATCAATGCTGTAAGTGTTCCATACCCAGCAAGAGGATTCCTTCCTAGGAGCCACCTGACCATGTTCCACACATCTTCAACCACAATTTTGGTGTATACCTCTACAGACAATCATAGCCTAAAATTATATCAGGTGTTTGCCTTTTAAAAACTGTTTTCAATCACTGAGGGTACTCTTTGAGATAGTTACCTGATCACTTCATCATTTGCAGTTGACTGGTTCTCTAGACTTTCTACTATTGGATTTACCTCTTCTATGACTCTCTGCTCCCAATATAAACTTTCATCAGTGCTGGGATATTGCACAAAATAACCCTGAAACTACCCATCAGATCAAGAGTGGCTACAAAGTGTATCTCTAACTTCAATAATGGCTCCCGCTAATGAGAGGACATGTTCCCTACAAAATCTGTGTGGAGCTATCTTAAATGCTCAAAAAACACAAATTCAGCCTGGTAGGAACTAGGACTTGTGGCACATCAAAAAGCATGTGTTTTCTCTACTTTCCTAATAACAAACAAAAATACTACCAGAAGTCCCTAAAATCTCATATTAGCTTGTCCTTAAGATCACAGAAGTTACATGGGGTTGTAACTTCAAATTATGGTTAGCTGATGTTGTACATGTTAAATTCTGTGAACTAAAAACCAAACCAAACTGGCTTGGACACCAGCATAATTATCACATAAATGTATCAAAACAAAAGAAGCCCTTGTATTGACAAAGATACATCAAGGTGATTGTGGGCATCGGAGCCTCCAGAAACTCTGGGTTTCCTGTGTGCTTTCGACATGCTGAGGAGTTTTCAGTTCACACCAACTTCTTAAGTCAGTTAGTGAACTGTAGACATATAAAGCACAGCTTGCCTTTCTTTTCTTCAAGACAAGGTTTAAAAATTCTTATCCACTCCCTTGGTTTTAAACAGAAGAATAATGGAGCCCACAGAGGAGACTCATTTGGGCCCAAGAAATGGACTGGAGACAGGAATGTCTGGAAACTATCTGTCACTGAATCCTTCATCTTTCCAGCTGGAATAAAATGCTTCAGACTACCAAGACAGCACACTTTTAGGGCAATACAATCAGAGTAAGTTCCTCTGTATGCAAGGAGAACTATAGCCTCTCTGATCCAGATGGAGCTGAATTCCCAGGACACACTGCAAATATGCAGTGCTTAGTACAGCCAGGCACACAGAGCACAAACATGTCCCAAGTCTTCTCAAACATATTTTAACAAAGAACACATCAGTGTTCTGTTTGATATTATCTCCCAGTCCAAACTGCATGCAAAAGAATGCTGCTCAAAATATTCCAGGGCTCCAGGTTTACACATGTTGTGACACCACATGGAGAAGGTTGAACTTACTAAAATGCCAAATTATTATGCTTAACTAAAATGCAAATGGCTACTCAAACTCCCCTGCCTTCTATTTTTAAATGTGGGTATCAATGTAAATATTCTCAGAGTATATTTTCAATTGTTTCTAGCTAGTCATCCACAATAGAAAGAAGTGAGGGACTAGAGTCTGGTTTCTGAAGGGGTAGTGTTAAGCATTCTAAATGTTAATTGGTATTGTTTGCTGTCTGTTACATTGTCTCTGATTGGTTAAATAAATGCTGAGGCCTGAGATTGGGCAAAGAGAGAGAAAGTGGGACTTCCTGAGATTAGAAAAGGAAGCCTGTGCTGTAGACAGATGATTAATGCATTCCAGCCAGGAGCAGGAAGGAGGAGGTCACACACCATGGTTTAGGAAAAAAAAAAAAAAAAAAAAAAACTCATTCCACATGGCCAGGAACATCGGCATAGCAAGGAGAATGGCAGTCCAAGGGGACATATGTATATATGACATCATATTTGGGTATTAGAATTAAGAGCTAGCTTAGGTGGGCCAAGATTGCTCAATTCAGACAAGGCTTGTGAAAATCCATGTGGTCTCTGTGTGCTTATTTATAATGGCGGAATAAGGATTAACGGCTGCAGAACTAAGTAAATATAATATAAATACTTTTTACTAATTTAATTCTTTCTACAAATGGTGCCCAACATAATCTAATTAATTTTTTTCTACAGGTTTCTCTATATTGTAAAGTGAAGAAAAGTCCAATGCCATTGTAGATAGGAAAGCTGAACTGTAAAGAATGTATCATGTACAAATTTGGTATTAATGGTTTTTAAAAGATAAAGAAGTTTCAATGGATAATTAATTGAATCTCTTCATCACCAGAGAAATATTATTGCTACTACTGTTTTGTTCATAATATTTTAAATTTATGTTTTTGTTTACTAATTATAGCATATGTTTCCTTATGTTTTAAAACAATCTGTTGATATACAATACCTTGTGTTGAAGCTCAGATTATGCATTTTAAGTATATATACATCTGTGTGGGCAAGTGTTTGCACATGCACAAGTGCACAAGACAGGAAAGAGGGAACAGCAGTTAAGGGTCTGTAGAGAAAGATGCTGGCTTCTAATTCCAGGCCTTACAAGCCCCACTCACAATCATTCTGCATTTGGATCATCTTAAAAGTAGCAAGTTACCTTGGTAGTCAAATAAAACATCCTATTTCATTCTACTGGAGAGATGAGCTATTACTTAAACTGTGTTGCTTTCAGTGAAATGAAACAATGATCTCTACCTCTAAGGTTCTAATTATGACAAAACTAATACTGAACACTTATAAAGTCATTACAATAGTGTTTTGGATTGTTGCATCTCTAAATAAGTGCTAACTTTTAAAACCTTGTTGTTGCTGCTGCTAAGACAGGGTCTCTCTATTATGTAGCTCTGCCTGTCCTAGTAACTTGCTATGTAGACCAGGCTTTCCTGGAACTCACAGAGATCCACCTACCTCTGCCTCCAGAGTACTGGGATTAAAGGCATATGCCACCACACTCAGCTTTAAATCATTTTTAATTTGCCCTTGTTTGTCCTCATCTCCTTTGCATCATTGTCATTTCCATCCTTACATCTTTAGCAAATGCTTACCATCAAATCCAGCATATATTTATCTATGTGCTACCCTCAGAACATATACAAAAGGTCATAAATATATAGATACATACATAAAATAGTTTAAGCTGATCTGGTCTCAATGGAATGAAACCATCATGCGTACTCATGAGCAAACATTTATAGACTGAGAATTAAACTTGAAAGACAAATGAGAATTCAGATCCTATCACACAGTCTAAGGAATTCTGAGTGATCTCACTTGCACCTCAGAGCTCAGATTAGATTATCCTTTCTGAGGATAATCTTAGGATGTGGGTACAGGCTGAAACAAGATTAACTGTAGAAAATGAAGGTTACAAGAACACAGGAAAAGAAGAGAACTGAGCAGACAAACTAACTCTGTAGGCTTGAGAAATGACTCGACTGCTCTTCCTTCTGACCTACTTGAGCTCAGGTTCTAGCAGCCACACCAGGGTGCTCATCACCACCTGTAACTCAAGTTCCAAGGGATCTGATGCTCTCTTCTGGTCTCCACAGATAACCACACACACACAGCATACACTCACATTGACACATACATACACATAAATAGAAATAAATCTTAAAAATAAAAGAAGTCCTTTCAAACATTATACATTAAGGACCACAAACTAACATTACATAATCCATCACTGAGATGACTGTTACATTATAAAAACAAATGTCCAAACACTGATTAGTCAATACTAAGACATGTGTTGTCCATCCCACATTTTCTATGGACTTGACACTAGTAGCATAAGTAGACAAACCAATACAATGTCTGATTATGAAGCAGGCATAAACAGATTAAAAGACAAGATATACTGCTGTAAATAATATAAGCTAATGTCTTTCATCCAGATTTAAATACCTCTACTTGCTAATGAGCAGGGGGGGGCCAGGAGAACTATCTTCAGAGGACACTGTTATCACTCAATGACACATGGAACACTTCCACCTTATCTGTTGGTGACCACCTGGATATATAAATCAAGATGCAGTTCTTTAAAGTTCTTATCAGCATCTACCCTATAAAATGTACCTTAACTATTCAGATGCATCTGGTGTAGTGAGGTAGTCTGTATTAGAGTCTGCATATTTGGGATTGTGAGTCAAGAGCTATTATTTTAGCAAGCAGTCAAGATGTGTACACTTTTGCCAAAGTAGCTTTGTCAATATGGTCTTTTTAAAAGTAGGCACAATTTAGAATGCCCAAGACAAGACAGGGAGGGTTACACAGAATTGCCATAAAATTCCTAAAAAGAATATGACTCAAATGTAGTCAAAATCCTTGGTAAGTAAGATTTATTCCAATATATCATCTCTGCCTTGGAACCCTGATAACTCAATGCCTAGCTTCCTACAACACACTGTATTATATTCCACTGCTGAACAGAAAAGGACAAAAAAAAAATCACAGGGTAAATATCTGAACATTTTTTAATCTTGAAAAATGCATGTCTGTTCACTTCCTTCTCCTCTGCCAGGGATCTTTCTCAACAAAACCAGCTTCAGGCTCTCCAAAACTATAAAAGAAAGAAAAGAAACCTAAACAGGAGAGAGCTGGGATGCTCCAACTCAACAACCAACCTATACACTCCATTTTACATGGCAGTCTCTCACCAGGTCCTTGAGCAGCATCCTGACCCCTCAGACATGTACCAGCATGTATCTCTTTTCCACATTACAGAATTTACGTATATAATTAGTGTCTGCGTCTGCTTGCTGGAAGTATACTTCACAAGCTATCATAAGAACTAGAACATGCTGTACATGCTTGGGAGCCCACTGCATGATCAGCTGCCATTCTGCCTGTGCCAATCTTCTCAACCAAGACAGAGCCACCTGAATAACTTGTTCCATCTCTTCTTATTTTACACATGATTTTTCTCCAATTTGTGTCATCAACATGAATATGAGTCCATTGCCATACCAATTAGATATGACATAAAGCAGTTCCCTCTCCCAGCTGAGTTTTATTTCCAAGGTTTCAGTTACCTACAGCCAACTGAGGAGCACACAAAAAACTATTCAAATTCCACAAACAAATAATTCATAAAATTTAAATTGTGTGTCAGTCTTGTGAATTACTTTGCCCAGGGGAGCCACACAGTCTAGTGTATCCACACTGTATATGTTACCTTCCTGTTCAGAATGTCCGTGTTGTATTCCTGTTAGACACTTGGAAGCCACCTGGGCTCTGAAGTCAAGTGTCATAGTAGCATACTGCTTATTTTAATAAATAATGGCCCCAAACTACACAAGAGCGAGGACACTGTCATTTATTATTTGCTAAAGGGAAACAATAGAGTGCTCTTAATGAAAAGGTAAATGGTCACAACTTAATAATGAAAGATAACAACTGAATTCCAAGATCACTTTATGCTAAGAATGAAGCTTCTCTTTCCCAAGTAATGAAAGGGATTCACGCTAACTTGCTGATGCACATCACAGTTCACAAGTTAAAGGTGTAGTGCATGGTAATACTTAACTACAACAGGAAAAGCATTAACTCAGAGTTCAAAACTATCCTAGGATTCAACTCTCCACTGGGTACCTTCAAACATATCCCCTATGGATAGTTTGACCACCCCATGCACTATCTAGCATTTACTAAAGTATTAATGGTGTATTACTCCTAGCTAAACTTTCAATTGAATTGAATTTTTTAAGCTTTCATTGAAATGTACACTGCACATTGACTCTGTCCACCATATTCCGCTACTCACTCTCATCCCTCCTCCTCTGCTATTTGTCCTCTTCGTTCAGTTTCACTTTACCTGCAAGTCACACATGCACACATGGTTTTATGCATCTATACGCTAATTTTATTTTATGGCCACAAAAATCCCAACAAACACTTTGTACAGTGTGTTTCTCCTCTCACGTCACCACATCTCCATAGTCTCCTGCCCTGAACACCAATCCTATCGATTTAATACTAGAGTTCATTTGATCTCTCCTTTTCTACAGATTAACGTATCTGATTTTCCTGATCACCAATATTCTACTACCACCAAAAAAATCTTGCTAAAAACGAATCAGAAAAACATTTATAAATCTACTGAACTGTGGTATCCATGTAGTTAGATGCATAGCAGGAATACATGTGTGTATTTCACACATCACCAAATCTTATGAGACAGTTTCATAAAAGTGAATTGAAACCACATAAACCCTGGTGATTTGAATCTCAAAATTCTCCAGTTACATTTTATTCTCAGTTATTTCAAGAAGTTTCTGTTTCCAAAGAGGTAATTTAATGTTTTGTTTTAAATAATTATATAAACTTTATTATTAAAAACTTATAAATAAAACCAACCTGCACCAAAATTAACCAGACATAAAACCTCTACAATTAAATGAGCACCTATATAATTGTAACAGGCATTTGGATGAGAGGCTGTGCAGCGTCACTGTGGAAGTGTAAGCAAATAAACCCTTTCCTCCCCAAGGTGCTTTGGTCATGGTGTTTTATCCCAATAATAATAACCCTGACTAAGACTAGAGCTGTATGTGTTTTACTTTTTTGTACCCCTGTAGGGAAGTATACACACACACACAAAAACACACACTGACCATGTCCATTCCAGTAGCTCTCACAGTAATTATCTAATAGTATGATCACAAGGCTGCATAACTACAGCCTTTCTTTGTAGCTTTTTCTTCATAGAAACTGATATTTGAAGTGACTTTTAAAATAATGGCCATCTTTCATGAACACATTTTCTTAAAACTCCCACTCTGCCATAAGCCATCCCATTTAAATTACTCAAACTAAAATATGGTAACACATTTCAATGAATCTAAAGGGTTACTGTGCTGGGCATCTGGTGATAATAGTCCACCAGAAAGCAAAGAAAAATACAGCCAATCAAATGGTAACATCATGTTTCTTTATCACTTACATTTCTTGAGCCTTTTGTGTATCATCATCATCATCATCATCATCATGTCTCCCACTGGTCTTCAACTATGCCTTTAGGTATATACAACTTATCTTTACAAGGTCAAACCACAGGATTTCTCACAATTACTGTTGTGCCTAAAATGGGCCTTACTCAAAATGTTGACTTATATGTATGCATGCAAAACAGTAACAAACTACAGCAAAACCAGTGTCTGAAAACCTCAGGGTCTACTTCAGTAGCTCAGAAAGAATTTAAACCTGCGTGAAGCCCAGGGTACAAGCCTCAGGGCCAAATAATTTAAAAATTTAGAACATGTTCTATTTCTAATTTCAGATTTGCTAAAAATGAACAAATCTGTAATCTTTGTAGAAACAATACACTATTGTTATAAATTCCAAAAATATATTCCATGTCTGCAAATGGCAATTTGCTTATGACCAGAAACTGATCACTAGGCCAATAGCATTTGCCTGAACACTGGAGCTAAGATAAATGCTGCAGACTCAAAGAAAGTAATCAATCTTAAACTGAAAGCCAAAGTCTCAGTGAAACTAAATAATCCTTTAAGATACCAAACAGCAACTGAAGTAAGGTTATCTAATCTCTTGTTCTCTACAAGAGCAGTAGTGATGACTTGGTCTCTTGGGCAGGAAAGACTGAACAGCATCACAGGGCTTGCTTAAAGAGAAATGATGAACCCTAGAATCCACACCTCACAGCTCAGGTATCACAGCCTCCGTGCTTCTGGCATCCCTTTCCTCTTTTCTTTCTTTCCTCTTTTCTTTCTTTCTTTCCTCTTTTCTTTCTTTCTTTCTTTCTTTCTTTATTGCTTCAGGTTACATCTCCATCATACTGTCCTCTTTCCACCCCTCCCAGTCCCGCCCTCCCACCCCCTACCCCCTAACCCTTCCATCCCACTCCTCTAGAGTGGAGTGTACCTACATAACAGTCCCCCGCCCCAGTTCAGAAGTCATATGAGGGCCAAGAGCCTCCTCATAAAACTGGGGGCCTACAAGGCAGCACCACTAGGGAAAAGTGTCTCATTACAGGGAGAAAAAGAAAAAGTCTATGGCCATGTTCCCTTTGGTGCGTTGGCTGTAGTATAGTTATCCTGTACTATATAGCTAAAATCCGACTAGAAGTGAATAGATGCCATGTGCATCCTTCCGAGTCTGGGTTAGCTCACTCAGGATGAGCTTCTCTAGTTCCATCCATTTGGCTGCAAATTGCATAATTCCATTGTTCCAGATAGCTGAGTAGTATTCCATTGTGTAGATGTACCATAGTTTTTTAATCCATTCTTCGGTTGAGGGACATCTGGGTTGTTTCCAGTTTCTAGCTATTACAAATAAGGTTGCTATGAACATAGATGAGTAAACTTCCTTGTGATTCAGTGAGGAGTCATTTGGATGTATACCCAGAAGAGTGGTACGGCTGGGTCCCAAGGCCGGTCACATTAAATCTACTAGAAGAGAAAGTGGATAAAACCCTCAAACTCATTGGCACAGGTGACAACTTCCTGAACGGAACACCAACAGCTCAAGACCTGAGACCAACAATCAATAAATGGGATCTCATGAAACTGAAAAGCTTCTGTAAGGCAAAAGACACTGTCATTCTAGAAAAACGGCAACCTAGAGACTGGGAAAAAATCTTCACCAACCCCACATCTGACAGAGGGCTAATATCCAAAATCTACAAAGAACTCAAGAAATTCAATGCCAAGAAACCAAATAATCCAATCAAAAAACAGGGGAACAGAGCTAAATAGAGAATTCACAAAAGGGGAATCCCTAATGGCTGAGAGACACTTGAAGAAATAAATGCTCAGCATCCTTAATCATCATAGAAATGCAACTCAAGAGGGCTCTGAGATTCCATCTCACACATGTCAGAATGGCTAAGATCAAAAGCTCAAATGACAGTTCATGCTGGCGAGGGTGTGGAGAAAGGGGAACACTCCTCCACTGCTGGTGGGAGGGCAGGCTTGTTCAACCACTATGGAGATCAGTCTGGTGATATCTTAGAAAATTTGGAATAACTCTGCCTTTCCTCTTTTCAACCCTAGATTCTTCAGAACAACAATCTCACCTTCCTTTCAAAAGCCTTTTGCTTTTGAATCAAAAGAAACAAGTCTCTCCTTGGAGTCTACAGACCTTTCCAAATTAAACAACTTATATTTTAAAAATCTTATTATAGAAATCACATGTACTGCTAAATATCAATTCTTAATCTGAAGTCTTTAATACTACCCTGCATAAGTGTCAATTGTTTATCACTGGTCTCTTCAATACTACCCACCATGCAGTTGACAGCTAACAAGTACTGGAGAAATAGAATTTGACTCTCATACTACTCTGGATTCTCACAAGTGGCCTACGAGCTATAAGTCAAGCACAAATCATTATTTTTATAATATACATGAAGAAACTGAACCTACATAATTTAGGGCTTTGCCAAAAAGTCATATAGTTAATAAGTGACATTGACATAATGCCTGTAAGTCTAGAACAATCTTTACAGAGGAGGCCCATGACCAGTTCCTCCTTCTCCATCTCTCACCTACTAAGTGGTATTTGTCCTAGAGACTGTGCTTGCTGAGTTGCTGAAACCTATCAACAGTGAATGAATGTTGAAAGGAAGCTAACACTCACATTTGAGCAAGTAACACTTTAAGTTCAGTATAGAAGAAATGACTGAAAAAGTTCAATCAGTTAGCAAGCTTCCAGTGGGAGCAGAAAACTTAACCTTCCTATCCCTCAACCCCTTCGCTTGTAAAAGCAACATAAATATACTTGATCTCTAATAGTCTTGGGTTTTTTTGTTATTGTTTTGTCTAATTAAAAACTTAATGTTCTCAGCCGGGCGGTGGTGGCGCACGCCTTTAATCCCAGCACTTGGGAGGCAGAGGCAGGCGGATCTTTGTGAGTTCGAGGCCAGCCTGGTCTACAAAGCGAGTCCAGGACAGCCAGAGATATTCAGAGAAACCCTGTCTCGAAAAACCAAAACCAAAAAAAAAAAAACTTAATGTTCTCAATATTTACCACAGTTATGAGATTGCCCACTAAATTTTGCTTCTTAATTATTTTCATAATGTATTGAAACAAAAAAGAGGAAACTGTAGATAGAAACCTAACCTTCAGATTATAGTCAGTCTGGAGCAACACTGCATTAGAGAAACATTAAGTGCATCCCTGTGGCAGCCTCACGAAAGATGTGGCCTCCACCAAGGCAAGCTACGAGGCTTTGAGGATAAAGGATCTTTGCAGACTTGCTTCCTCCACAGCCCCTGCAGGTGACAGAGGAACTGGAATGCTTCACTGGCCTGTAACCTGCTTCTTCTGTCTACAGTCAAACCACACTTTTCTCATTACAAATGCCGTAGTTCTCTCCACAGAGATACTGTGAAATTCCCTATTGTCACTAATTTGTCTCTTAAAGCAAACATATAAAATACTGTCTGACACATAAGAAATGGTCTCCAGGTTCTTCACTTGCTTAGAGATACAGAATATGAATCACTAATTTTCTGAAAGACATCAAACAACCTATATATTTTTGTTTCAAAGATTTAAACATGAATTTGCCACTTTATCCCATAAAGTTTTTTGAGTGTTTAGCATTTTGCAATCCCCAAGATAGGAAATAGTTTGTCTATAAGTAAATAAATAAAATTACTCTTTTGCTCCTTAGTATACATTCTTTCTTTATAAAAAGGTTTAATACACATTTCTAGTAAATATGCAAATTGTTGCCACTTAATTTTAGTCTTTAAACCAAAGTAATTTTCAATAATCAAAAATCTGACCTTTTTGTACATTTATGTATGTGAACACATGCATGTGCCATATTGTACACATGGAGGCCAGAGGACAGGTTGCAAGGGGCCTATTCTCTCATTTCACTGTATGGGTTGTAAGGATCAAATTCAGAAGAATAGACTTGGTGGCAAGTAACTACAAAGCTATCTCATGAGCCCAGTTTTTATGTTTATTAGTATTCCTTCAGTAATATCTATGCTAAGCTTTCTATTTCAACTCAGTACTACAGCATCCTAAATTATACAGAAAAGCAACCTAAACTAGCAATAAAACTATCCTCCACTCTCTTATCCTTTGCCTCTCTGCTCTGTTTTTCCTCAAAGAAACAATTTGCTTGTCACTGTCCCCAAACAGCAACTATTCCTGGCTCTTCCACCCCTCCAGTATTCCCATCCCTGTCTTCATGATGCATTCCCCTTTCCCCTCATGGCCACCTTTCTGTGACACTCTTCCTGTACTCTCCTCCATCTCTGTTCATGCCTGTATTTCAAGATGCCTGCAGAAGATGTCTACTTTCATGACACAGCCTTTCAGGACTTAAAATCCTCAATTTCTCTAAATCATTCTAATCGCCTTCTGTATGTGTGCTGTGACCACAAATTTTCTTCGTCCCTCTGTGTCTCTGTCCCTCTGTTTTTCTCTTTGTCTCTCTCCAACATATACACATGTGTGTGTGCATGCACGCGTGTGCGTGCACACACACAATAAATAAACAAACTCATAAATGTTTTAACATGGAGAAGTGCAACAGAAGGTCCCAAGCTAAACAAGGTGACTATGATCCAACACTTGGGTAATGGACTCAGCAGTCACAAGTTCAAACCCCACCTGGATTACATAGTAAGACCCTCTCCACAAAACAAGACAAAACACACACACACACAGCAGTAGAAGCCTTCAGATTTCATCAGCATGAAACCAGATAAACCGACAGGCAAATTAAATAGTGGAGTTGAAGAGCCCAAAGAAGGTGTCCCTTGTCTCAAATCTCTCCCTTGCTCTTTAGAGTTACTTGTAGTCAAATCTCTAGGTACTTCATTTCTCCCCCTCCCCCTGTATTACAGTCCTTACCACACATGGTTATTGGGAAGATTAACTTAGGTAATATATGGGAAGTGGTTGGAACAATCCTAGACACACACTAAGCCCTTAAAACTTACCATTCTAAACTTTCAATTGTATACATGTCTCAGAAACATATACAGCTTTAAAA
Source organism: Lophiomys imhausi (assembly GCA_907164525.1). NCBI lineage: Eukaryota > Metazoa > Chordata > Mammalia > Rodentia > Muridae > Lophiomys > Lophiomys imhausi. The sequence goes on along the minus strand of CAJQZJ010001694.1, from coordinate 10,523,521 downwards.
CAGATGTTATTCATTTCAAAAGATATTTTGCTGTAGTTGAAGTTTTTTTCTACTGTACTGAGTTATTGTTAATATTTCAGCACAATAAATGTTCAAAGATGTCTACACAGAAAATATGCAAGTTCACACTGGAATCACATAAAAAGTAAGTCTACTAAATACTGATGATCAGTCGTTACCTTATCTTCTTTCTGAGAAAAGGGCAAACATTCTTTACTTATGTAAAAATATATCTGTTGACAATTTACTCATTGCAGCTATGACTTGCAGTTCTCATTCAAATTAGGCAATTATATTTTAAACAAACACTCAAGATGTAGAAACAAAAACTACTTCTTTGGCACAGTTAGTACTAATTAAATGTCTCCAAGAAATAACATACTCCAAATAATAGTCATCCTCCTCTTTGATAGTTTCCAAGGAAGCCAGTTTCCAGTTAAAGTGTATGAGATTAACAGCAAGTTATGGTTGAGAAAAAAAATCACTGCATTGTAAAGAACTATGTAGACTTGCACCAAGGAGAGTGGTGGTACAAGACCAACAACCTCCCCTTGAGGGTAGAGGCAAGAACAGGAATTTAAGGTCATTCCTCCTACATTTATACTGGGTGTGAGGCCAGTGGGGGCTACATGAGACAGAGAGGTAAAAAAAAGAAGAACTAGCCAGATTCAGAGAGACAAAGTTGCATGGTTTCTCTTATATGTATAATTTAGAAAGGGAAGAAGCAACTAAAGGACAGAAAGGGGGAAACAGGAAAGGCTAGTGTTATATACCAGTTATGGAAGAAGGAGGAGAAAGCAACAGGCATGGGGGAGGAGAGAATGGGGCTTGTTTGGGGGAGAGTGAAAACAATGAACAATGATATATATGGATAAAAATGCCTTACTAAACCTCATTTCTTTCTATACTAATTTTAAAAATTGAAAAAGAACATCCTATGCAGTTGAAATAGGATATGGGTCCAGAGAAACTAAAAAAGGAAAAAGTTACAATATTAAGGAACAGGTAACAAAGTAATTATTTCTGACCTTAACTAGAGCTACTAAGAGGATTACTCTCTATTTGCTTCCATAAGGGGTCTAGTGTTTTCCTGTAAAACTCTGTTGAGCACAGCTTAACCAAGATAGTTCCTATATTAGCTTCCAAGTATAGAAGGCATATCTGAAAATGAGTACATCATTCATTAATAGTGGGAGGTTATCAACTCTTGCTTCCCAGGGACTAAAATATCTGCATAAGGAATGTTTTACAGAAAAACACGATATATGCTTGCTACCCTACCTACAGGTGTTATTTACACTCTCTGGTTTATGACTATCTAGAAGGAACTCTCCAGGTCACACTAACTATACTTAATATCTAGTTCCCTCAGTACCCACCAAGGAGCCTAAAATCACACCAATGCAAATATTTTTAGGTCTTATGCCTTTTTTACAGAAGAGTGAAATATTAAAAGGGATGTTTAGATTTAAAAATAAGACACTAAACTGGGACTTCTATGCAGTACAAGAAGATGACAGAAGCCAACAGAAGTTCCAAGCAGGAACAAGCAATGAGGCAAATGAATGAAGGAAAGATCAATGTGGTACCTAAACGCCAGCAGCACAAACAGTAAGAAGAAGAATATCCAATGGACATATTGTAGGCAAGCCCCCAAAGAATATCAACTATAATGCAAAGAGTAGCAAAACTCAAGGAGTTAAAGGTAAAGTATCTAACTTTGATTTCTGATCAAACATGATTATACTAAGAATTGAAATAATCAGAAAAACACGAACTCCAGTATGAGTAAAGCACTAGGTTGAGTTGGGAAAACCAACAGCATTTCAGAATACAGGTTTATCAAGCAGACAGCCAGAGCAGGAGCTTCAGGGGAAATGTCAAAAAAGGTAGTAAAAAATGTCAAGAGTTGTGGGCAAAGGCAAAAGTGAAGGGCGAGAAAGGGGCGGACACAGCAGGCAGAGAGCACACAAAAAAAGGCCATGCATAACAGAGACAAAGAAATATAACAGAGAAAACGCTCCCAACAACAATTTCTGCTAAAAGAGCACAACGCGTCATGTAGTAGCCACTAGACTTGTCAGTGAGAAGGTCTGGGAAGTATTCCAAGGAGTGGTAGAAAATATTAAAGACAGGAGAACTCACATTTCACCAGGCTGGGGGAGTAAGCAATTCTAGGAACTGAAAAGGATCCACAGGCCATTCTTGCCAGATGTTTACAAGTAAACATAAACTCAGTTTTAAATCATGACAGATTATAAAGAACACAAATCACTGCTCTTCTAGACAGGAGAAAGAGAGAAACTGAAAGTATCTCTCTAAAATCTCTAAATTTGACTCCTCTCATAGATACGAGGATGCAAGAACTTAAGCTGCAAATCCAAGTCAAGTAACCCAAAGCCCCTTGAGGGACACAACACTTCCTCATCCCTGTATGGAATCCACAGCACATTCTAGGACTTGTTTAGCACTTCAAATTTTAAAAAAGTATAATAGAATGTGTGCTTTTAAAATAAACCGTATGTATAACTGATTTTGGATGTTGGGTTTTGTTTTGTTTTTACTTTTTTATGTAAATTCTCTTGTGAAACTACACAATTCACAACCACACAGATGAATGACTTCATGATAGGAAAGACATACTAGGCTGTGAGAAGAGCAGTATTCAGAAGAGTTCATCAGGGCCACTCATAATCTATCCACTATGAAAAGGTCACCAGGACAGTTTAACGATTTTACAATGTAATAAAATAATGCCCAACCTGATCAAGTGGCTCACTCAAGTCTCCTCACTAGTTAGAAACAAACTGAAGACTAGAACGTAATCTATGAGCTTTCCACCCATGATCCTACTGCCAGGAAAATTAGTAAAAAAAAAATAATAATAATAAGTTTCAACTTTAAAACATAATATTAGTTCAATTAACATACAGCTTGGTCTTTCCCACATTTAATAAAAATGACTTGCAAAAAGCATAACCCCAAATACGTTACAATTACCTCAATTAACATACTTCTTTTGTTCACCAATCTCTAACTAAATGCTAAATGTTTTAAAATATAGGAGCTCACAATTTATTTTTATTTTTACTGTGTGTGTGTTCTGAATTTGTTTAACCCCAATCCAATTCTACACTAACTTTAAAGTTAATAATTATCCATATAAGCATTTATCTTTAATTAAAAGGGGCAGCGTCCTATCTACTGACTAGCTTCCATAGTACTGAAAGGTGTTATGTAGGATACTAGAAGAAAAATGTCATCAAAAGTCTTACCCAGTTGTGAATATTGCAAACTATAACGATAAAAGTTGGTGGGGAGGGTGACCCCAGTGTTATAGTGGCACAAACATTATGTGAATAATCAATTGTTTTCTCATTGGATTTAAGGCCTGATATGCTATAAGAAACACATTACTGGGGGGCCAAGATGGTGGCGACCTACACTGACGCATTGTGAACACGGGGAAAAAAGAGCCATAAAACAGAGTTATTGGGCACTGTGCAAAAACTGGAGGGGCTAGACCCCCCAGGGACATTCACAGTTCCCAAGGGACTGTTAAAAGTCCCAGGGTAAGGCTCTCCCCCCATCTCTCACAGACACGGAAGCCACTAAACCCGGGATTCGGGAACACCCATTTGGAGAGGCGCCTGGTAAGATCGACCCCAACTCACAGCAGGCAGAATCAGAGGACACTTGGCAAATGATCACTAGCCTACTGGGCTCCCAACACCTCAGGAAGAACTTATACCCACTTAAGAAAATTTGCGGGATAGTGGAAGTCTTAGCAAGGAACAAACAGGGCTCTCAGCGGGTGGTCAGCGGCTGCTCGAGACGCGGAGGGCGGAGGTTCCGAGAAAGCGGGAAGCCACAGGCCGGCAGGAGGGGCCGAATCCCCGCGCACTCATGGCAGGGCAGCTGGGGAGGGAGCCCAGAGCCGGCAGGGCCAAATCCCCGTGATCCCACGGCAGGACAACTGGGGAGGGAGCCCGGCGTGGGCGGGGCCAGGGATCCACGCACCCACGGCATGAAAACTGTGGAGGGAGCCAGGCGCGGGCGGGGACAGGGATCCGCACACCCACGGCTGAGCTGCTGGGGCGAGAGGCCCACTCAGGCAGCCGGAGGATCCGGGGCTCGGTGCACCCACGGCCGAGCAGCTAGGGAGGGAGACCCGCGGCTGGGCACACAGGGAGCGAATCAGGCACAGAGGTCAGGCCTGTGGTGAGAAGCCTAGTGAGAAACCAGAAATCAGGGGACCATAGCTGTATTCTGGAAAATCCAGACATATTAGGTGTGGAGCCAGACCCTGTCAGCCTCCGTGATGACAAACAAAGCCCACAGAATCTGTGCCTGGGCAAACAGGACCATACCATCAGAACCATTACAGGCTGATAACTCAGAGTGCAACATAGAGAAGTCTGAATTGGGAACAGTGAAACAATCCCGGTCAATTACTCACAACATGGGAATAGGCTGCACCAGCTCACAGTGTTTCCGGCGATTAAAACCACAGTGACCCTGACATCCCCCTGTAAGCAACAACAGATAGCCAAATGACTCGTCCGCTGCACCAAAGCATCCACTGGGGATCCAAGCACAGAAAACGACAAGAACAGACAGCTAAACGCATCCAATGGCCAAAGGTCCAAGAAAAAATAGAAATCAAGGAAATATGACTCCAACAAAGCAGAATTTTCCTAGCTCATCCAATTCGGATGACCTCACACCAACAGAAACATATGAAAACGTTGACAATTCTGCATTATGGAAAGTGATAGAGTCTCTTCAAGAAGAACTTAAATCTATGAAGGAATTCAAAGAAGCCACAATTTTACAAGTCAAAACAACGAACAAGACCATTAAAGAGCTCCAAGCCAAGGTGACAGATCTTGAACAGGAAAAGGGCAAAGCAATGAAAGATTTTTATACAAAAACAAGCAAGCTGGAGAAGGAAATGAACAAAACGAACAAAACCATACAAGACATGAAAATAGAAATAGAAACAATAAAGAAAACACAATCAGAGTTAAAAGAGGAAGTGGAGAAGCAAGGGATGAGAACAGGAACTACGGATGGATGTGAGTATCAAAAATAGGATGCAAGAGATGGAAGACAGGAGCTCAGGCATGGAAGATTCGATGGAAGAAATCAGTACAACATCCAAAGAAAATGAGAAGGCTAAAAAATCTCTCACCCACAACATCCAAGAAATCAAAAACTCAATGAAAAGACGGAACCTAAGAATTATAGGTATAGAGGAAAGAGAGGACTCCCGAATCCAAGGTCCAGGAAATATCTTCGACAAAATCATAGAGGAAAACTTCCCAAACCTGAAAAAAGAGATGCCAATAAAAATCCAAGAGGCTTACAGAACACCAAACAGATTAGATCAGAAAAGAAACTCCTCTCGCCACATAACAGTTGAAACACCAAATGTACAGAACAAAGAAAGAATATTAAAAGCTGTAAGAGAAAAAGGTCAAGTCACATACAATGGCAGACCAATGAGAATTACACCTGACTTCTCCTCAGAAACTTTAAAAGCTAGAAGGGCCTGGTCAGATATACTACAAGTCCTGAGAGATCATAGGGGCCCAGACAGACTACTTTACCCAGCAAAACTCTCTATCAACATAGATGGAGAAAACAAGATATTCCATGACAAAATCAAATTTAAACAATATCTACCAACAAACCCAGCCCTACAGAAGGCCCTAGAAGGAAAATTCCAACACAGAGAAGAAAACTCCACCCAAGAAAACAAAGGGAATAGAAAACCCCTCCCTCAGCAACTAAACCAAAAGAGGCACAGGACCACCACCTATACCAAACTAATGGGAAATAACAACCCCAGGTCACTAATATCCATCAACATCAATGGACTCAACTCCCCAATAAAAAGACACAGGTTTACAAAGTGGATCTGCAAGCAAGACCCTTCCTTTGGCTGTATACAAGAGACATATCTAACTACCAAAGATAGACACGGCCTCAGAGTAAAGGGCTGGGAAAAGGTTTTCCAAGCAAATGGACCCAGGAAGCAAGCTGGAGTAGCCATCCTAATATCAAACAAAACAGACTTCCAACTGAAGTTAATGAAGAAAGACAAAGAAGGGCACTATATACTCATTAAAGGGAATATTCATCAAGAGGAAATCTCAATACTGAACATCTATGCCCCAAATACAAAGGCACCTACTTTCATAAAAAACACTTCTAAAACTTAAAGCGCACGTCGATCACAACACATTAGTAGTGGGAGACTTCAACACCCCACTCACAACAATGGACAGATCATCAAGACAGAAGACAAACAGAGAAATATTGAGTCTAACAGAGATCATGAAACAAATGGACCTAACAGATATCTACAGAACGTTTCACCCAAACACAAAGGAATACACCTTTTTCTCAGCACCCCATGGAACCTTCTCCAAAATAAACCACATAGTTGGTCACAAAGATAGTCTCAATAGATACAAAAAAATTGAAATAACACCTTGTATCTTATCAGACCACCATGGAATAAAGCTGGTCTTCAACAGCAAAAGAATCAACAGAAAGCCTACACACACATGGAAATTGAACAACTCTTTACTAGAGGACCACTGGGTCAGGGAAGAAATAAAGAAGGAAATCAAAGACTTCTTAAAATCCAACAAAAATGAAGATACAACATACCCAAACCTATGGGATACATTGAAAGCTGTGCTACGAGGAAAGTTCATAGCACTAAGTGCTTTCAAAAAGAAAATTGTGAAAGCTCATATTAGTGAACTAACAGCTAAGCTGGGTGAATTGGAAAAAAAAGAAACAAACACTCCCAAGAAAAGCAGAAGGCAGGAAATCACCAAACTTAGGGCTGAAATCAACAACTTAGAATCAAAAAGAACTATACAAAGGATCAATGAAACCAAGAGTTGGTTCTTTGAGAAAATCAACAAAATAGACAGAACCCTAGCCAAATTAACTAAAAGGCAAAGGGAAAGAACACAAATCAACAAAATCAGAAATGAAAAGGGAGAAATAACAACAGACATTGAGGAGATCCAGAAAATATTCGGGCATTACTTTAAAAATCTATATTCCACTAAATTTGAAAACCTAAGCGAAATGGACAATTTCCTCGATAAATTCCACCTACCAAAACTAAATCAAAATCAGATTAACAGCTTAAACAGCCCAATAACACCCAAGGAAACAGAAAGAGTCATTAATAATCTCCCAACCAAAAAAAGCCCAGGGCCAGATGGCTTTAGCACGGAATTCTACCGGACCTTCAAAGAGGAACTAACACCATTACTTTTCAAACTCTTCCACCACATAGAAACAGAAAGAACACTGCCAAACTCATTCTATGAGGCCAATGTCATTCTGATTCCTAAACCACACAAAGACCCAACAAAGAAAGAGAACTTCAGACCAATCTCCCTCATGAACATAGATGCAAAAATACTTAATAAAATACTAGCAAACCGAATTCAAGAACACATCAAAAGTATCATACACCATGATCAAGTAGGCTTCATCCCTGGAATGCAGGGATGGTTCAATATATGAAAGTCTATCAATGTAATTCACCACATAAACAAGATGAAAGAAAAAAACCACAGGATAATCTCGCTAGATACAGAAAAAGCATTTGACAAAATCCAACACCCCTTCATGCTAAAAGTTCTGGAGAGAACGGGCATACAAGGACCATACCTAGAAATAATAAAGGCAATATACAGCAAGCCAGTAGCCAACAGCAAATTAAATGGAGAGAAGCTTGAAGCATTTCCTCTAAACTCAGGGACAAGACAAGGATGTCCACTTTCACCATATCTCTTCAATATAGTACTTGAAGTCCTTGCTAGAGTAATAAGACAACTAAAGGAGATCAAAGGGATAAAAATTGGAAATGAAGAAGTCAAATTATCCCTATTCGCAGATGATATGTTAGTATACATAAGCGACCCCAAAAACTCCACCAAAGAACTCTTACAGCTGATAAACAACTTCAGCAAGGTGGCTGGATACAAAATTAACTCAAAAAAATCAGAAGCCCTTCTTTATACAACAAACAAATATACCGAGAAAGAAATAAGGGAAACAACCCACTTCACAATAGCCACAAACAACATAAAATACCTGGGGGTAACTCTAACCAAGCATGTAAAGGACCTATATAACAAGAACTTCAAGCCCCTGAAGAAAGAAATGGAAGAGGCCTTTAGAAGATGGAAAGATCTCCCATGCTCATGGATAGGTAAGATCAACATAATAAAAATGGCTATCCTACCAAAAGCAATATATAGATTTAATGCAATTCCTATCAAAATACCAACACAATTCTTTATAGACCTGGAAAAAGCTATTCTCAACTTCATATGGAACAACAGAAAGCCCAGAATAGCTAATTCAATCCTGTACAATGAAAAAACATCTGGAGGTATCACCATCCCAGATTGTACTACAGAGCAACAGTAATAAAAACAGCATGGTACTGGTATAGAAACAGACCAGAGGATCAATGGAATCGAATTGAAGACCCAAACATGGACCCACACACCTATGGCGAACTAATCTTTGACAAAGTGACAAAGAAGCCAAAACCACACAATGGAAGAAGGACAGCATCTTCAACAAATGGTGCTGGTCCAACTGGATGTCCACTTGCAAAAGAATGAAATTAGACCCATACTTACCACCTTGTACCAAACTTAATTCCAAGTGGATCAAAGACCTTAACATGAGGCCAGCCACACTAAAGATACTAGAAGAAAAAGTAGGAGAAACCCTCGAACTCATTGGCACAGGTGACAAATTCCTGAACAGAACACCAACAGCTCAGGACCTGAGATCAACAATCAATAAATGGGACCTCATGAAATTGAAAAGCTTCTGTAAGGCAAAGGACACTGTCATTCGAACAAAACGGCAACCAACAGACTGGGAGAAAATCTTCACCAACCCCACATCTGATAGAGGGCTATTATCTAAAATCTACAAAGAACTCAAGAAACTAAATGCCAAGAAACCAAATAATCCAATCAAAAAATGGGTTATGGAGCTAAATAGAGAATTCACAAAGGAGGAATCCCTAAGGGCTGAGAGACACCTGAAGAAATGTTCAACATCCTTAATCATCAGAGAAATGCAACTCAAGACGACCCTGAGATTCCACCTAACACCTGTTAGAATGGCTAAAATAAAGAGCTCAAATGATAGTGCATGCTGGTGAGGGTGTGGAGAAAGGGGAACCCTACTCCACTGCTGGTGGGAGTGCAGGCTTGTGCAACCACTATGGAGGTCTGTCTGGCGATATCTTAGAAATCTAGGAATAACCTTGCCTCAGGACCCAGCCATACCACTTCTGGGTATACACCCAAAGGACCTCTCACGGAGACATAGGGAAGTCTCCTCATCTATGTTCATAGCAGCCTTATTTGTAATAGCTAGAAATTGGAAACAACCCAGATGTCCCTCAACTGAAGAATGGATTAAAAAACTGTGGTACATCTATACAACGGAATATTACTCAGCTATCAGAAACAATGAAATCATGTAATTTGCAACCAAATGGATGGATCTAGAGAAGCTCACCCTCAGTGAGCTAACCCAGTATCAGAAAGATGCACATGGCATCTATTCACTTATAGTAGGATTTTAGCTATATCCTACAGGATATCTGTACTACAACCAACACACCAAAAGGAACATGGACATAAACTTTTTTTTTTTATCTTTTTCTTTTTCCTTCTCCTTTTTTTCTTTTTTCTTTTTCCTTTTCCTTTCTCTTTTTCCTCTTTTTTTTGTTGATATTCTTTGTTTTGTGGGTTTGTGTGTTTGTTGGTCTTTTTTTTTAGTATTCCCCCAGTAGCAAGGAGACATCTTTCACTGGCAGTACTGCCTCGTAGGCCCCCGGTGAATGAAGAGGCTCTTGGCCCTCATATGACTCCTGATCTGTGGTGAGAGACTGTTAGGCAGGGACACTCCACCCCAGAGGAACAAGACAGAAGGGTCAGGGGGTAGAGCATGGGAGGGTGGGGCTGGGAAGTGGGAAAAGAGGACAATATGATAAGGATGTAACCTGAAGCAACAAACAAATTTATTAACTAAAAAAAAAAGGGCAGGTGGCAGGGCTGAAACACTGTGAATGGAATAGAGGATACAGCCATTCGGCCTGGTTTTGCAGACCTCCAGGTGTCGAGAAGACATGGAGCTAAGGTAAAATACAAGAGAATTGTGGTGTTGGCCCATGCCTTTGACTTCAGTGGAGACTGGGGAGCACCATAGAGTTGGTGGTCTTATGTATTCTGGAGTCATACGGAGCGGGGTAGTGAGGGTGCATACCCTTGGTCCCACCATTCAAGAAGAGTACACCCTTGGTCCCAGCTCCCAGCACACTGAAGACAGAAACGGGCAGATCCCGGAGCTCAGGGTCAGCCTGATGCAGGGCAAACTCTAAATAGAGAAAGACTTTGATCCAGGAGTGGTGGAGCACATCTTTGATCCCTTCAGATGGGAACGACAGGTCTCTGATCCCAATAATTAGAGTTCAGAGACACACACATGTGATTTGGGGGGACCTAGGTTTGGAGGCTACTTACAAAAGGCCTTCTCGATGCAGGCAGATTGTCCTTTGGGATCTCAAAATATATACACTGGAGCTGGTTTAGCTCCAAGGTGACAGGATGATTTCTTCTTTAACCCGGATTGAAAGATAACGATTTGTATGTTGTCGGAAGGCCAAATTTGCTTCAGTAGAAGTATCACCTAGCCCCCCCCCCAAAAAAAAAGAGGGTAATGGTCCCAGGGTTGGTATTGGGGCAGGGCTCTGTTCTTATCTTTCCAGGAGAATCGAAGCGTCCATTAGGGGAGCCCGGGGTCGGCTGGACAGCGGAAACCTCAGCAGAGAGCAGAATCAGGCACCAAGGAGGACGAGTGACCCAGTTGATTCTGCCTGGCAGACTTCCTCAATAGCTGTCTCCATCGGGGGCCTGCAACCACGGCAATCCAATGTTGCTGGGACCGTTCAGCTCTACACAATGCCCTGGCAGGAACCTCAGTGAAGCCTGCAAGATCAGCTTCTGCCTACAAACCCCTTAGGTCATCTAAACATCTGAGAACAGAAGGACTGAACATAAAAGGATTGTACTAACATTTTTAACCATTTTTTCCATTGGGTTCGGGCCCCAAACAGGTCTACTATGACCCAAATCAGCAGGAAGTCACTTTAAGAGAGCGATGTCCCATGCCCAGAGGGTGGGGAGGGTGTTTCTCCGCCCTTCTTTTTGGTTATTTGAAGGATAACTGAAAACTCTGTTATGTAGGGGAAGAGACTACAAGCTGATAAATGGTCCTGTCTTAATGGGTTTTGGAGGTTAGCCCCAGGGAATTCCTACTTTTCCTTTTCTGTATCCTTCTCCCTCTCCTATGTAGGAGTGCATGGGCTTGAGAAAAATGAGATATAGACATAGCACAGGAAGGTCCAAGAAGAAGGGGCAGATTATTGAATATGCCCTTATACCTTTGTATATTGATACAAAATTAGTAGTTTATTTGGCTAAAGTGGTATTGACCATTGTTTATTGTGCAAAAATAAGATTGTATTGGATTACATCGGTATTGATCTTTGTATATTGATACAAAATTAAGATTATAGTTGGCCACAATGGTATTGACCCTTGCATATGGACGTAATATTAAGATTATATTGGGCTACATAGGCATTGATCTTGGTATATTGATACATAATTAAGAGTATATTTAACCACAATTGAATAGATCTTTGTATATTGATACAAAATTTAAGGTAACGCTTCCTAATGGTATCATACCTAGAGATACTTAAAAATAAAATATGAAGCTCTGGCCTCTTGATACCAACCGTCTAAAAACGGTCTAGGATAGTTAAGTAAAACAAACTCCTAGTCATGCAAACATGTCACTTTGTTAGCTACTATGACAGTCTATCACAGATATTCTCTAAACTACCCAGTAATCAAGTTGCTAAGAGACAAGCAACATTTGCTTATCTAAATACAAGAGATGGATAGGGCATCTTCAAAAACCCCAAGAGATCTGCAGAATATGGCATTCAAAGATGTTATCTTAAATTAAGATTTTTTTTTTATATCGAGACATATCAGCGACTGACAGCACCCCCTATTCTACTCCAAGCAGAAGATAAGCATCGAAGAATCTCCACTGTAAGGTGGTTGAACTAGTGGCAAGCCTATCTCTTGGCAAGAAAAAACCCCTTGTTCCAACTGCAGACAGACTCTCCAAAAAGGACAAAACTTGGTAGCAGGGAAGTCGACAGCCTAACTCTGCCAAAACAGGTTAGGTAAGTCCTTCATAATCCCGGCTCTACAACAAATGTCTGTCAGAGAAACAGGACCCAAAGGCTGAAGACTGATGCAGGAATGTATGGAGAGAAAATGGGAACTGTCCAGGCAGTCACTGGTATGTCTTTTCTTAGTTTTGTAAGCTGCAGGCCCTGCACTTCCTATATAAGCAAATATAGTTATCCCTCTCAGGTCTCTGAGGTGGTTGAAGAATAGACAGCTAGAGTCTCATATTTAAATTTTGAGCTGTTTAGGAATCAAGAGGGTGTTATAGATCCAAGAAGATACTCCTAAAAGTGTGTTGCAAGTTAGTATGAATGTTGAATCAGATATAGACCTTTAAACTCATGGAGATGGTTAGATAGTAGAATGTTAAAGTCAGGGGCCAAATATGTATAAACTGGACACTGGGAAGGTATACTGGGCCATTTAACTCTCATAAATGTGGCATATTTATATCTGTTGTTTTGTATAGTATTTACTGTTATAGGAGAAGGAACCATCTGTTGGACTGAAAGGGGGAACTTCTGGGGGGAAGCGGGTGGAAGGGCAGGATAGGAAGGGGGAATAGGGAGGGGTTTGTGACTCAGATGTAACTTGAAGAAAAAAAAATAAAGTATTTAAAAAATGAAAAAAAAAAGAAACACATTACTGTTACTGTAAGTATGACCAAGAACATAGATGGTGGGAAACTCTGAAGCCTAGGAGGCAACCAACTACCATCTTTCTGCTAACTGCCCACAGTATCTAACTGCCCTCATAGTTCATGGCTCTATGCATATAGAACTGCAGCTCTCAGACCTCTTCAGAAAGTTTCTTTGTACAGCACATGGTACAACACAGAAGTTCACAATTGGTCAAAGTACACAGAATAATTCTGTAGCATGCTCATCCACAAACTTCCCAAGCCTCAGGGACCATCAAGAAAAAAAAAAATAGCTAAAAGACTCTAAGAGTCAGAGGTTTGAGAGGATGGGAGCAAACCAGTATTTTCCAGACATGATAGGACCACAGTACTCATGAACTGACTGCAATTGTGTTTGCCTGAACAAAACATGCCCTGGGTCAAGCCAGCCAACAAGCCAGTGTGGAGATAGAAGGGGCACAAGAATCCCCACTCCTGGCTAAGTAGCTATTGACTCTTGATGGTTTCTGGGAGCCAGAAAGACTAAAGTTTTCTTTAGCAGTGTAGCCTCTAGTGGGTTGAACACACTCCAGTGGATGGTGCTATACTAGTTGTTCTCTACCTGTGGGGCATGACCCCTTCACGGTTGAAGGACTCATTCATAGGGGCCACTTAACATGACTGGAAAGCCCAGGTATTTACATTACAATTCATGAAAGTGGCAAAATTATAGTTATAAAGTGGCAATCAAAGTAATTTTATGGTTGATGATCACCACAACATAAGGAACTGTATAAAACAGTTGCAGCATTAGAAAGTTGAGAACTACAGCTCTAAATCCAATAGTATATTTGTGATCAGCACAAATTAGAGTCAGTGAATTATTTTTTTTAAAGGTACAGGAATTTAGAAGGGATGGGGAGGTTACGAATGGATCTGGAAGAAGTTGGCAGAGGAACTGGGGTGAATATGATGAAAACACATTGTATAAAATTATCAAGAAAAACAAAAACACCCATCTGAAAGTGATATGAATTTGACTTTTGAATAAATACCATGATAGAATAATACCAAGAAATTACTTCTGATGAATATAATCAAAGTACATAATATACATGTACCAAAGTATCTAAGGAAACCTACCTACTATTTTACATTATTTTAAAAATTTAAGAGAATCATACAATGAAACCCCATGTATTCATCTCCTACATGTGCAAGTTCAAATGATGCCCAATTTGGATTAGTCTATACATTAAACCATTGCACAAAAAAATTTAATACTTTATCTGGAAAGTTTCAAATAATTATCTTCTGTTACCATCTTGTATTTGACTGTGACAACTAAGAGCTAACAATGGTCATTAGTAAAATATTCATGAACATCAAAAAACAAAAATTTCAAAGTTGAAAGTAAAGCTACTATATATAATAGTTTGTATTTCAGATACTGGAAATTTTTCATTTTCTAACGTACTCAAAGAAGCTTTGAAAGTCTCACTGAAGCATTAAGATGTACATCAAAAACAAATTCAGGACCACCCACAATAACCAACTGAAATCTTTGCTCACAAAATCTTCGATACTATAACTTACTAAAAATCTACTTATTCTTTCCTTTTAAACAACTGTCTAAAACAAACACAAATAAATAAGGAATCCAAGTATGGCAGTGCATACCTAGAGTCCCAACTTTCAGGATACAAGAGTACTCTTGACTTCCGTCAAGAGTATATCCTGGGGTATATGGAGAGACACTGTCGCAAAAAATAAATTAATCAATCCATTAATAATAAGTGAGGAACTAAATTCTCTTCTTGATAATTTTGCAGATTAAACTGAACAACAAACATTATTTTAGCTTGTACAAACTGAAGTTTGTAAGGTGGACTGATAAGCTAATCATGGGAATTATTTCTTTTATAGAGTTAGTGTTCCCAAATATAGTACTGTAAAATGAATAAAGGTTTACTGATCAAACATGTTAATTTTACTCAGCATATACACTCATTATTTTCTCTAGTAAATAAAACTATTATTGGTATTCCAAAATGGCAGTATTGAAAACAAAAACAGTCATGCGGCTTTCCACTTCTCAACTATCTATCTCACCACTATTCCCGCTCTGCTGGCTGACGAGTGTCACAATGGAATTCACATCAAACTAATTCATGCTAGGGGCAATTGACAGTTCATGGTGATTAAATGCACATACATGAATGGCAGAGTCAATACTAATGTTCTACGAAATATTTACCAAAAGTAACATTCACTAGGCTTTAACATGGCATAAAGTCTATAATTTGGTAGAAAGGGCTATTTGTTAACTCAGCATCACAAAAAGATAAACTTGCAAAATTCAATCACAGTATTTTACTTTTACCACCAGGCAAAATCTGACTCTTTGGATTTCTCTGGTACAAGCTAGTGTGAGGTTTGGACAATGTTATGCTCACAGGACACAAAGCTTAGATACCTGTCTGAGACCTACAGTATTCACCACTTTGTCCATGTGTCTGTTCACTCTTGGCACAAACTTTTACGCATGGCAGCTTCTATAACTGTCTTGTTCCTTCTCTGGTAAAGTATGAAAGACACCTCTTTAAAATCCAGTTTCATTTCTACTTCTTATCTTTCAGTTCCTCTATTTCCAGTAACTCACTTATTTCAGTATTACATCAATAGTTTTTCAGGTGGCCCTAAGTTCATGTGTCAGGCTCTCCTCTACTTCGACTACATAACACACTATGATTAGAGGCAATGCCTGGCACTTCTGTGACACCTGACATTAAGCACTGCATGCTACTAAACAGGTGGGAAGCTCCTATGAGGTACAGGGCCTGACCAGCATTGGGGTAGGGGGATCATTTGTAGTGATTGCACATAATCCCTTAGTGATCAACTGAGCCTAGAACCTGGTCTCTTGTTACCTGGTCCAATCTTTCCAATGGCATAATGACAGCTACCATTGAGTTATTACATATTTGAGTCAATCTGTGGCAAAGCTACTAACATTCTGAAGAAAATTTCATATCGCCTTAAAATATTAGTATATAACAGTGAACTACGTTTGATAATGTCTAACAAGAGACTAGTAAAGCTAATTATAAAAATATCAGTGACAAAAGAAAGGCTGCAATTAGAGGAAATATATCCTTATATATCAGATGACCTTTTTTCTGAACATTGCTTTATAAGCTAAACCTGAATTCTTATTCATGACATCTTTAAATCTGGAATCATCTCAGAATTTAATTATTGTGGTACTTTACTTTCTAACTCATCATTAGGTCAGGTGTCATATAATATCTGATATTGATTCTGGAAGAAATTTCCCAAATGTTCCCATAATTCAAAGTTCATAGGAATATAGGTTCAAATTGCAAAAAAAAAAAAAAAAAAAAACCACCCAAAATTCAGTTTGCATGATTTCAATACTAAACAACTATAAGGAAGAAAGAAATCTTTGGAACATACTTCTTTTTTAACCTAAGTGGTTTTAATTATGCCTGAACTGAGTTACACTTTGATGAACCCCAGTCTCCTTGTGCCAAATCCCTCTTAAGGACCCATCAAGCTGACAGCCCTTAGCAGCAATCCAATACCCAAATAGGAAAATAAAGTGAGCTCAAATTAAAGAACAGCATCTTCAACAAATAGTTCTGGTCAACTGGATGCCGACATGTAAAAGAACAAAATTAGACCCATACTTATTACCTGGAATGAAACTTAAATCCAAGTGGATCAAAGAACTTAACATAAGGCCTGACACACTAAAACTATTAGAAGAGAAAGTGGGGAAAACCTCGAACTCATTGGCACAGGTGACAACTTCCTGAACAGAACACCAACAGCTCAAGCTCTAAGACCAACAATCAATAAATGGGACTTCATGAAACTGAAAAGCTTCTGTAAAAAGTGGCAAAAGACACCGTCATTCTAAAAAAAGGCAACCTACAGATTGGGAAAAGATCTTCCCCACATCTGACAGAGGGCTAATATCGAAAATTTACAAAGAACTTAAGAAATTAAATGCCAAGAAAACAAATAATCCAATCAAAAAATGGAGAACAGAGCTAAACAGAGAATTCACAAAGGAGGAATCCCTAATGGCTGAGAGACACTTGAAGAAATGCTCAGCATCCTTAATCATCAGAGAAATGCAACTCAAAACAACTCTGAGATTCCATCTCACACCTGTCAGAATGGCTAAGATCAAAAGTTCAAATGACAGCACATTCTGGCGAGGTGGTGGAGAACAGGGAATGCTCCTCAATTGCTGGTGGGAGTGCAGGCTTGTGCAACCACTACAGATATTAGTCTGGCGATATCTTAGAAAACTTGGAATAGCTCTACCTCAAGGCCCAGCCATACCACTTCTGGGTATACATCCAAATGATTCCTCACCATAAGGATGTTTCCTCAACTATGTTCATAGCAGCCTTATTTGTAATAGCTAGAAACTGGAAACAACCCAGATGTCCCTCAACCTAGGAATGGATAAAAAAACAAACAAAAAACTGTGGTGCATCTACACAATGGAATACTACTCAGCCATCAGAAACAACAAAATCATGCCATTTGCAGCCAAATGGATGGAACTAGAGAAGCTCATCCTGAGTGAGCTAACCTAGACTCAGAAGGATGCACATGGCATCTATTCACTTATAATCAGATTTTAGCCATATAGTACAGGATAACTATACTACCGCCAATGCACCAAAGTGAACAGGAACATAGACTTTGTTTCCTGTCAATAAGACACTTTGCCCTAATGGTGCTGCCTCGTAGGCCCCCAGTGTATGAGGAGGCTCTTGGACCTCATATAACTGCTGAACTGGGGCGGGACTGACATGTAGGGACACTCCACTCCAGAGGAGTGGGATAGAAGGGATAGGGGTAGAGATGGGAGGGCGGGACTAGGAGGGGTGGAAAGAGGGCACTGTGATAGATATGTACCCTGAAGTAATAAACAAACATTAAAAAAAAATGATCACCAACTCAAAGAAAATCTTTGGCACAGAAATTCTTTTTCTCTATTTCAATATGTGTTGTCAGTCAAAACTACAATATGATAAAATTGTGCTAGAGAATGAGACCTCCTCAAGAACAAGAAACATAACCTTCCCCATGTCTAGAGCAAAAATGAATACTGAGAAAGAAATACAGGAAGGTGAGTTCATTAGCCAATATTCTGCTAACACCTAAGGCAAGTTTTCTGATTTTTTTCCAGTATGATCTTATTATTTCCTAATTATCCATATTGCTTCTCTCCTTTTTGTTAAACTGAAGTTCACACAAGCAGTTTAACCTTCCATTTAGAATCATTAACTACACCCTCCTCCATTGCTGATAATCGGCCTCCTTTATTAACTGATTTCTCTCCTTGATTTATGATACATCTTTTTTTTTCTTTTTTTTCTTTTTTTTTTTTTTTTGCCAAATCCTGGTCCATTCTGTGAATAACAATCCTTACCTACATTAACTCAGTTAGCATGCTGCCACTGTGACCACAGCATCCTTATTCCTTCTTCATGTTTTGATTGCTCTTTAATGATAACTCTCAGAGAATAAAGAATTTTTAATAAGCCTAGAATGTTTTAATGATTCTTATTTAACTGTAAGATGAAATGTATGTGAGAAAGACTAGTCACACTAAATTGTTTCCTGCTGAATGGCTGTGACTTTTCAGCATGCCAAGTACACAGATCTTTGCCATGTAACTTCTGACCTCTATAAGCACAGAAACTGGATTATAATTAGCATATCCATAGCCAAACCAAACTGAGCCAGCTTCTCCATCAGCAATTTGAACATCCATACGTTTTAATAAACTGAAACCTACAGCTGTGCCATCCGTAAATATTAATGCAGCCTCTAAATTTGAGTAAATCTGTCACTACATTATGCAAAAGAGAACGGTCTATAATACGGGTCACTGAAGCTTCTCATTAATGGAAATAAATATTTCTTAAAGGTACAATCCTTCTCGCTTAGAAAGAGATATTTTCTCCTGAGCTCCAAAGCTCCTGTAAACTTTGGTGCCTCTTGCTCTAAACCTCCCCCCTTTCTTATCAGCCACAGGCACATTTTCTAACAACTGTCACCTCCACTCAGCAAGCATAGTGACTTTTCATAAAAGAAAATGAGAAATTAGACAGTAACTACTGACCTCAGATCACATAAATCTGTGTGTGTTTAGCTTTAAGATGCTCAACATCCTTAATCGTCAGAGAAATGCAACTCAAGACGACACTGAGATTCCATATCACTCCTGTCAGAATGGCTAAGATCAAAAACTCAAATGACAGCACATGCTGGCGAGGGTGTGGAGAAAGGGGAACACTTTCCATTGCTGGTAGGAGTGCAGGCTTGTACAACCATTATGGAAATCAGTCTGGCGATATCTTAGAAAACTTGGAATTGCTCTACCTCAAGACCCAGCCATACCACTTCTGGGTATACATTCAAATGACTCCTCACCAATCCACAAGGACATCTCCTCAACTATGTTCATAGCAGCTTTATTTGTAATAGCTAGAAACTGGAAACAACCCAGATGTCTCTCAACCAAAGAATGGATTTTAAAAACTGGTACATTTACACAACGGAATACTACTCAGTTATCAGAAACAAGGAAATCACACAATGTGCAACCAAATGGATGGAACTGGAAAAGCTCATCATGAGTGAGCTAACTCAGACTCAGAAAGATATACATGGCATATATCCACTTATAACTGGATTTTAGCCATACAGTACCGGATAACCATCCTACAATCAATAGACCCAAAAGAGCAGGAACAGGAAGTTGGTTACCTCTCAGTGGGACACTCCACCCTAGTGGAACTGCCATGTACGCCTCCTGTGCAAGAGAAAGCTCTTAGACCTCATGTGACTAACAAACTGAGGGGGGCTGATACAAGGAGGCACCCCACACTGGAGGCATGGGACGGGTAGGAGAGGGGGTAAAGAGTGGGAGGGTGGGACCAGAAGGGTGTGGAGGGAGGGGGCAGTAATGGAGACGTAACTTGAAGTAATAAATAAATGTTTAAAAAAAAAAACAAAACAAAAGATTCCCTCCACATTTGCAAGGCTTAAAATGTGAAACAGAATGTGTACTGGAACACCACTCTTTTAGAAAGGACAATTGATCAGTGTGTTTGCTTGTGAGCACTGCCTTCATGCTGACAAGAAAGACAGAAGTCAGAAAAAAAAAACTGTAAAGACTCGGACGCTGTGGTGCTAATATACCAACCACACTCTGGTAGATGGGCCCATACCCATGAGTGCATAGGCAGCAAAAACTGGGCTCCATGGGTTTCTTTCTTTTTTGAAAGGACACAAAGTTGGGAAGGGGTGTGGGATAGGGCATCCATCAGAGAAAGGATCCTTCCCTTGTATTCTTAAGTCTTAATGCTCTGAGATTAGCATCTTGAAATTCATAACACTTTGACTTGTTCTGTAAGTCAAGTCCTACAAGACAACTTGGCCTGCACTGAAGGCCTCTCTTTCACTTGAAAGGTTATTTCTAATATAATCAAAGTTAGTTTGATTTTTTTAATTGTATTTCGTTCAAGAAGCCATAAAGTTCTAATTTCTGTCTTCCATGAGGCAAAACATCTGCTATTTTGCTTGCTTGCTTGTTTCAGTGATACATGCCATTTTCACGTTTTGAACTATTTTTATATTCAGTCATATGATTAATATATATCCTAAAAATGTGGTGTTAATTATTTGTATACTTATAGTCTCACAGTTAAATGTTAAGTTGTTTAGGAAGTAAAAGGATGTTCTAGGTCTAAGAAGATGGTTTTAAGTTGGGAATGCAAGTTAGGATAGAAAATGAGATAGGTATAGAACTTGAAACTCATGGAAATAGATGGATAATGGAATGTTAATATCAGTTGCCAAATATGTATGGACAGGAAATTGGAAATGTATGTTATACCTTATAATTTTCATAATTGGGGCCTATTATTCAAAAAAAGGAATTATGAGTTCTGGGAGAAGGAGAGGGTTGGTAGGAGGGGACTGTGATAGAGATGTAACTTGAAATAATAAACATTTAAAAAAATTACTTGTATCCTGATAAAAAAAAAACTTCCTTAATCTGTGAGTTGAGTCTTTCAATGGGTTTTTATTTTTTAACACTTGATATTATACTATTCATGCATTGCTGTTTCCACACTCCTCTAATTTCTCTGGGACTCCAACTAGATAGAGGTCAGCTTTTCACCTAGTACAGCAGCTAAAGCATTCACCATGCATCCTTGTCCTGTAGCATGCCATATATGTTATATATACTTTATATTACACATTCCACAAGGTCTCACCTCAGATGGCTCTAACTTTCTACCATACCATTATTCTAAAGAGTTTACAATAGTTTTCATTTGTTCTGTTGTTGTTTTACTTCAAGTTCCATCCCAATCACAATCCCCTCCCTACTCCCCCCTCCAGTCCCACCCTCCCACCCTCTTCTCCCTCAATCCCCCATCAGCTTCCTTTTTTATTAATTTAAGGTATATCTTTTTCCCCCCAACTGCTCCCCCTTTCAGTCCAACAAATGGCTCTTTCTCTTATAACAACAAATACAATAGAAAACAACAGAAATAATTGGGCCACAATTATGAGAATTATAAGGCTTAGCATACATTCCCAATGTCCAGTCCTTATGTATTTGGCAACCAACTTTAATATTCTACTATGCAACTATCTCCATGAGTTTAAAAATCTTATCCAACTCTGCTTGCTTCCTATCTTGCATCACAATCTTAAAAATATCTTAGATCCAGAACACCCTCTTAATTCCTGAACAATTCAAAATTTAACTATGGGACTAAAGCTTTTCCAGTCTTCAACCACATCAGAGAACTGAGAGGGATAAATATATCTGATTATACAGGAAGTGCAGAGCCAGCAGCTTCCAAAACTAAGAAATGACAGACAACTGGCTGCCTGGACAGTTCCCAATTCCTCTCCATACATTCCAGCATCAATCTTCAGCCATTTGGCCCTGTTTCTCTAACAGACATTGATTGTAAAGCAGGAATTATGAAGACTTGCCTACCCTGTCTTGGCAGACCTAGGATGTCGACTTACCTGCTTGTAAGTTTTGTCCTTTTTGGACAGCATTCTGTCTACAGTTGAAGCAAGGGATTTTTCTTGCCAAGAGATAGGCTTGCCACTAATTCAACCATCTCCAATTGGAGATTCTTCGATGCTCATCTTCTACTTGGAGTAGAATAGGGGGTGCTGTCAGGAGCTGACATGTCTCGATATCAAAAAAAAAATCTTAAGTTAAGAGAACATCTTTGAATGCCACATTCTACAGATCTCTTGAGGTTTTTGAAGACACCCTATCTATTTCCTTATATTTGGATAAGCAAGTGCTGCTTGCCTCTTAGCAATTTGATTTCTGATTAACTTAGGAAACAACTGTGATAGACTACCCTATAGGTTTTTGAGGATAGACACAGGGATTTCCCTCTTTTTCTTTTCTGTATCCTTCTTTCTCTCCTAATTAGGGGGGGAAAGACTTGAGAAAAAATGGGATATAGACATAATATGGGAATGATAAAGAAAAGGGAACAGATTATTGAACATGTTCTTATATCTTTGTATATTGATACAAAATTAAGATTATATTTGGCTACATCAGTGTTGATCTCTGCATACTGATACAAAATTAAAATTATATTTGGGTCAGCGGAGGCAAGATGGCAGCGATCAAGTAGGACAAATTTTGATTGTTGAGAAGACAAATTGGACAACAGCAGAGATATACTCCTGCTGAAAGGCAGTTTGTGAGGTGCGACTCTATCTGGGCTTGCCCAGCAAAGTTAGGGACAACAAAAAACTCAGTACTAGAAATATAGACACTCGAGGATCGGAGTCACAAGTAATGGACACCAAGCACTTCCCGCCAGGAGACTTCACTCCCTCCGGACCAGACTCTTTCAGGACTACAGCTGGCGGTGTCAACCTCCAAACATAGGACCTCCTGAGTCCTCAGTGCCTGTGCAAGGGCTAGGTTTGGACACCCAGGAGCACACCAGCAGTGCCGCTACACAGTGAGACTGAGGGACTCTCCCTGGGATATTCAGTACAGCAGCCTCTGACTAACTGGCAATGGTGAGATCTAACTGGCAGAAGCCGAGCTTCCCTGAGCCAAAGCACACTGTGGGCAAGACACAGAACACAATTTGCAACAACCTGCCCTCCCTACCCCACTGCTGCCTGTCTATAGGGTGTCTGGTGGAAGGAAGTCCCTTCCAGGCAGGCTGTTTTGGAGCATTGTGATTCAGGCACAGAATCAGTGAATAATCTCTATATTGGATCTCCCAGCTCCACCCTCTCTGCATGGTCACTAAGCTGGGCACCCCCCACCCCGCCACTGTGTAGCAGGGCACAAAAGCAGCCACAGCACTGGTTCACAGAGTTTCAAACTTAGAGGTACAGACTGTCTCTAAGACTCCTCTGGGAGTGGACTGAGAGGACCATAGCCACAGCCCTGACTCCATAGCTACAGGGGGTCTGGTGGAAGCCCAGGTCTACCCAGGTGGCACTACAATTGCACTACAATTCAAGCCAGGAAAAGGCACTGAGATTTGATGAGTGAATTCCATACTGGAACTATCTTCCTGTGCTCAATTCAGCAGGACACTCAGTCTACAGCCTCAGGCTAGTACATTCAGATCTCCTACCAAAACAGTGAATCAGTCCTGGACTGGGGCATGCTACCTGAGGGAGTGGGCAGCACCCGACCACAGAGCCTCTGACTGAGAGGCACCCTCCACCCTTTCCCCCTCTCCCTCCAAGTCCAAGTACTGGAGACGTTTTGTGAACTCACTGCCCACACCCACTTTGGGAGGGCTCTCAGTCTACTGCCTCAGGTCTGGAGCAGTAAAGCAGTTCTGAATTATTGTGTGGAGCCTGAACAGGTAGATTGCTCTGACACAAAGAACTTCTGACTGAGAGGCACAGGGTGATCCTGAACCCCACCCCCACCCCCTCTGGCTGGAGAAGAACATAGAAGGACCATAACCACAGTCTTGATACCCTTGCTACAGGGAAACTGCCAGAAGCCATGTAAGTGCAGGCTAGCTACACTGAAGAACAGTGATTCTGGCGGGGAAAAGGCAGCTGAGCATCCCCGATTCCAAACACTGTGGACAGGGTGTGAATTCCACATCAGATCTCCCTGACTGCACCTCCCTTGCCCCTCAGCTAAATACCCAGGCTACAACACAGAGAGCTCTGACTCAGGAGCAGTGAGACAACCCCAGACCATTGCTCATTGCCTGGGTGAAGTGGGCTGTACCAGATCACAGTGCTTCTGGCTATAAGTCGCACATTGAACCTGAGAATCCCGAGAGCAGCTTGGGAGTACCACAATCACGCTCCCGACACATAAGCTACAGGGGAGCTACAGCTACAGCCAACAGTCTGTGGCCTGACAACGTGCACCGTCATCACTGTAAAGACCAGTTCAATCTCAAGAACCTGCGGGCAGGAAAAACACATCCTACCAGAACCTCTGACCTGAGTTCCCAGTTGGGACACAACAGGAAGGGGTGAGCTCTGGAGACACACTGAGAACCAACCCCACACAAGGCCCCATATAGACAGTAGAGAGCTACAAATCACCAAGCTATACCACCTCCACACCAAAGGGCCCTTTTTGGCACCAAGCCCAGAAGGCACCAGGAACAAACAGCTAAGAACAACCAAATGGCTAAAGGTCAGCGAAAGAACAGATCTGACAAAAGTCAGGGAAATATGACTCCAACAAAAATGCAGCTATGGTAGTACAGCAAGCGCTGAACACTCCACCACAGCTGAAACACATGAAAATGATGACAAATCTATACTCTGGAAATTGATAGAATCCTTACCAGAAGAAATTAAATCTCTGAAGGAATTCAAATATTCCTCAATTTTACAAATGAAAGCAATGGAGAATACCATTAGAGATCTCCAAGGCAAAGTGGCTCAACATGAATGGGAAAGACACAAGACAACAAACAAATTGGAACAGGAAATGTCAAAAACAAATAAAATTGTAGAAGTGGAAGCAATAAAGAAAACACAAACTGAGGTAAACCTGGAGGTGGAAAATCAAAGGAAGGGAACAGTAACTACAGACATGAGTATCAAAAATAGGATACAAGAGATGGAAGACAGAATCTCAGACGTGGAAGATTATATTGAAGAAATTAGGACAACAACCAAAGAAAATGAGAAATCTAAAAAAGTTCCCACCCACAGCATCCAAGAAATCAAGGACTCAGTGAAAAGACAGAACCTAAGAATTACTGGCATAGAAGAGAAGACCCCTGACTTCAAGGTCCAGGAAACATCTTCAGCAAAACCATTGAAGAAAACTTCCCAAACCTAAAGAAAGATATGCCAATAAAATTCCAATAGGCATACACAACACCAAACAGATTAGACCAGAAAAGAAATTCCCCACGCCACATAATAATTGAAATTCCAAATATACAGAACAAAGAAAGAATATTAAAAGTGGTAAGAGAAAAAGGTCAAGTAACGTATAATGAAAGACCCATCAGAATTACACCTGACTTCTCCTCAGAAACTTTAAAAGCCAGAAGGGCCTGTGCAGACGTCCTACAAGCCCAAAGAGAACATAGGTGCCCGGCCAGACTACTACATCCAGCAAAACTCTCTATCAACATAGATGGACAAAACAAGATATTCCATGACAAAATCAAATTTAAACAGTATCTACCCATAAATCCATCCCTACAGAAGATCCTAGAAGGAAAATTCCAACCCAGTGAAGATAACTACACCCAGGAAATCACAGGAAGCAAAAAATCCACTGCAGCTAAAGTAAAAGACACACACAACTACCACCTACATCAAAATAACAGGAAATAACAACCTTTGGTCATTAATATTCATCAATGTCAATGGACTCAACTCCCCAGTAAAAAGACACAGGCTCACAGAATCGATCCTTAAACAAGACCCAACATTTTGCTGCATACAAAAAACGCATCTCACTAACAAAGACAGATGCTATCTCAGAGTAGGGAAGGGCACAACATACTCGTCAAAAGAAAAATTCATCAAGACGCCCTCTCTATACTGAATATCTATGCCCAAATACAAGGGCACCCCCATTTGTAAAAGAAACTCCTGTAGAGCTTAAAACTCACATTGATCCCCACACATTGGTAGTAGGAAACTTCAACACCCCACTCACAACAATGGACAGGTAATTGAGACAGAAACCAAAGAAATAATGAACCAAGTAGACCTAACATATCTACAGAATGTTTCACCAGAATACAAAAGGATACACCTTCTTTTCAGCACCACATGGAACCTCCTCCAAAATTGACCACATAGTTGGACACAAAGCAAGCCTCAACAGATACAAGAAAATTGAAATAACCCCATTGTATCTTATCAGACAACCATGGAATAAAGCTGGACTTCAAAAACAACAGAAATAGAAAGCCTACATATTCATGGAAATTAAACAACTCTCTACTGAATGACCACTGGGTCAGGGAAGAAATAAAGAAGAAAATCAAAGACTTCTTAAAATTCAACAACAATGAAGGCACAACATACCCAAACCTATGGGACATGATGAAAGCAATGCTGTTAGTAAAGTTCATAGCACTAAGTGCCTTCAAAAAGAAAATTGTGACAGCTCATATTAGGGAATTAACAGCTAAACTGGAAGAACTGGAAAAAAAAAAAAAAAAGAAGCAGCAAACACTCCCAGGAGGAGCACAAGGCTGAAATCAACAACTTAGAAACAAAAAGAACAATACAAAGAATCAATGAAAGCAAGAGCTGGTTCTTTGAGAAAATCAACAAAATAGAGAAACCCATAGCCAAATTAACTAAAAGGCAGAGGGAGTAATAACAACAGACATTGAGGAATCCAGAGAATCTTTAGGTCCTACTTTAAAAATCTGTACTCTACCAAATTTGGAAACCTAAGCGAAATGGACAATTTTCTTGATAGAGTCCACCAACCAAAGTTAAATCAAGATCAGGTTAACAGACTTAACAGCCCTAAGGAAATAGAAACAGTAATTAAAAATCTCCCAACCAAAAAAAAAAAAAAAAAAAAAAAAAAGCCCATGGCCAGATGGTTTCAGCACAGAATTCTACTAGACCTTCAAAGAGCTAACACCAATACTCTTCAAACTCTTTCACAAAATAGAAACAGAAAGAACACTGTCAAACTCATTCTATGAGGCCACAGTCACCATGATTCTTAAACCACACACAAAGACCCAACAAAGAAAGAGCACTTCAGACCAATTTCCCTCATGGACATAGATGCAAAAATACTTAATACAATACTGGCAAAATGAATCCAAGAACACATCAAAAGTATCATACACCATGATCAAGTAGGCTTCATCCCAGGAATGCAGGGATGGTTCAACATATGAAAATCCATCAATGTAATTTACCACATAAACAAGCTGAAAGAAAAACAAAACCACATGATCATCTCGCTAGATACAGAATAAGCATTTGACAAAATCCAATACCCCTTCATGCTAAAAGTTCTGGAGAGAACGGGCATACAAGGACCATACCCAGAAATAATAAAGGCAATATACAGCAAGCCACTAACCAGCATGAAATTAAATGGAAAGAAACTTAAAGCATTTCCTCTAAACTCAGGGACAAGGCAAGGATGCCTACTTTTGCCATATCTCTTCAACATAGTACTGGAAGTTCTTGCTAGAGCAGTAAGACAACTAAAGGAAATCAAGAGGACACAAATTGGAAACGAAGAAGTCAAATTATCCCTATTTGCAGACGATATGATAATCTACACAAGCCACCCCAAAAATTCCACCAGAGAACTCTTACAGCTGATAAACACCTTCAGCAAGGTGGCTGGACACAAAATTAATTCAAAAAAATCAGAAGCCCTTCTTTATACAAAAAAATAAATGGGCTGAGAAAAAAACTAGGGAAACAACACCCCTCACAATAGCCACAAATAATATAAAATACCTGGAGATAACTCTAACCAAACAAGTGAAAGATCTGTATGACAAAGAACTTCAAGTCCTTGAAGAAAGAAATTGAAGAGAACATCAGAAGATGGAAATATCTCCCATGCTCATTGATAGGTAGAATCAACATAATAAAAATGGCCACCCTGCCAAAAACAATATACAGATTCAATGGAATTCCTATCAAAATACCACCAGAATTCTTTATAGTCCTGGAAAAAGCAATTCTCAACTTCATATGGGATAACAAAAAACCCAGAATAGCCAAATCAATCCTGTACAATAAAAAAAAAAAAAAAACCACATCTGAAGGCATCACCATCCTGATTTCAAGCTGTACTACAGAGCAATAGTAATAAAAACAGCACAGCATGGTACTGGTATAGAAACAGACCCGTGGATCAATGGAATCGAATTGAAAACCCACAAATGAACTTAAACCTATGGTCACTTAATTTTTGACAATGAAACTGTCAAAAATTAACTAATTTGGCTATCACTCACAGCTTCCTAGGTTGGTAGCCTATGGCACTTATCAATTGGTAGAACCAAAGAGAAATGACACCAAATGATAACCACACTCACCTCAATGTGTTTCATTCATTCAGATCTTTGTCCCTTATGTATATGCAAATGCCTTTAAACAACCTTACAAGTTGTCTCGTTTTTCTATAAATAGACTTAGTTTGAAATATACTAGTATAATAAAGCCAGAAGTGGAAATCAGTTCTTTACTGATCTTAACCATCTACCATTATGTAGGCTCCATATCCTACTACTAACTTCAAAAGTACATAGGATAAATTTGTATGCCTATAATAGAGTTTATTTGGCTTCAGAGATATTTTCTGCTTCTTATTTAAACTACGATTTGAAAATCATGATTAATTCTGTTCCCATTGTTACTTCAAATTACTTGTTGTTCTTGTACAGGACCTGAATTCAGTTCCCAGCATCAACATTAGGCAGCTCAAAATCTCTGGTTACTCTAGTTCCAAAAAAATCCAACACTTCTTCTGGTCTCAGTACACGTGTTCACACACACACACACACACACACACACACACACACACACACACACACATATACCATCTTTTACAATATGCTGTTCCTCAGCATCCCCTTATATGTAACGTACAGTGTGTACTTGGAGCTGCTCTGTAATGCTATCTTGTACATGGCCTTTGTTTTGTTTTTTTTTAAATCAAGTCACAGTGTCCTTGTAAACTGTACTACTCTGCCATGCAAACAAAAACAGGTATAAGTATGAAGTATCTCATAAAATGCTGCCTGCCTATGTAACTTTTTGTGTGCCATCTATTTATCTCTCATAGGATGAAGGATTTATAAAATGGGATGAACAGACACTATGGATAGCTCCTATAGTCATATTACCATAAAACATCAATAACTCAAAATTGAAATTTATGATCATTGAAACATTCTGAAGTCATAACTTGTCTCTGAACTAAGAAAATATCTTACTGCATAATTAAATGCACACACACTGTGTAGGTAGTTTATCCTACTCAAGAAAACAAATTGCTATTAAGGCTTGCTCTACAGACAGCAATTTTGTGAGCACAGGAACAGTACTTTGAAAATCAGTTCAATCTATACCATACAAGAGCAGCAACCCTACTCCTCACTTTATTTTTCTATAAAATGAATGAACTTAGTAGTGAATATAAATTATTATGGATAACGTAAAGTGCCAAGAACTGAATTTCTTCAAAATCAAGTGAGATGCAGGGATTCTACTTCACAGCATTTTACTATCAATTAACAATGAAAGTAAAAATTAAAAAAAAATAGAACCTTAAGTCTTTCACCTACTAATAGTATTGTTCTGTAAGCTGTAGTCTTTGTGTGACAAAAATTACCTACAAAGTCAGAAATATTTGGTTTAGACAAAAATTAATTCAGAATTAACACCAACAAGTAGGGCAGATAAGTATATGCAATTATATTTTCCCAGTTCAGCCGACAACTGGCTTTTAATACAATTATAGGTCATTATTCAGCACTATCACTGCTCTGGGCATTTGTTTGAAGGCATGATGTTCCTTTTTTAGCAAGCTCCAATTAATCTCCCTTGGTAGGTCAAGGGACTTTTAAAGATTTATAAGAACTTAAGACACAAAAATATGAGAACTTTTCTGTTTCTTTTCTTCTCCCCCTAAAGACTTCATTCTGTTTCATCTATTCTCCAGTTCAAACCTCTGTAAATCTGTTCGTTTTTACTGCAGAAGATGTTGTCACGCCCTTGGCCATCTGTCAGAAAGTGACAGTGTTTAACATGTCACAAGCCAGCTGCTGAAGTTATTTCCACACTCTATGCCCATAATAAAGTCCCAGGGCTATTATTAAAGAGGCTACATTTTAGGAATCATCATGTAGGAATTTCACTTTAGAAATGGAAGTAAAGAGAGATGTACATATACCAGTGTTTGAGTGCCTGCTTTGCCAAGAATTGTTAAGTTGCTCAGCTACAGAATTACAACACGTTACACAGAGGCACCATGATGCTTACAGTGCTTAAGTAGGTAACTTTGGTGTAACATGTCCAACCTTTGGCCTACTATTTATTACTCTGTCCGTAAGCAAATGATTAATATTCTCAAGTCCTCTTCTCTATAAACTGAATATAATAGTATTACACTCTTGTGTAGATTTTTGAAATAAGAATTGTTATAATTTAAATGTAAAATATTTCCTCTCAGCCTTCCTTGTTTTGGAATATGTGGTCCCTGGCTGGTGCTGCTGTCTGGAGAAATTTCAGAAAGTGGCACCTAGAAGGAAAATGTGTCACTAGAGGACAGGTGTGTTGAGGTGTGTAGACCAGCATTACTCTAGTCTGGTTTCTGCTTCCTGATCCACCCAGATCAGTTAGGAGCTAGCTCATACTGTCTCACCCCCAAGCTCTAGTTGCCATGTCTTTCCTTGATAGATTGTAGCAAATCTTTAACCAAATTAAATCCTTTCTCCCTTAAGCTGCTTCTTTGGGTATCTCATCACAGCAATGAGAAACAAAACTAATATAATTTAATAAAGTGAATACAGAATGCTTAATTCAGTGACTGAAAATAATAAGCAGCCAATACTAAAACTGTATGGCTTGTATTTGGGCCTATTCTCCCCAATGGCTGGGGTTTACCTATTGCAGAACCAGCCTTTGCTACACAACATTGACCCTCCCTGGCTGCCACCTCAGATTTTGAGATACCATATAAAGTTACCCAAGACATACTCCAGGGAAACAGTAGCCTTATAATGACAAAGGTTTAAACCTAGCTTTGTCCAAAAAGAAACAGAATGAATATCATTGGCAATTTAAAATAAAAAATAAACAAGTGGGATAAATTATAATAATGCCTTGATTTTGCTAGAAGTATCCAAACTATTATTATTGACACAAATGGCAAAAGTTCCACTGAACATTCCATGCTACCGGACCTAGAAATCGAACCGTACAAATCAACATCATGTGAACCAAAGTTCAAAATCTCACTTTGCTCTTCATTTGACATGTGTTTGCTCAGAATTCCATGATGCTAACAACAAGGTAGAGGGAGCTTCAAGAGTAAAATGAAAGCCAAAGCACTTAGCACAATGTCTAGAGTAAGGAGGAGACAGATGGTAGCAGTGAGAAGTCCCTCCCACCAACATGCTACTCCAGGACGTCAATTTCCGAAATCCAGCCCTCCTTCCTTCCTGCTCATTTCTGCTCCACTGATCAAACTTTCCTCCCAACTGCACAGCTCCCATACCTTGATTCCTAGAATCTGTGTAGCTTATTTATAGAACCCATGGATCCTTTTAATCACTACCCAAGCTTGCGGTGGGGAGAAAGCCCAACCCTCTAATGGGGAGTCATCTTAAACTTCCTCTCACTGGCCACGCTGCCTTCTCCGCATGAGTCTCCAGTTCATTCAGCTGTCACCACTGTTGTGGCTTCCTTGGCAACTCCCATCCCCACTTAAAAGCAGAACGGCCTTAAAAATTGTAATGGTTGAGAATCATTCTGAAAAATAACGATCAGTAATTTTCTTTTTTTTTTTAATACTTTATTTTTTTTCTTCAAGTTACATCTCAGTAATAAACCCCTCCCTATTCCTCCTTCCTATCCCGCCCTTCCACCCTCTTCCCCCCAGAAGTTTCCCCTTTCAGTCCAACAGATGGTTCCTTCTCTTATAACAGTAAGTATTATACAAAACAACAGATATAAATATGCCACATTTATGAGAGTTAAATGGCCCAGTATACCTTCCCAATGTCCAGTTTATACATATTTGGCCCCTGACTTTAACATTCTACTATCTAACCATCTCCATGAGTTTAAAGGTCTATATCTGACTCAACATTCATACTAACTTGCAACACACTTTTAAGAGTATCTTCTTAGATCTATAACACCCTCTTGATTCCTAAACAATTCAAAATTTAACTATGAGACTCTAGATGTCTATTCTTCAACCACCTCAGAGACCTGAGAGGGATAAATATATTGCTTATATAGGAAGTGCAGGGCGGGTGGTAAGTTCGTAAAAGATAAAATTGATCAAGGAACAGTCACAGGCTAGAAAAGACCAGAGAGAAATGAAAAAGAAAATGAACTATAAGATGCTTTGACTAAGGGAAACTAAAAAGATTAGTTAAAAGGCTGTAAATGACTAAGGGATACAGTTTAAAATATTATATCAATTTTGGTTCCCTATTTTTAATAACTCTACTATTACTTTGATTGTGTAAGATTTTAAATTCAGTGGAAGAGGTAGAAGAGAATTCTCTATAGTATTTTCATAAGCCATCTTTAGGTCTAGTATTATTTCAGAAAAAAACATTTAAACATAAATGTGATTACACAAGATTTCTCATAAAGTATCTATATCCCATTGGACTTGCTAGGCGATATACTCTTTCTGAGAAACTGTGATTCTTATGTTAAGCCTATTGCAGTAAGGCCATCACATAGGTTAATAAAAAGTCGATTCCAAGGTATAGAAGATCCACCTTAAGCACAACTATTAATCTGCAAAAATCCATTAAGGGTACAGTGCCACCTACATACATTCAGTAATACTAAGGACTTAATGACAACAAATGATACTGTGCCTAGCCTGTCATGTGACTGAGTAAAAATGTCTCTTGAATTAACATAACTGCATAATATGTTTAAACAATAGCTCCAGTAGGATCAACTATTCAAAAAGAAAGAGACAGGGAAAGATAAAGACATGTGAGGAAGCATACTCCAGTGTACTCCTGCTCCCTCCTTAGATCTGCATCCCAGGCTTTAGGAAACAGCATTGATCAACATGCTCAACAAAACTTCATGCAATAGAAAGCAGTCTGCCCTATTCTGTCATTTATTTCTGTGGTGTGAATTAGCTCTCAGACATGGTAAGTGGAGAAAGTATTTCATTGTGATGCAGAAGGTACATTTATTCACATGTGAGTTTTGACCCCACATCATTAATGATTTCCTCATTAGTAACAGCAGCAGAAGGCCAAGTACAAGCAAGCTCAGAAGGAGTCAGGATCACAGAGCGGACCCTTCCCTGAGAAGCATTATCACAGGGTTAACCTTGTTCTTTGTTCACACACACACACACACACACACACACACACACACACACACACACACA